>CM076578.1:1618221634-1618419238 GCA_034641835.2 Pinus albicaulis
TACTTCTTCAAATAGAGGGTTATTTCAAATAGAGGGTTTAGTGAGCGAGGGTTTATAGGGATTTAGGAAGAAGCTGGGGAGGGTCGAGTGGCTGGAACCCTAACTGCCTCGCCTATCTGGATCGTGCCTCCTTTCGTCCACATTGCTAGGGCTTTCTTTCTGTGGGTGCCTCTGAAGAAATCTTGTTCTCTTTGCAGTGTACTCGGGTGCTTCAGTGACTTTCTGTGCGTGGTCTATTTTGGATTAGTTCTGCGATCTGTCTCATACATGTCTGCACGTGGCTTTTATTTTTTATAAGTGGGGTGTGGCAGGAGCAAGACTTGAGATTGTGATACAGACTTCGGATTGCTAGGATTTCTGATTTGTTCAAAGACGACCGAGGGTTTTGACATACAGATGACAAACCACCCCTCGGTGCATTTTTAGTTGAGCTAGGGTTTAGAGGGATTCAGGAAGAAGCTTGGGAGGGTCGAGCGGATGGAACCCTAGCCGCCTCGGCCCCCTTGATCGTGCCTCCTTTCGTCCGTGTTGCTGGGGCTTTCTTTTTGTGGGTGCCTTTGAAGACGTCTTGTTCTCTTTGCAATGTACTCGGTTGCTTCAGCGACTTTCTATGTGTGGTCTTCTGCTTCCGCCGACGATCTTTAGCAGTGGTATCGTTGGCCTACTCCTCCTGCTGCCGCATTCTGTTTCCGATGCCCTTCTGTGCGGTTGTGGCTGCGATTTATCGAGGGTTTTTATTCACCGCTGAGATGTTGTTTTGGCATTCATGGTGGCCTAGGTTATTTGGCTCGGATTCTCGGGATATTTCTTTTTCAGAAGTTGGGGTTTCATGCGCGAGGGATCTAGCTGTCGCCTCGACGCTGCGGCCCATTCCTTGCTGGCGGAATTGTATCAATGGCAGCGGGTCACTTCTTGTTGCAGCTCTTGTTGGTTTGTCTCCTTCTAGGATTTCTGGGTTGGTGCTCCGGATGCAAGTGCCATTATTTTGGGGCTTGTACTTTGGGTTTTGGGGCTGGCGATTTCTTCATCTGGGTTTCTAGCTTCATGCCTTTTCACCACTTTCTTGGGGTGGTTGTCCCTGGGGTGGTTGTTGTCGTGCCTTGCATGGTTTTGCCTTCTCTAGGGCTTTATGTGGATCCTTTATGGGTTTGATAGGCCTTCCGGCCTAGTTTATACTGGATTATTTCAGTGATTATTGTTCAGATGTATGTACCCACTGTGTTTTGGGTGTTCATTTTTTGAGTGATTCTTTGTATTATGATCCATGACGTTTTTACTTTGGACCATGTGCTATATGCATGTTTATGTAACATCTTTTTATCTAATAGAAAATTTTTGTTTTTTTTATTTTGAAAAAAATACTTCTTCCCTATACTACATATTATGACAAATTCATTTTTTAGAAAAAAATTAATTAATTAAATTATATTAAATAAGTTCTATATTCTACCATAATTTTGTATAAAGTTAAACTCTACCTAAATCAAGTTTTATAATTATAATTAATTTAATATATTGTATAAACTAGCTTAGATTTATCTTAACTCTAGATCTATCAAGTCTTAAAGGGATCAAATCTCTCTAGTGCAAAACTATTTTTTGAGTGCAAAAATTGAGGAAATGTTTGCACCTTGAGAGATTTAATCCCTCTCAGTGCTTGATAGATCCAGAGTTAAGATGGATCTAAGTTGGTTCCAGTGGTGTGCAACCAAGGGAAATTTATCGATAATATGAGCAACATATGATTAATTTTATCAATAATATGTAAATACATCTAATATTAATATAACCATTTTAAATATTCTAAATATGTATGAGATTTATCGAGTCATTTCAATTTTAAATTCACTTAGTTACCTGAGTTTGTTGAGATGATAAATATTGTAAAATAACTTTAACGATGAAAAATGTTGAAATGAAAATTTTGAATGCAAAGTGACAATGTTATAATATTGAATGATAGAAAATGTGAGTAATAACAATCTAGTCAATTACAAATGGTCTTCATTGTGATCAATCTCAAACTATTATTTTCTTCTATTCTTATTGCCACCCTTATGGCAAGGATGGGCTATAGCTTAGCAAGGTAGAGCACCTCGTTTACAAGTGTGCCAATAGTTTTCGGGAGATTTTATCGATTGGTATGTCATATTTTCATATCGATTATATGAAAAGGACACTTGGAATCTTAAACAATTTAAATATTTAGCTTGACCTATTGTAGTAAACGTCATACCTTGTCTCTCTTTCTCTCCAATATTAATAGGTTAAATTACTATAACACAAACATCAATGTACATTGCCAATAATTTTTTATGCTTAAACAGAAATAAATTCACACTATTAATCCAATGACTTTAAAATTAATGTATCATCATCCAACCAATTACATCAAAACGGAAATCAACATATACACTAAAATCAATGCATTTAATGTAAGAAAACAAATAAGATTATAAATCACCATCTAAACTCAAATCAATGCATCTAGTACAAGTAAGAAAATAGGATTAGAAACCAACATCTACACTGAAATTGATGCATCTAGTGCAAGTAATCAAATAGGATTAGAAATGACCATCTACACTGAAATCAATTCATTTAGTGCAAGCGATCAAATAGCATTAGAAATCATCTACATTTAAATCAATGCATCTAGTGCAAGAAATCAAATATAATTAGAAATGAACATCTACATTGAAATTAATGCATCTAGTGAAAGCAATCAAATAGGATTAGAAATCACCATCTACTTTGAAATCAATGCATTTAGTGCAAGAAATGGAATAGGATTAGAAATCATCTACATTGAAATCAACGCATCTAGTGCAAATAGTCATATATTGTTGGGAATCAACATCTGTACTAAAATTAATGCATCTAGTGCAAACAATCAAATAGGATTAGAAATCAACATTTACATTGAAATCAATATATATAGTGCGAGAAATATTCTTCCCTCTCTCCCCCCTCCATCTATATCTATATCTCCCTCCATCTCTCCTTCTTTGTCTCTTTATCTCACCCCATATCTATCAATCACTTTGTCCCTTCCTCCTTGTCTCCATCCATCTTTTCTTTCTCTTCACCTTCCATCTATATCTCTATCTCCCTTTGGCTCTCTATATCAACCCCAAAACATAAACTCTCTTTCTCCAATCTATCCATCTATCACTCCCTCCTCCTCTCCCCCCCTCTCTCTCTCTTCCCTTCCCGCCCTCTCCCCCACTTCTATCTCTCTTCTCTCCTGCTCTCTTCTCTCCCTCTCCCTCTCTCTCTCTCCACCTTTCACTCTCTATGTCTTTGTTCTTAACTCCCTCTTTCTCCCCGCCCCCGCCCCCGCCCCCGCCCCTCTCTCTCCCTCTCTCTCTCTCTCTCGCTATATATATATATATATATATATATATATATATATATATATATATATATTCACCTTACAAATTTGTTACTATATGTCTCTATCTCCTTATCATCCCCCTTTTTTCCATCTCTCCCTTGTCACTCCCTATCTCTCTCCACTACTCACTCTCTATGTATTTCCTCTTCCCTCCCTCTCTCCCCATCCAACTCCATCTCTCTCTCCGTCCCTCTCTCCCCCTCCAGCTCCATCTCTATATTCCTCCCTCCCTCCTCCTCTCCTTTAAGTCCCCTCTCTTCTTCTTCCTCTCTCTCACATTCTTTCCTACCTCCCTCTCTCTTCCCCCATCTCTCTCTCTCTCTCTCTCTCTCCCCCTCTCCTACAATCCTCTCTCTTCCCCATCACTGTCTTCCTCTCTCTCAAGTGCTCTCTCTCATCCTTCCTCTATCTCCCTTTCTCTCTCGCCTCCCTCTATCCCCCCCCCCCCTCCTCTCTCTCTCTCTCTCTCTCTACCTGCCCCCAAATCCTCTCTCTTCCCCCCATCACTTTATCTCTCTCTCCAACTATCTCTCACTCCAACTATGTTACTATATCCCTCCCTTTACCCTTCTCTCTCCTTCTCTCCCCCGTTGTCTCCATCACTCCTTTTGTGTATCTTTATATCACCCCTAGACATACACACTCTCTCTCCATCTCTCCCTTGTCACTCCTTCTCTCTCCACTTCTCACACTCTATGTACTTCTTCCACCGTCCATCTCTCCCCTAAACAAATATATCTCTCTATCCCTCCCTCTCTCCTCCTCCTCTCATCCTTCCTCTCTCTCCCTTTCTCTCTTACCTTACTCTCCATCCCCCTCTCGTACCTCCGTGTCCATCCCCACTTCTCTCTCTCTCTCTCTCTCTCTCTCTCCACCCTCCAATCATCTCTCCTTATCCATCTCCCACTCTTACCCTTCTCTACCTCTCTTACTCCTCTCCCTCTCTCTCTTTTCATTCCTCCTCTCCCCTCTCCAATTTATCTCCATATCTCCCTTGTGACGCCCCCTACTTCTCCACCTCTATCATATGTCTTTATTATTCCCTCCTATATATATCTAGAGTTAATATATATCATGATATATTAATATATATTATAATATAACAAATTTAATATTGTATTAATCCAAAATTACTAAATTTAATAATATTAATATTATAATATATTAATATGAATATTAGATTTAAGAATAATAATATTAATAATATTCTAATATTAATGTTAGGGTTAATATTTTTTTGTTTACATATTAATATGTTAGTGTTATTATATTTTTATTTATTTACCTTACTTCTTTATACTTCTTTTATATTTATTTATTTACCATATCTCTTTTATAAATATGGTATTTGGCCCATTGTATTTGACCCATGGTATTAATAATAATTTGTCCTCTGTTATTTGGTCCATAGGCTTCACCTAAATAAAACCTCTTCTTGAGTTTTTGTAAATATAAAGAGGTTTATGGAGTAAATATAAAAAGAGGTTTTATTTATTTACCATATGTCTAATTCATTTATATTTTTATTTATTTACCATACTTCGTGAGTAAGTATAAAAATAAGTTTTATTTATTTACTATACCTCACATTTATTTATATTTTTATTTATTAACCATATGTATTTTTCGAGTGTTCCTAAACTTCTTCACAATTTAAATTTATAATTTCAAAATTTATTTTTAATGAGTTTTCAATTGTTTATTTATATGTTTATGTAAGTTATTGTTTAAGTCGACATTATTTAGTTTTTTTTTTTTTTAAGTTTTTTATTTTGGTTTCCAACACATTTACACATCGGGATCATATTGGGCTATAAAATGCGCCTCTCCACTCAACTATTTAAAAAAACTTATTATTATTAAACTTTAATAATTAAAAAATTATTTAAATATATAAAATTACGATAGATTTGATAAATATATTGTTTTCTAACTCGGAAATCTATATTATTTTCTGAGAAATTCATTTATTAGGAAAAAAAGGTTTGAGTAAATTCTATATAGTCTCATAACCTTGTATAGACTCTAGCAAGATCAAGCTTTATAATTCTAACGATTTGTTTAATACGTGGCATGTCTAATCACCCAAGAAATAATGATCGCTTCACGTGGTTCTCCTTTAGAACCTGCAATCAAATGGGTCATGCCCAATAATCTAAAGATACCCTCACCTACCAAGTAAACGAAATCCATACAATTTATTTATGATAAGGACCTAGGACCTTTACTTAGTGATGTCATTTGATTTCTAAAATCTAAAAGGACATACACGCATATAACCTTTGATATTAGCAGCTTTTTGACTCGTATATAAGTTATGTGCAATCATCATCCATAATTGTATATAAGAGGGAGAGGGTTTCAATAATAGAAGATGTCCGACACAAATTGTCAGTCCGCTAGAATCCGGTGGAATTCGCTGCTATTGTAAGGGTGGGAATTGTCATAATAATCCACATCTATTTCTTGGTGAAAAAATCCTCTGCAATTTACATGGCGCTGCAACTGGTTGTGGAACTAGCGGAAGCATGGATATGGGCCCAGGAAGAACCTCCGCTTCCTGCAATTTAAACTCTCTCTCTATATATATCTGAGTTTAAATTTTGATAGCTTATTTTGATTGCAGATTTTGCAATCCAATTGGCAGCCAGGTTGACTTTATTTCATATTTAGTGTTTGCATAGAATTTGGACATAAAGATACTAAAAATTGATTTATGAAATTTTATTAAAAATTGTTTTGTTTGTCTGTGCGGTTTGTTTTGTTAAAGTAGTGCATAGTGTAAAAGTTACTGGTTAAAACTTTGCTGGTAATATTGTTAAGGACTGATATCACTCAAATAAGTCGTCATCCCATAACTGCTACTCAAAATACAAATTAGCCATTCTATCTCACAAATAAAAAAATATCATTTTTATTTTATAAAAAAATTAATAGTGAAGTTTTTTGGTTTTTTATTTATTAAATAAAATTTAAAGTGGAGTTTAGTTGAGTGTTAGGTTTGTTTTTTTTAAGTTAAGTTTAATTCAGCTCGTGTCAGTTTTAGCGTTAGATGGAAGAATGTTTACAGTTGTCATCAGGAAGATTAAGCTTATCTAATTTCAACATTGTGAAAGAATTTTTATTTCAAATTTTTCATAAAATTTAAATTTAATTTTATTATTAAAAATTCATATATATAAAGAATTTATATATTTGATTTTTTTAAAGTTATATAAAAGAGAATTTCAATAGAGTTGATTTTCTGTATTGATTTTTTCTTATAAAATATAAATTTTATATCAAAAATTTATATACTCAAAAAATTTTCATATAAAATTAAAAAAAAAATCATAAAACAAATTACAATAAAATAAAATAAAATAAAAATAAAAATGAAAATGAACTAAGTACCCATTTACAATTACTAGCGCCTAAGAATTTCGGGAATTTTCTTGAATACGAAAACCCAGATTTTAGACGCTTAAAACAGAATTTCGGTTGATAGTGTTATCGAGCAAAAAACAAATTTAAAATATAACGACAACAAATATATATATATATATATATATATATATATATATAAACCTCCATGAGTGACAAGAGCAATTGACATGGATTAGACCTGCAAGATTAGATTAAGTAGGATGAATATTGAGAGGATCTAAAATTAGGTTTAATGTTTTTATATGACATGAATAAATTTACCTTAATTTTAAATCTTATATTTGTTTGTGATTTCTAATTATGTTTTTGTGCGAAAACTAGATTAAAAAGTTTGAAAGCGTTGTCTTTTAAAACTAATCCATGTTTTTTATTATGAAGATAAAATAATCAAATAGTTGGTTTTAAAGGATTTTTTTGGTTATTTATTAGGAAAGTGATTAGAGTATTGGAAGAGTACTCACATATTTGTTTGAGTGGTAAGATGGAATATGGTTATAGTGAGCTTGTACAAGGTATTGAATTCACTATTCTTAATTATTTTGGAAAATAGTTATTACTTGAGGTGTTGTATCAGATTTGTAATAAATGTAGATACGTCACAATGGGCTTTGAATTGGAAGCTTGTGCGTCACACAAAAACCTATAATTATTTGGAGAATGATTATTTATTGTCATTTTTATATATAATGTTTCTGGTTGAGTTGAGTCTTATGTCATTGAGATATTTAGCATTGTGATTAATTTGAGACTTTACATAGAGGTAAACAAGATCTTTGGTGTTTGTATTAATGGAAAGGAAAATTATTTTTGGAATATAATTCCATTTCCACTGTTGTTATTAGTGCAGAGGACTAGTTATTAGTGCAGAGGACTGGTTTGCAGTATTTTGATCAAATAAATTAAAAATATATAAGCTTTATTTGAATTTTATTTTTATATTATTTCATATAGAATTATTGTTTTAATATATATATATAAAAGAAGAACCATATATCTCCATATTATAAACTAAATTTAAAGAAAACAACAGTTTAAATAACAATTTCAAAAAATGGCATAATGATATCATGTGAAATTATTAAAAATTTAAATATTTTATATGAATAAATATTCAAAAATAAAATTAAATCTCTATTGCATTATTTTTGAAGTGAATTCCACTGTTGGAATACACAGTGTGCTTAGGAGAAAGGTTATTCCTGTTAATTTCATTGATCTCGATCTTTATATTTTTAGTCCCAACAGTACACACGACTGGGTCTATTGTAATTGATACAGCGAGGTTAATACTAGTCAAGTTATTTGTTAGTCTTATTGATTAGGACTAACCAAAGTTTTTATGTGCAGACTTATTTGCCATATTATTTGGCTTCTTCCCGAGGTAGGGTGGGAAAAATCATAGGTTATAATTATTAATTTCTTTCGCATTTTCAGACTCGTAAATGTTATCTAACCTAATGCTAGCGTTACTCGAGGGCATTAAATGCTAGCTCAGGAACATGTTTGTATATACTATGCATGATAAGGGCAACATCTCTGATAAGAAGCACCCTTCAGCACATGTCGTTGGCTAGACCACATGGCCGTTTCACAACACATGTTGCTAAAACACATGGCGGTTGCATGTACTAGCCATGTTGGATGCAGGGAAGAAAAATCTAGCAGATCCTGATCAATATCCATAGCCTACGGAGAGGCTAAATAAATTGCATAAAAGCAAATAACATATCACCCAACAACTAATATTCTGAGTGACGAAGTTCTGTGATGAAACAAGCTTTGCAACAGGGATGAAGGTCACGTGAAATAAGCTTTGTGATATGTTCAAGGGCGAAAATCCGTTCAAGGGTGGGATTGGTAGCGGAATGCCCTTGCTTTCGTGGCTCGTTCAGGCTTCATAACCCTTGCTTCTCCTGCAACTATACCTGGAGTTGTTCATGCATCTTCACTGCATTTCTGTTATATAATAATTGTTATAGAATAGAAAAAAAGAGGGAACACGCATGTATCTGGGAACATGCATGTATCTCGTCACATGCTTGAAGCACACTAGGTGAATCAGTGAAACCCTAACCTAATCCAGCTAACTAGTGTGCCTTACTGTGTGGACATTAATTGGTTAAAATAAATTATTTGAACGCCTGCATCATAAATTATTTGAAACCCTGCATCATACATTATTTTTAGTCACTGCTACGGATTCTGTGACGATCCCCTCCGCTGAGACTCACTTGCACGTGGTTTCCCATGACTCTGGCCACTATCCCCTTACCTAAGGCCTCTAATACATGCAGCTGGCTACCAAATTGCCTAGACTAGCTACCTCTTCTTCTTAGGAAATCCTCGCTAGGAAATCATGACATCATCTAAAGATACTGAAATTTCAAGATTATCCAAAATTACAAAATCCATTCATGCCTGTTGATCAGCATGGGAAACCTTACTCCATTCATGCCTGCCTGTTGATCTTCTTGGAGTGCACCATAACCTGTTCCAAAGCAAAAATGTTTAGTAAGTTCTATTCATCGAAAAATTGGTAAGTTCGTTCAATTTTTTCAGGAGGTATTTGCTTTTTTATGCTCGATTCCCTATAGCACCTGGTGCTTGATTCCCTATAGAACCCGGTGCTTCGTTGGTTCCTTCCAATGCATCACCCACCAAACAAGATTTCTTCTTTCCATTTTATGACATGTTAGCTCCGGAAGGATCTTTGCAAATTATGAACTGCTGCGAGAATGAATTTAGGCACACCTAGAGCTAATAACATGTACAAAGGCATTTCCTGAAAAAATTATTTCACTAGGACCAATCGACCTACGAAGTCCTCTTCTTCACTTCCAACCAACCGCTTTAGTGATGTATGCAAATTTTTGGTCAAATATTCACTATCGAGGATATAAAAAAGAAATTTAACCATTTGTACAGAAGCTCAACTGAATTAACTTGATCTGTTACCACTGACATCCAGGTGACTCCTATTTCAGGACAGATTTTCCTGACGAACATGTGAGGATGGTCCTGAAAAAATATTGGGAAATGTACTTAGACGTGGCAAGCCCCACAGGGGGCAACGAAAAAAGAATTTACAGGGTAACAATTTCCTTCGTTAATTCCTACAATCATACACCATTGTATTCTTCCAAAAGATTTGATTAGATTGGGCATGGGCTTGCTAGCCACTCTCCTATTTTGCATTGTTGTTGCCTCAATAAACTTTTCCACGGAAGATAATAATAGTTGTATGCAAAGGGATTATTAACTCCTACACCGATAGCCTTTACTACATGAAACTAGATAGCATGGGAATCCCTGGCATTAAAATCTCAGCACAACTGTTCAAAAAACAAGCGTTTAAGGGTTGGGAGGGAACACCAGAGCCTACCAGACATTTATTTTCGCAAATTTTTCATTACTTATATATATAGATATATAATTTCAGATTTTAATATAAAATGCTAATAAAAAATAATAAAAAATACTAACCTTACCTATGACACTATAGATTTGATGATGTTGGCACTCACTATGAAGGTAATGCACCTAGCAGTGATGTTGCCCAAGGTGCCTGCCTTTGTTGGGGTTTTGGTCAATGTTTGTAGCGTAAACTATGTATATTAGTGTGTTGCTTCCTATGAATTAAAACAAACTTCTTACTCATCACTATAACTAGCTTCTTCATTGCGTTAAGAAAGCCACAATGCATTGTATTTATATCTGCTTTATCATCAACTTTGTACTATTTATCCAGTGCAACTTTGTATTGTTTATCATGTTTAGGTAGCCAGTGTTGACGCTGTTACACCTGTTGTTGCAAATGTTGAATCTGTTGCTGAATCCTTTGCATTTGATCCTTAACTGGTGATCCAAAATATTTTTCTTGAGATGTGATAAATAATTATATGTGAAAATTGCAGCTTTAAACAAGAAACTTTAAAGGCATAAAAATAAGAAGAGAGAAGCAATTAACAACATGTAAGAAGACACAAAATTGATATAGGATCTCATCTAGGAGGGGCTACGTCTTCGGTCCTTGCTGAAATAGTGGGGAGGCCCTCTTCCATTAAGTGGCAAAAAATGAAAGTACGAGTATAAAATGCAGAATTACACTCTTATACCTCCATAGATGAAAGTGCTTGAAAATTGGAGACCTCTGATGAAGAAATGGACAACATTATTGGAGTTGTGGCATTGAGAGGTGCAGAATCCATATAAAATTTGCCTGAATCTGGAAAAATGAAAATCTGGATCCTTTGGAATATGACTCAGATCATGGTTCTGCACCCCTCTTGCACAACGCTCATGGTTCCACTGTCTCAATTTCCTTCCCTGCTCCTGGCTTCCTGGGTGCACTTATGAAAGGACTGGTTTATTTACTGGAGTGTGGGTGGACTTTCCCAAGTCCGTCGTTGGAAAACATGGTTTGGATCCAAATTTGGAGGGAGGGGGTTGGGTGGTCAAAACCCGCCCCCTTTGTAATTAACTAGAATTTTGTTTTAAAAATCCGTGGAAAATTTCCTTTAATGCCCAATGGATATGTTTTAAACATATAGGTTGGGGTGGGGCACATTGGGCGGCCCCCCCCAGATTCTCTGTCGACACCATTATTAAAATGTGGCATGTTTGTTGGGTTGGTTGGTGTATTTAACCTTGTTTATGGTGTTGTTGTGTCCTCCTCCCGATGTGGCTCTGAGAAGTGCCCATGAATCCCTCGCTGTCGCCGGGGTGTGAGGAGGTGCTCTCATCTTCAGTTGTTGGTAGGTAGCTGGTTGTTTTAGAGCTTTCTCTCGCTTCCTTCTTAGTGTATCTGAGTCATGCATGACATGGAAATTACTTTACTTAAATAGGGTTTACAAAGCCTTTGCCATTGATGTCGAGGACCTTTCCTTGATACCCCATATTTTTTGCAGTTTGGACCCGGTCCCTATAGTAATCTTTTCAAAAGTAGCAAATTCATCGTCATTAAAAGTGCATGAAATGGAAGGGTTTCTTTTTACCTCGGGTTGGTTATGTCGCAAATTTTCCAAGGCCTCATCCTTAGCCTATAATTGGCATAGTAACCTTTGTTTTTCTTCCCTTTCTTCCTGCAGAAGCCTTCTTAGCTTAGTATTTTCTGCTTGGATGCCTTGGTTAATCTCTTAAAGTTCTTGGAACTCTACCACAATAAGTGTTCTTTTCATATTTGGTACAATATATGTTGATATTTTTGTTTCATCGCCTGAATTAGAACCCAAGTCTATGGGTCCTTTTGCTGTGATCACAAAGGCTGAAAGCTTCATTTCATCACTGGAATTGGACCCCAAGTCAATTGTTCTACCTCGTGCAAATCCTGTAGTTGTGACCTTTTCATCTTCCTCAGATTCAGAATCTTGGTTTTGCTGTATGGTGGTGGCGGTTTTCTGCTTCCTCTTTTTGTCATTTTTCTAAGGTCTCAACTCAGGGTGCAACTTCCAGAAATTTTGTTCATCATGTCCCTCTTTCTCACAATGTCTGTGTTATCCATGTTAGCCCCTCATTTAAATTTTTGGCTTCCTGTCCCTCCTGAACCTTTGCAAATTTCCTATCGGGACCTGAGGAGCTCATCTTCTACCTATCGTCACCGTCCTGCGCCTCCAAATTGCGTTGTGCAGGTCTGAAAGGTCGCGCCCGAGAGTATTCATGGTTTAGCCCTTCTGGCCCTAGCTCCTCTAATTTTCTATTCCACATGACCCAACCCCTTGACCATGCGCCAGACCAAAAGTGCTTACCGTATATTTCCATCAGGCACAATCTCAGCCGCCCGATCAAAACTCAGATCAACGCACCACAGCGCATGGCTTTCGTGGTCCCCACGTCTGCTCGAAAACCGGCCTGTTTATTCCGCACCACCTTTTCTAGGCGAGTGATATTCCTCCTTCAGCTAGCGATTCCATACGCTGATCGCCGCGTGTCCCAGGCCACTGTTCCAAAACCGCTCCATTTCGCGCGTTATCTTTCGGTCGAAGACATGCAGCGAAATTCATGTAAGCCATCCAATCTTGAGCATTTGATCCAACGGCTCTTGTTCCCCAGAGTTGCGCGCCCTTTAGTTCCTATCCGCAGTACCCCTGGCCCACCTCTTCGTTGCTCTTCGACACGTCCTTCACCGTATATTGCTTTGGAATTTGGACGGTCAAGATCTGCTTGACCCTCGCAGTTGACCAAACCCCGTAGCCCATACTCCATGTCATCCCGCCACACGTTCCCATCGTGCATCCCTTAGCCTCCCATATATCTTTTTAGGTCGAAGGACCACTGTCCACGTCCAATTTCACGTATTCCTTCAATTCTTCTCCGTCATGAATATGCGTTTTCCACCACCCTGCATAGTCTCACCGCTCTGCCCAGTCTGCATCACCATCTCCATGGTCATCACCGCATTCGCCCCCCCCCCCCCGTGTCTGGTTTTATCTAACAAGTTTGTGGTTTTGCAGGTTTACCGCGGTGGAGAATTATCATGATTCACCGCCTCCATTACGGAAGCTGAGAATGCATGACAGGACCATGTTTCAGGACCAAAATTTATGAAAAAGATCCGGGAGCCACTATGATATGACCACTATTAAAGAAAGCAAGGATTTAAACCTATTAAACCCTCCAAGGTCATTCAAATGCACAGGTTGAACAGATGAAGAATTAATGGTGCTGGTAGAGAATATCAGTGCAGAGCAGGGGATTAAAGAAATGTATTTAAGGACTTTGGGGCTTTTACATACCCTTTTGGAGGCAAAGTACCAGATCGAAGACCTTGCAGATCACTAGAAAGATCTTTTCACAGAAAACCATGCCTTCAAGGTTTACTTCAGCCAAATTCTCTTCAGGAAAGTACGGAATGTTACATATTTTATTCTTCATGTCTTATCCCTGGAGAAATTGGCACCTACAGCATTTACTTCATGCAGACGGCCTCAGAGTACCTATAGCATAGCATATTAATTAAGCATCATAGGCGCGAATGTTTCCACCATTTCGTTCAAATTAAGCAATTAATTTCTTTCACCTACTTCTTCTATTAGGTTTCTCTCCTTCTTCTTCTATAAAAACCCAGAAAAAAGACGTTGTAAGGGTTCCAGACTTGTATCAGAAAATTTTTCGTGTGAAAGGAACGTTTGTATACATTTTGTAAACCTTCTGTATGAAGGCTTAGAGCCCGTAGGGTCTCAGTGAGGAGGAGTTCTATCTGTAATGAGGATTCTGGTCTTTGGTATTTCACAGTATGTAACCTTCTCTTATGTGAGTAATACAACATCTCATTTCATATATCTTCTTGTATCATGTACTGGAATGCGAGTGGCTCATTGATTTTAGGTAAGGATTCATCCTAGTTTATGCCCATACTTGGATCATTCAAGCGCTTTAAATATGGCTCAGACATGATATACTGTTTCATATTCATTTCATCCATCTTTCTGCTATATTAGTTGTTTTGGGAGGGTGCTTTTAAAACGCCATTGTCATGTATGGATTCTTAGATTGATAAGCCCATACATGGTTCTGTTGTGTATTTGGGTATCAGACCAAAGTTAACTAATATCCTCTTATGTTTCTTTCCCTGCATACACCTTCTAATATTTAATTTCTGTGGCAGATCATTTGAATCGGCCCTCTTTACAGTAAATTGTCTCTTAACTGTCTGATGCTTTTGTGTTGGAGTTTTGCATCTTGTCTCTGCAACATTACTTACCCTGTGGCAGTTTCTGTAAGTCCTGGTCCCATTTAAATCAATTTTCTCGTTTTACAAAGAGATAGCAGGAGAGCTTTTGGATTGACACCCCAGCTTTATTATATGCTCCTTGATATGCTAAGATGTCCTAGGCACTGGTCTATGGCAACTCTAGACTGTCTCTAGGAGAGACAACAATTGTCGACAACATCTTTCTGGTGCCGTTGCCAAGGATCGAATTCAAGAATATCAGTTTCCCTGGGCCTCGACAATATTTATTCACTCTCTAATCAGGTTTGCAGAGAGAGTTCAAGAGTTGCATATCTCTCACCTTGGCGACTCCACACCGTTATTCATTTGATAAATCTATTGGTAGTCTTGGCTCCTCAAAAGCCACATTTAAGGTCAGATACGTCCAAATCGAAGATACCCTCTGTGTCTGACCCAAAGAATATTATACACAGAAGAGGTTGGAAAGAAAATAAATCAGTCCGTGCTGAAATCCCTAATTTTTCCACAGAAGATTATCTATCCTCATCTTCTCAAGAAATTCCAGTAGGAAATCCCGACTCCACTGAGGAAAATCCTGAATATTACTCAGATAGCCCACCCAGGGGAAGTGCTAGAAACAAAGAAAACTTTTGTCCTACCCCTGAGGCTGAAGAAGTTAAATAAGTTACAGAGGTAGCCCCTGTTAATCATGAATTATTTCCATCTACACCTCAGCCTGCTATACAATATATTCCCATTGTTATTCATACTCCACTTCCGCCTCCTCTTCCTCCATTTCTACATCATATTGTTGCACAACCCCCACCCCCTCCAATGGAAAATGTTCCTGCCTTCTTGCTGAATAAATATGCTCCCCTGGCATTACCTCAAGTGCTGAATGATATGCCCCAGGATTATTTAAAGGTATTGCCCAGATTCACTGGAGAAAATGAAATTGATGCCCAGAAACATCTTGAGACTTTCTGCTCTTTTGCAGAGAACTTTAATGTTGAACATTTAGACGTAGTCTTAAGACTATTTGTGCAATATTTGGACGGTGAAGCCAGAAAATGGTTCAAGACATTGGGAAACCGTTCCGTAACCTCTTGGGATGATATGGAGAATAATTTTCTCAGAAAATGGGGAGAAAAGAAAGATCATGGACAGTGTCTTACTGAGTTCAATACACTGAAGAAGAAACATAATGAAGGGGTGTCAGAGTTTATTAAGAGATTCAATAAGTTATATCTAAACCTCCCTAAAGATATGAAGCCTCATCAGAATGCTGCCAAAGTTGTTTTTATAGCAGCTTTTGACTCAGATTTTGGTTTCTCTCTAAGGGAAAGAAAGCATGCCACTCTAGATGATGCTCAGTCAGATGCTCTTGAATTGGAAGCAAATTTTGCTTCCACTGGAAAACTAAGAGGGAAAGCTAAACAGAATACTAGAAGAAGAGGTAAAGAGGAAGTATCTACTTCTAATCAGGATAAGGATTCAGATAAAATGGAGGAAATAAGCAAGATGATAAAAAAGATGGTTAAGCTAGAACTGGAGGCCAAGAATACAGCCCCCAAGAATTTTTATAATGCTCTAAACAGAGGTTACAACCCTCAGTATAGAAAGCCTCCTCTACAGATATTGCCAAGGGAAGCTAAGGAGCAACAGGATCAAGTACCACACCCATTGTACCTAGAAGGCCCAGTAGATGACTCCACTGAAGATGCTGCTTATGAGCTAGAAGATTGAAATCTTGCCTTTTTGAATAATTATGAAGTAGAATGCCCATTGCAGGAAGAAAAAGAAGAGATCAGAGACACAGAAGAAAAAATTGATCACTATTGCAAACAGTTTAATGATTTCATGCAAGCACATTTTAACAGAAAATATGATCTCAGATCTTCAAGGAAGAGGAATCGGACTCAAGATCAAAAAGAAGAGCCTCCCCAGAAGGAAGCACATGTTCAAAAGGAGTCAACAATGAAGAAAGTCACAGATAAAGGTAAGAGTCCTCTAAACAAACCTCTGCATTTTAATGATCAAATTCCTTCTTCTTCAAAAGTAGTCACCCCTCCTAATGTTGAGTCTGTATCAAAAGAAGTTAAACTTTCAGCTGAAAATAAAGAGTCAAAAGAAGTTGTAATAGAAAAGCCCCCTCCTGCTTTCAATTTGCAAAAAGAACTCGAGAAAGTCAAAATCCCAGTCCCTTTGATTGAACTGCTGAAACAATCTGCATATCAATCTCAAGTCACTTCTTTATTGCTCCCTCCTGAAGCACCAATAATTCCAGACAGTCTAAATCTTCAAGAAGAAAGACCCATGGTAGTTTTTGGCTGACATGTCGAGGAGGTAGACCCTTCTACTCCTCCTTTCTATGTGTCTCTAGTTATTCATGACCTGTTGTTACACAATTGTATGTTAGATTCTGGGGCTTCCCATAATCTTATGCCTTTGTCAGTCATGGATCAACTAGGTTTGCAAATCACATGTCCATATAAAGATCTATATTCATTTGATTCCAAAAGAGTTAAATGCTTGGGAATGATTAAAGATTTAGTGGTCAATCTGGCCCAAATTCCAGCAAAAAGCGTAGTAATGGATATTGTGGTGGCTGACCTCCCAGCTCGCTTTGGCATGCTGTTGTCAAGGTCCTGGGGAACAAAAATTGGTGGGTCACTCAAGATGGATTTAACCTATGCCACTATCCCTATTTTCGGCGGCCAGGAGAGGAGATTATACAGAGAAACCAGATTTTTCAAGATGGTTACAAAATCTAACAACTCAGAGAATTCACCAGTCTATAGCAAGGAGGGAGGTTTTTCATGTTTTATGTTTGAAGAAGGTCAAAATTTTTCTCATGAACCTTCCTTCTACCAAATCAAAACTGAGCGGCCTTTAGAAGACTGTGAAGTAGGAGTATGAACTTTGCATTTTGATGGAGCAAACTCAAGAGAAGGTAATGGAGCTGGAGTATTATTGATATCTCCTACAGGAAAATGGGTGCCACTGTCTTTTAAATTGGAATATGAGGCTACTAATAATGTGGCTGAATATGAGGCACTACTATTGGGACTGCAGACAGCCAGGAGCGGGGGCATACAGTGTTTAAAGGTCCTGAAAGATTCTGAGCTAGTGGTCAGACAGATCAGAAATCAATGTCAAACCAAGCACCCTCGGTTGAGGGCATACATGAATGAAGTGTGGGACACGGTGGAGAACTTCTTCTCAGCATTTAACATCCAGTTCATGCCCCGGGAGTAGAATAGAATGGCAGAATCTCTTGCTGTAGCTGCTAGTACATTTCGTCCTCCTCGGAACCCTCTCTTGAGGTATGAAATTGAGGTACGTTATAGACCATCAATCCCAGATAATGTTAAGCACTGGAAGGTATTTGAAGACGATGAACAGATGAAGAAATTCCTGGAGACAGTGGGAGAATTCTCCAATATGGAGATTGATTATTGTGAAGAAGACGAGGCTGAAAACATTTCAGAAAATAAATGGGAGGAGAAAATGGCAGGAAGTAAAGTGTTGTAGCTGAAAGGAAATGTTATACCTAGAGGGCTGGTGCCTCTAGAAAGCTTATTTGACAAAAACGAAGTTCCATTGTAGCATAATAAAGTAGTAGAAGATAATCAAATGGAAGATCTGAATCTGGGTACCAATGTTGAGCCTAAAATTGTAAAGTTATCTAAGAAGGTCCCAGAAGAGTATAAAGAAAGATACCTGAAATTATTTCAGTCTTATAAAGATGTATTTTCATGGTCCTATCAGGACCTGAAAACTTTTGATGTCAGTATAATGCGGCATAAAATTCCTTTGAGGGAAGATGCAAAACCTTATAAGCAGAATCTTAGACAGATAAATCCACTGCTACTCCCCTCCATTGAAAAAGAAATAAAGAAGCTGCTAAAAGCCAAAATAATTGTGCCATTAAGGTACTCAGAATGGGTTGCAAACTTGGTCCCTGTCAGAAAGAAGAATGGAGAAATAAGGCTGTGTGTGGATTTCAGAAATTTAAATAGAGCATCTTTAAAAGACAATTATCCACTACCTAAGATGGACCACATCCTGCAGAAATTGGCGGGAGCCTCTATAATGTCAATGATGGATGGATTTTCTGGTTATAATCAGGTAGTTGTGCTTCCAGAGGATTAGAAGAAGATGGCTTTCACCACACCATGGGGAACATTCATGTATGCCAGGATGCCTTTTGGATTGATTAATGTAGGGGCTACCTTTCAGAGGGCGATGGATATTTCTTTCGTTGGAGAGCAGGATAAATTTCTAGTGGTGTACCTTGATGATATTACAGTGTTCTCAAAGAATGATGCTGAACACATTGAGCATTTACAAAGAACTTTTGAAAAATGCAAAAGGTATGGTCTTTCTCTTAATCCACAAAAGTCTTTATTTGCATTAGAGGAAGGCAAAATTTTGGGACATATTGTAACTAAAGATGGGGTAAGGATAGACCCCAAAAGAGTGGAGGTTATAAATAGTATTCCTCTCCCCAGGAATAAAAAAGAAGTGCAAGTGTTTTTAGGCCGAATCAATTTCCTCAGAAGATTTATTCCTAACTACGCTGAGATAGTTAGGCACATAACAGATATGCTGAAAAATAACAATGAGGTAAAATGGTCTCTGAAATCTAGGGAGGCATTCACCAGGATAAAGCAGGCAATTGTTGAAGCTCCTGTGCTAGCTGGACCTGATTATACTAGACCATTTATGATCTTTTCTTTCGCATCACCTCATACAGTAGTTGGAGTGTTATTACAGAAGAATGAAGAAGGATATGAGTAACCTATTGCCTTTTTCAGCCAGGTGCTTCATGACGCCGAATTGAAATAAAATATATTAGAAAAGCAGGCATACGCCCTAGTAAAGTCCCTTAAAGCCTTCAGAATGTATGTTTTGCAGTCCCACATTACTGCATATGTTCCTACTGCAGCTGTTAAAGACATTCTCATTCAGGGAGACAGTGAAGGGAAGAGAGGGAGGTGGATTGCAAAAATACAGGAGTATGATCTGGATATTCGTCCTACTAAGCTGATAAAAGGACAGGGGCTAGCAAGGATCTTATCAGAATCAAATTACCAGGCTCTGGGCATAAACTTGTCTATGTTTTCAAATGAAGAATCTGAAAACGAAAAAGAACAGCAAGGGCTGGAGATGGCTACTCAGAAGGTTCATCTAAAATATCTCACCAGTCCATGGTACAAAGAAATAGTAGAATATATTTTGACACTCAGCTGTCCACCCAGCTGTGATAAATCAAAATACAGGGCTTTAAGGCTTAAATCACAAAAGTATATAGTTTCTAATGGCCAATTATATTGGAGGGACCCTTCAGGCATTCTACTCCTGTGCCTCACAGAGGATGAAGTGGAAAGTATAATGATGGAATTCCATGAAGGAATTTGTGGAGGCCATTATAGCTGGAGAGCCACAGCTCATAAACTACTAAAGACTGGTTTCTACTGGCCAAAATTATTTGGAGATGTTTTTACTTGGGTCAGAGCATGTGATAAGTGTCAGAAATTTGCGGAGAGACAGAAGTTGGCAGCTCTGCCCCTGATTTCAGTTCATGTGAATGAGCCATTTCAACAATAGGGAATAGATTTTATTGGAGAAATACATCCCCCATCAAGTGGAAAACATAAATGGATATTAACAGCCACAGATTATTTTACAAAATGGGTGGAAGCCATACCTGGAAGGAATGCTACTGACACTGTCATCATAAAATTCATGGAAGAGAACATCATATCCAGGTTTGGCTGTCCTACTAGAATAGTAACTGATAATGCATAGGCCTTCAAATCTGCAAAATTTGTAAATTTCTGCCAACAATATAATATTACATTAAATCACTCCACAACTTACTATCCACAGGGGAATGGTTTGGCAGAATCTTCCAACAAAACTTTAGTGAGGGCCTTGAAGAAAACTATCAATGAAAATTAGAGGAATTGGGATTCCCAATTGAAATTTTCTCTATGGGAAAATAGAATTACTAGTAAGAGAGCAACTGGGAAATATCCATACGAATTGGTATATGGACGAGCAGCAGTGTTCCCTTTGCAGCTGGCCTTACCAGTGGCACGTTTCATGCAAGACAGCCAGGAGGAACCTGATGACATGATCAGAAGGATAAACCAGCTAGTGGAATTAGAAGAAACACGGAATCAAGTGAGTCAAAGGCTAATTGAGTATCAGGAGAAAATGAAAAACATTTTTGATCAGTGTGCTAAAGACAGAAAGCTGCAGATTAGTGATCTGGTGCTCAGGTGGGATGTCCGGAGGGCTGAAAAAGGAAAGCATGGCAAATTCGATCCATTGTGGTTTGGCCCATTTAAAATTGTGGAACAGGGAGGAAATAACACGTTCATATTGGAGAATTTACAGGGTGACGTATCAGATACCCCTGTAAATGGCCAATTTCTAAAGCACTATTTCCAGTTCCGACTGAGGCAGCGAGCGCCTGATGTACCATACTGTATATTAGTTTTGCTACAATTTTTGTTTAAACAGTGTGGGCAGGTTAATGGATCATGAAGAGAAAGGGTTTGGAAGGGCAGAGTCCACAAAGTTTACATAAGATAATGATCAGGAGGTCTGCTGGTTCTCGACACGTCCAAATATGAACGCGTCGTCCCTAGTTGGAGTCGATGTTATCCATGTCAGCCCCTCATTTAAATTTTTGGCTTCCCATCCCTCCTGAACCTTTGAAAATTTCCTATCGGGACCTGAGGAGCTTGTCTTCTGCCTATCGTCACCATCCTGCACCTCCAAATTGCACTGTGCAGGTCTGAAAGGTCGCGCCTGAGAGTATTCATGGTTTAGCCCTTCTGGACCTAGCTCCTCTAATTTTCTATTCCACGTGACCCATCCCCTTGACCATGCGCCAGACCAAAAGTGCTTACTGTATATTGCCATCGGGCACAATCTTAGCCGCCCGATCAAAACTCAGATCAACGCACCACAACGCATGGCTTTGGTGGTCCCCGCGTCTGCTCGAAAACCGGCCTGTTTATTCTGCACCACCTTTGCTGGGCGAGTGGTATTCCTCCTTCGGCCAGCGATTCCATACGCTGATCGTCGCGTGTCCCAGGCCACTGTTCCAAAACCACTCCATTTCACGCGTTATCTTTTGGTCGAAGACGTGCAGCGAAATTCATGTAAGTCGTCCGATCTTAAGCGTTTGATCCAACGGCTCTTGTTCCCCAGAGTTGCGCGCCCTTTAGTTCCTATCCACAGTACCCCTGGCCCACCTCTTCGTTTCTCTTCGACGTGTCCTTCACCGTAGATTTCTTTGGAATTTGGACGGTCAAGATCTGCTTGACCCTCGTAGTTGACCAAACCCCGTAGCCCATACTCCATGTCATCCCACCACGCGTTCCCATCGTGCATCCCTCAGCCTCCCATATATATTTTCAGGTCGAAGGACCACTGTCCACGTCCAATTTCACATATTCCTTCAATTCTTCTCCACCATGAATATGCGTTTTCCACCACCCTGCATAGTCTCACCACTCCGCATAGTCTGCATCACCATCTCCATGGTCATCACCGCATTCGCCTTGTCTGGTTTTCTCTAACAAGTTTGTGGTTTTGCAGGTTTGCCGCGGCGGAGAATTATCATGATTCACTGCCTCCATTACAAAAGCCGAGAATGCATGACAGGACCATGTTCCAGAACCAAAATTTATGAAAAAGATCCGGGAGCCGCTATGATATGACCACTATTAAAGAAAGCAAGGATTTAAACCTATTAAACCCTCCAAGGTCATTCAAATGCATAGGTTGAACAGATGAAGAATTAATGGCGCTGGTAGAGAATATCAGTGCAGAGCAGGGGATTAAAGAAATGTATTTAAGGAATTTGGGGCTTTTACATACCCTTTTGGAGGCAAAGTACCAGATCGAAGACCTTGCAGATCACTAGAAAGATCTTTTCACAGAAAACCATGCCTTCAAGGTTTACTTCAGCCAAATTCTCTTCAGGAAAGTACGGAATGTTACATATTTTATTCTTCATGTCTTATCCCTAGAGAAATTGGCACCTACAGCATTTAGTTCATGAAGACGGCCTCAGAGTACCTATAGCACAGCATATTAATTAAGCAGCATAGGCACGAATGTTTCCACCATTTCGTTCAAATTAAGCAATTAATTGCTTTCACCTACTTCTTCTATTAGGTTTCTCTCCTTCTTCTTCTATAAAAACCTAGAAAAAAGACATTGTAAGGGTTCCAGACTTTGTATCAGAAAATTTGTGCAGTGAAAGGAATGTTTGTATACATTTTGTAAAGCTTCTGTATGAAGGCTCAGAGCCCGTAGGGTCTCAGTGAGGAGGAGTTCTATCTGTAATGAGTATTCTGGTCTTTGGTATTTCACAGTATGTAACCTTCTCTTATGTGAGTAATACAACATCTCATTTCATATATCTTCTTGTATCATGTACTGGAATGAGAGTGGCTCACTGATTTTAGGTAAGGATTCATCCTAGTTGATGCTCATACTTGGATCAGTCAAGCTCTTTAAATATGGCTCAGACATGATATACTGTTTCATGTTCATTTCATCCATCTTTCTGCTATATTAGTTGTTTTGGGAGGGTGCTTTTAAAACGCCACTGTCATGTATGGATTCTTAGATTGATAAGCCCATACATGGTTCTGTTGTGTATCTGGGTATCAGACCAAAGTTAACTAATATCCTCTTATGTTTCTTTCCCTTCATACACCTTCTGATATTTAATTTCTGTGGCATATCATTTGAATCGGCCCTCGTTATAGTAAATTGTCTCTTAATTGTCTGATGCTTTTTTGTTGGAGTTTTGCATCTTGTCTCTGCAACATTACTTACCCTGTGGCAGTTTCTGTAAGTCCTGGTCCCATTTAAATCAATTTCCTCATTTTACAAAGAGATAGCAAGAGAGCTTTTGGATTGACACCCCAACTTTATTATATGCTCCTTTCTATGCTAAGATGTCCTAGGCACTGGTCTATGGCAACTCTAGACTGTCTCTAGGAGAAACAACAATTGTCGACAGCAGTGTGTAAGAGGGCTTTTCTCCCATTCTTTTGGCTGTGGCAACCCTTTTTGGGTGGTCACTTTGTTCATGCATTCCTCTGCTTTCTATCTGCTTGTCCTTCACACTGCCTCATCGATGATAGGAAGCTCAAACAACAATAATGAATGTCTTATGTAATTATGCAGAGAACCAATATACTTGGATACCACTTCAGGTGAATCTAATGAAATTCCCAAACTTAGTGCTTGTTTTTTAAATTCCAGGGTAAAGCTTTGCACGTTTTGTCCTTTACCTTGCCTTAGGTACTGCCACTCCATTAAGGATTTTTTATTATAACCCATGGGATAGAATTGATCTTTAAGTGCAACAATGGAATTTGATCATGATGAAAGAAGGTTACCCAAATTACTGATGCCTTGAAATTTTCTCTCCCACCGGATGAGAGATGTGCCATTTAGTTGAAGAGAAGCCAACTGGATCTTTGCCTCATCCTCCACAATCTGCTAAATCCTACAGTAGACTTCAAGCTACCTAATCCATTTGTTAATTTTCCCTACATTACTTTCACCATTATACATGGGTAGATAACATTTTACATCTAACTCAAAAAAAGGTTTATTAGATGCATTTCTTGAATTAATATGATGATGGTGAGAAGAGGAGGAAGAACTTTCACTCACTGGAAGAGAAGGAGGTGGATCTCCTCCATTATCTCCATGCCTTGAATCTTGTCCTTCTAAATCATTCCCCCCTGCTTTCTCTAGCTTCTGAATTCTAGAGAAAAATTTCTCAACCCAGTCTGCCATAGTGTATAAGGTCTTGTGTAAGTTGTGATCTTCCTCATTTAAAACATCGCCATCCATGTTCCTTCTCCGATGTGCATGTCTCGCTTTAGGATTAAAAGACCTTAGAGTCCCTTCAACTCTTCATAGCCTGTCTCTAGTTAGCATACAAGCATGTAATTCACATCTACAAACACCTTCTCTGATACCACTTGATCCAAAATATTTTGCTTGAGATGTGTTAAGGAATTACATGTTAGAATTGCAACTTTAAACAAGAAAATTTAAAGGCATAAACATAAAAAGGGAGAAGCGATTAAAATCATGAAAGAAGACAAAAAATTGATATTGGAGTTCATCCAGAAGGGACTACATCTCCAGGATCTACTCAAATAGTGGTAAGGCCCTCTTCCATTAATTGGAAAAAAATGAAACTACAAGTATAAAATGCAGAATTATACCCTTATACCTCCATAGCTGAAAGTTTCTGAAAATTGCAGACCTCTGATGAAGAAATGGATAGCACCATTGGATTCATGGCGTTGAGAGGTGCAGAATCCATATAAATTTTTCCTGAATCTGACAAAGTGAAAATCTGGACCCTTTGAAAAAAGGATTAGATCATGGTTCTTCCCCCCTCCTACATAGCGCTTATGGTTCCACTGTCCTAGGCGCAGTTATGAAAGGATTGATTTATATACTAGAGTGTAGGAAAACTTTCCCAAGTCCATCATTGGCAAACATGGTTTGGATCCGAATTTGGAGGGAGGGGGTTGGGTGGTAAAACCCTGCCCCCTCTGTTATTAATCAAAATTTTGATTTAAAAATCCCTGAAAATTTTCTTTTAATACCCAACGGATATGTTTTAAACATAAAGGTGGGGGGGGGGGGGTGTCGGGCCCGCATTGGGCGGCCCGCCCCTGGATTCTATGCCAGCACCATTATTAAAATGTGGCATGTTTGTTGGGTAGGTTGGTGTATTTAACCTCGTTTATGGAGTCACCCACTTGGGGGCCGGCCCACATGGGTCGAGTGGCTTCGACCCCCACCGTCAGCTTATATACGATATATACATATAACATATAGCATATATATGTTACATTTTCCGTTGAATTTTGACCAGGGGTGGCGGTGTTAGTGGCCCGCCAACCCAAAATTTTTAATATTTTTGGTTTTTAAAACTAATTGGACATTTTTGAATTTTCAAATTTTTGTCTGTAGGAGTCATTTTAAAGAGGCCACCAATTTTCTTGGAACCCAGTGTAGAAATTTGAATAAATGTTAAGTTATTCACCGAGATTATCTTGATCACACACTATTTGAGCTTCATGCATAATACATAACCTCTTCTACTATTGATCATTAATTGCGGAAATATAAACAATCGCATGCGCACATTAAAACCATAAACAATCACACATATAAACACAGTATTTATGGGAAAGCTTAAAGCTGAAAACCCCCAACTATTTGTATATTATAATGATAGAGATCATGTAACAATCATTGTACAAAATCCTCACAAGCTCTCAGTACAATCTCCAATTGTTACACACTACACAAGCTTAGATCTAGCAAAACACATGCTCCAATCTGCTCCACCTGTTAGCCTGCCTCTACTATGCAATCCAAGATGAATAATGGCCCAATCTAAGTTCGAATCCCTCTGGTATGCACTGCGCAATCCTCATTGGAATCTCCATCAATGTCTGGTGCAAACTCATGCACCAGTATGGTCACAACTGATAGTCACACTTTCTCTTTCACCTACCTCTCCACTGGTCTCCACTGAAACTGTCCATGCACTGAAGTTAACCGATGTATTCTTTAGTTGATTTATGAGTTTATAATTAGTGAATTAATTAATAATTAATTCACACCACTCTCACTAATTGTATCAATCAGTTAGACTAGATACAACTAGCTCAACTAAGTTAAATTGAACACAACTCCATTAACTGTCTCATCAACTCCACCAAACTCTGTCACATGAGTTCTAACTGAAGTCAACCATGCAATAGCTCCAATAAACCCTAGGAATAGCATAATTCCTTCTGTCAGCTGCATGTGCCACATCCAGGCATCAAACTGAAGTGCTCCAAGAGGATAAGATAATGTTTAGAGTCCAAATATTATTAAGAGCTAATAATATTCGACATATCTATTTTTAGACTGGCAATCGAAAAATAGATTCCGCCCAGTATGTCTAAAAATAGAAGTCCATCTATTTTTTCCGACTTGACCAACCATCCACAAATAGCATCCTGCAACTCATAGAACATGATCCATATGTCTAAAAATAGACATAGTCTAAAAATAGACTTTGTGCCAAAAATAGCGTGCGGGCCGACTTAGTGAAGGTGACTTCTTTCCACTAAGCTCATCATCTTGTTTCATTCTCAACACCCAGCCAAAATCCAGTGGCCGAGAAAGGTTGAAATTGTGCCTTCCTTTAGCCTGCCAAGTCACCAAGTCAACCCTCAAACTTTGACTGCTCCTAACTCCTCCATACGGACTCGGAATTGAGTGTCGTCTGCGTTGTTGGGATAATAAATACTAGATCTTCAACTCGACATTAATTTTGCCACATTCCAAACACTTTCATTTTTGAGCCTTTATACTTAAGCTACTTGTACTTGGACCTGTTTGGTCCACCTGGATCAACTGGGTCCATCAACATCTAAAGCAACCAAGTTGGTTCAAGCCATTGATTCAATTAACTCAACAACCAAGAATGCATGGGATCGGGCACTACTGGTGGCATGTATAGGCTAGGAGAATTACCAAAGAAATTTATATTTAATGGCACTAAGGTAATCTAAAATATGTTAATTTATTTTTTTTAAATGTGGTTGGTCCATTCACAAGCAGATATAAGGTGCATGTGTTACACTTGTGTATAACAGTCATATATGGAATTTTGTAAAACACTGTAGCATGGTTTCATCTATTAATTAGGTAGTCACATCTAGAGTAAGGTTTCATGGGTTGTTTGTTGTCCTGTATAAGTGGAGCTATTTTTGGTTAAGCTTGGGTAAACCCCTTCACTCCGTTTTATGGAAACCAAAATTTCATTGTAGAATTTTCAAAACACATGCTACTTGAAAAATAATCTCCATTAACCTTGGTTAGACTCCTTTTGATTTTGAATCTCTATGTAACACATGGATTTACAAACAACCAAGACGTTAAGTTTTTAGTGACATTTACCATAGCTTCTTTTATTATATGTATATATTTCTCAATTATTTGATTAAAAGTTGGATTACACTCAAAGTACCTACAATGGAGGTCTATTATGTTTCAAATTTCAACTTGATCACAAACCATTTTTCTTGGCTAGAATAGGTTTTATCAGATCTCTTGTGCTTCTAATGTATAATAAAAAACAAATATGCATAACATGGGTCTGGAAATAGTAGTTACATCAATAGTCCATTACCTTGTATATTCAATTTAGTAAACATTTCCTGCATAATTTTTATAATTTCGGATCATGCCATACTTTGTTTTTGCATCGAAATTTACCTACAAATAAAAAGCTCTGAAGGGTCATCAAAATATTCAATCAATGAATCATTAGGCTAATTGGTAAATCTTTGGAAACAAATTTATAATAATGTAAGCTAGCAATGTTTCCAATTTAGAGTACTCTTAAATATAATTAAATATATGATTGTTTTAAGTGTTAATACCATAGTTAGTACCATAATTCATTTGGTTACAGGTTTTTAGGACAACTTCTATTAATTTCAAGAAAAATTTACTTCCCCTTAGTTCCGAGCATGTAGCCTATGACAACACATAATTAGAATTAAATTTAAAAATTTAATAAAGTCAATTGTTGTTTCAGAAGAGAACATAGTTTATGGAAGTGTCACATTTAGAGTGTAAAGTAGTCTTGTATTGAACAACTTCCAAAAATCATACTTGTATACTCTTACTATCGATCGTAATTTTCTAGTGTATTTATTACAATGATATAATCTGAATTTTTGACATATGTCATTAGGTCCCAAAAGATATTTTTCCTAAGATGCTTAAGGGAGGCTATCACTTTAAATTCAGGAAATATTTACATGGAATACACCTATTATAAGACTTGTTCTTGTAACAAAATATCAAATACTAGATAACCACATTACCTACTAAAAGGAAGATACACTTTTAAAATTATTTATTGTGTAATAAGTTCACTCTAAATCTTAAATATACTAGAGTACCTAGTTAGGAAGGAATTAAATTGACCTCCAATGTCAAAAATTTTTCCCTTAAGAACACTGCATCAAATTTTTTGAAGTCTAAAGGGGTGTCCAATAATACCTTAAGAAACCACTCTACAAGGCCAAGTTTTGAAACATCGCCATTGTAGTCTTTCAATATTATTTATTTTTCCTGGGTTGGTCTTTCGCCAAAAATTTAGTGCTTAAACCATTAACCATGCCAAAAAATAGATGTTAGTAAGCCATTTGATATCCAATTGTCTTGGCATTCATGAATGGTGTCAACTTGAGCATTTCACTTTCCAATTACAAAATTCCATTATTCGAAGGATAGTGAAGAATCTTACCTTCCAATGATGCATCAAAACATCCTCTTTCTGTAATAATGCTAGTGAAAATTCCATGTAATAAAAGTTAAGGTTGATGGGACACTTATTCCAAGATGAACGTTGGGAAAAACATCCTAGGGGGTGTTTATTTAGTTTATTATGGCTAAGGAAATTAGCAAAGGCCATGACTAAGGCATGAAAGAGGAAAATGGTATTTTTGGCACATTTATTTATGAAAATAATGGAAATTGGGAGAAAAGGGAGATGAAAGGTCACAAGTTGCATGTGAGGAGGAAAATTAAGGAAATTAATGGAAAATGAAGAAAATAGAGCCTTCTTCTATAAAAAGGCTTTTGAGTATCATTTGGTACCTTTGGACAGTAAATTTTTTGGAGCTCTCTCATTCTTTTCTCTCTCTCTCACTCTTGGACATGTAGATTTTTCTTCAACCACTTGGGCATTGGTGTAGGAAAGGAAAAGCAAGCAAGGAAGAGAAAAATCAAGAAAATACTACGAGATTCTTTGCAAGTATTGGTTTTCACATGTGATTTCCTTGCTAGATCTAGCATGCATGGCATTACATGTGGTTTCTTTCTATCTTGGCATGGGTTTTTCTGGATGTGACAGTTTTTTCATCCTAGCCTTTCCAGTTATGTATAACTTTGATGAGAT
This sequence comes from Pinus albicaulis, assembly GCA_034641835.2. Classification (NCBI taxonomy): domain Eukaryota; kingdom Viridiplantae; phylum Streptophyta; class Pinopsida; order Pinales; family Pinaceae; genus Pinus; species Pinus albicaulis. The sequence continues at coordinate 1,618,251,173 of CM076578.1, forward strand.
GGGTTTCTCATACTTCGGTTGAGCTAGATTTCCAGATGGATTTGAAGCTAAGTGGGGTGGATCTCCGAAATGACAAACACATGTACTAGTGGTCCCTCGACTACACTATTGATCACGTTAAATCCTTAGGTGTAGTAACCCTTGAGCCAGACTATCAGTTGCAGTAAAGCCATATTGTGAGCCTCATTGGACCTAGGAATCCTTGCCTATGAATGGTAGGATATACATTAAATCTAGGAGGTGTATTTCTCTCCATTGGGCCTAGTAGTTCTGAGATGGGATGTACGGTAAAACCTAGAGAGATGGTCTCGGTGTAGGGTCTAGTGATGCTTGGATCAGACTCTGGGTTATGGTAAGTCCTGAAAGACTGGGAGGCACTCAAATTCCTCAAGTTGTGGGCGAGGAACTCTAGTAGCATCCATGCTTGTTTGGTTATGTTTTGGTTGGTTGTGGGTCCCATATTCATGCTTGGAATATGGCATGGGGGTGATTGGCTGAAGAGATATTTGGCTTAGCCAATCTATGGGTGGGTGGAACATGGAAGTCCCATATCTGGCTGGTTTTTACATTCAGTAATGAAGAGATCATTCCTCTCGTATTTTTTACGCAAATGTAATAGTTCATGTATGGATTTTATTGATGTTATATCCATTGTATTTATGTTGTTATTATGCTAGCTATAAACATGTATTTGATCAATGATGATGTATGGCTCTATCTATGTTTTTACTTTTAAATGAATATACAATGTATCTATGGTCAAATAGATTGTATTGCAACTTATTATGCAAGGGAGAAATTATTCTTAGCAATTCTCAGATAAGTATGAGACCCCCATGTTTAAATATGTTGTTTACACATCTAGATGCAATATTTGTGATGTGTTTAACGAAATGCCTGTTATTTCTAGGAGGGGTCCAGATGAGTTCTTGATGATATGATTGTTTTCGTACCTTTTTTTTAATGTTATTTTTCATCTCCTAAAGTTTCATGAAGTTCTGGGTAGTGACATGGGATTTAGGGCTGAAACGGTAGCAAAAATCTGGAAGTTGCAAGCACATAACTAACAAATTGGGGCCCCAGCCACATGCTTGTTGTGTTTTTCTCACGGCTATAGGCTCCAAGCCACCACCTTGCCTTGGAATTCCTATGAATATGGTCCAAAAGGGTGAAAATTGAGTCTCCCTCAGGGGTCATGGGCCTGGAAGGTTGGGTTACCTCTTGGGGATGTTCTTGATGCTGTGTAAGTTGTTTTTTTATTTTTTCCTTCAGTTCCACTTCCTTAAGGCCATCTAGGAGGTTGAATCCCATATTAGTATCCTCTCATCACATTTTTACCACAGTTAGCCAGTTACTTGGGTAGATGTGTGAGGAGGGTGTTACATAGTGGTATCATAGTATGGTTCAACCCTTGGACTAGATGGGCAATGTGTTGGTGATTATTTTATTGATTTCTTATGTGTTTCTCATACCTATGGTGTATGCGTTTGTGCATCTGTGTTGTTTTGGCCATGGTGGCAGTGGTGTCACCATGGGAGGGCTGATGGTGTTGTTGTCAACATGTGTTCATGTGTGTGATAGATTATGCATTGTTCATATTTGTGTATTTTGCATGCACATTAGCATACATATTGTTACATGTTGTATATGCATTTATTTTTTATGCTAGGTCACATATTGTTCATGCTTGTGTAGTGTCTGTGTATGCTTGTTTGTGTGATTTTATATGTTGAACATGAATTGGTCAGCCATGGTTGATTACATGTCGCTTATGGTTGTGTATGTCTGTGCTTGTTATGGTGCGATGTCAAGTTGCATTGGTATTGTTATGTATTAGTTCATGTTGTGTAATTGGTATGGTTATGCATCCATGACTTGAATCCAACTAGAATGAGGTTTATGCGCTAGTATACCATGTGTTATGAGTTTATATTGTGATTTTGATTGTGTATATACATGTATTTCTTTGGTTTTTTGATCTTGCAGGATGGATCCTCCCCAAATTAAAATAACTTATGTTGGTTTATTTATGAATTGGTTTAGCTGAAATATTGCAATTTGCAGGAGAAATATCAACATGGAAAGAAAGATGGTAGAGTAGAAGGACTCTCCCTATGAGTCATATGAGCAGCAAGGTGGCCAATCTTCTGATTTGGAAGACACATTGATAAGCCTAAAGGAAGAAATGAGGATTTTTACGGCAGACAATGACAAAATAATACATGTACAAGAGAAAAAAAACAAGCAGAGGTGAATGCAATAATTCTTCAAAGCTTATGAGAGTTGCAGTAGCAGGGGACACATTGAATCAACCATGGACATGAGAACAAGGCTATGCATATGCAAGAAGGTCTCCTAGTAGACACAAGTCAGATAGAGTTGATATAGTGAGATATGACAGGTTGTTCGACGCTCCAGATAGGAGGAGTGATGAATATAGGTAACATTATAGTTCTAGTTCAGATAGACATCATGATCATCATTAATGTTACAGGTAAATTTGGGCGTCATCCCTAAGACCTGTATGAACAGGGTCTATCATTCCCTAATTCAATACAAACAAGGTCTATCATCCCCTAATTTAGTTGCTACATGCCCTAGAGAAGCCATTCCACTAGTGGCTTTAATTCATGAGAGTTTCAATGTTTGAAGTATAGCTAAAATTACCCTTTGACTCATCAAAAATCCTTTGAATAGGACTAAGCGCATTGAAAAGCACTTACCGCCATGCAAGGGTGCTCTGAAAAGCACTTCCCGATACTTAAGGGTGTGCTGGTCTCTTGGGAGCGAAATCATCATTGTTCTAGGAATATCAACATGTCTAGTGCCTTATAGAAGAGCTCAAGGGTGTCATACTTTGAATACATGTGTTCATCTATCACCATTTAAACTGAAAACATGTCTAATCTATTATTAGAAATAAATTCGATATCATGTATTGAGAAAATACCTACAATTTCCCTATTAATTGAGCACTCATATAAATGAAAGGGAGGAAGAAATGTGTGTAGTTTTATGTTGTTGGATTATATATTTTTGGAGAGCTAAAGTATTGTGAGGCTACTAGATTGATTCTTGGTGTGATTAGGATGGGATGAAGTTGGAGCAGGTTAACAAAAATTTGATCGACTGGTTGTAATCCATTCCTCATAATATTGAAATATAGGTATTTGTTCTTTCTCTCATATATGTGATGGTATTTTGTGAATGTATTCTCAATATGTGAATCTATTCTCATATTTAGTCAGTTCAATCTGGTTATGATAGATAGATATTGTATATTTCTTTCATTGTTTGTTGTCTTCTGGTTTTGATTGTAGGTATTGATCTGGCGAGTTTAGTTGGATCAAGAGCGACAAAAGTGATGAAAGAAGAAGAACGAGAGTGAAATATCACAATTAAGTCTCTTCATATTTTGTTTATATATTTATCTTATAGAGAAAAGCGTTTAACTTTCCTCTATTTTTCTGAGTGAAGAAACACCACACTTAGGGAAGACTATTTTATCTGTAGATTAGAATTCCTCATAAAAAATTGGCAACTCCACTGGGGAGAAATCCATAATTACTGGTTTTTGTATTTGTTTACCATATTCAGTAGACTTTAATTCATCTATTCATTCATTTTAATGTACTTCTTGCCTTAGAAGTGTTTTTAGCCTACTTGATCTTCAAGCTTCACTACACCCAACACACTATTGGTCATGGTACAGTGCTCTGCATAGCACTGTATCCCATTTAGAGGTGCTCTAAAATGCACTGTCTGCCCTTAAGGGGTGTGTTTCCCCTCAGCCATCCAAATTCTGTCATAATTTTTATTTTTCATAAACTTTCATCCTATTTCTTGTTGTATTCTCATATGCCTATTTGACCTTCAAAACGAGTAAACATTACTTAGTTCTTGCTCCTTCGGATAGTTGTTTGTTCAATGTTTAATTAGCTATTTTCTTTATCATTGTCAAATTAAATCCAAAGTTGTAAATTTTTCATTAGATCAATTCTTTGTTTTCAAAAGGAAAATTGTCATTTCAGTCTTCATTTCCTAAGAGACAATTGTTGTTTCAGTCCTCATTTCTAAAAAATAAAACATTGTTTGATTGATTTGTGCATTTAGTTTCTTTTTAATCATTCACATTAAAGGAAACTGAAAAGAAAAACATGCATATGCATTTAGAGATTGTGAGTGTTGCATAGGATATATTAGGTAAATCTGCATTTAGATTGTGCTTTTCGTCTATGCTCAAAAATCTGATTGCTCTATTCCTTTAGTAGCTAAGGTTTTCATTAAAAAACAGAATTGAAAAGATTGAGTCTCATTTAGTTTCCATTTTAGGAATTTCGCACTACATCTTGTGATGAACGTGAAAGATAAATTGTTAAGCAAGATCAACATAAAATTCACCTCAATCAACCTAATAAAGAATTGTAACAATAACAATAACACTTAGAAGGACTAGGCTAGAGACGTGTTCCCGCGTCGTTAAGCATAGAAGTTGTCGCTAACTTGTCCGCGATATATTCCGAGTGTGAAATCCCACTGCACGTACATAATTATATCATATCTTGTCCACATACTTTCAGGTATATAGGCCAGTGTTCTAATACAAAACGTATAATGGGGTGCTCTCATTGTGCGATTTTGCATTAGACAACGTTATTATGGACTAGGGCCTCCACCTACCTTAGGGTATATTTTGGAGGACAAATTTAGGTTTCTTACCATCCATAGGTAACTGAGTCATCTACCTTGTAACTTGTGATACACCGAACACAACATTTCGGGGAGAATTCCTACCCATACTTCTTGGTTTGCGAGGAGGTATTATGTAGTTCACAATTACTTGGTAAAAATTTTGCCTACTATCAGCATTTTATATGTTTTTTTTTTTTTTTAATAAAATCAATCAGTCATCGTGGAAGAAGAAAAAACCATTCCCTATCATTTGCGTAAAATACCGCTTAAACCACCTTTATCACCGCAAGCCATTTCTGGTTGGCAAAGGCGATCCCATTCTGTTGAATCCAGTACCATCAGTACCTCTAGTGCATCATCTTCATCACATCTACCAGATTCATCTCGAGTTGTTTCTACACATCCTATTTTATCTACTGTCATTGAAACGGAGCCCTCATCTCTACCTATGGACACTAAAGTTCCAATCAGTGAGACCATACATCCAGAAGCCAACGTTGTTCAAATGGAAGTCGATCTAGATCCCATCGTTCTTTTACCAGAACATCGAGATCCAGAAGTTGAATGAAAATTAGTTGTTCCTGTATTCGTCGCTTAGTCATCCATAGCCATTGGCTCATCCCTTTTATCGTGTAGTCAACCACCTGAAATATATCTCGGGCCTGATGGTGAAATTCTTCCACCTGGTTTGATTTCGATTGAGGAAGAACATCAACAAGAAGAAATACCCTCAACTCCAACTCACTTTGGGTCGGGTCTTTATCTTTATGAGTATTTTCCTCGATTAACTTACACTCCTTCAGTTGATCCTGTTTCAATCCAAGTTCCTTTAGATCCTATAGGGTATTCACTAGGTCATTTGACCATGGTTGAGTCAACATCACTGAATGTACCATCTGTTACAGTTGCGACAACATCTATTATTGCTACTCTTTCAATGTTTACCATGTCACTCGAGTCACATCTTTAGGGTGCTCCGTCTATCCCACCGGGTTACCAATCATCATCTGGAACCTACTCTGGTGCCTTCTCAAATCCATGGAATTCACCCTTGTCATATTTTGGTATCTTACCTGGTACATATCTAATGAGTACTGAATGAATTTATCCATTATACACATCTTTAGTTCAACATCAAGCTAGTCCTTCTAGGTACCTTCCATCTAGTTCAATCTTGAATAGACTCCCACCATTTGGAGATCAATATTTTCCATATTATTATACTCTTCATGCTGAGGGGAAACCTATGGTCACCCATTTTGACAGTACTATGTTGTTTTATGTTCACCCAAATGTTGGAATGACTGTTTGTTAGTGGCAGCCTATCCTACCCGTTCAACCACAAACAGTTCTGCAGTCATACCAACTGGTTCAACCTGTTGTGCCTGCATCTACCCCACCAGTTAATACTTAATTACCCCATTTAAAAGCTCAATTGGTTGTACCTAAACCATCTCAAGCAGGTCCTTTAACCCATTACCCTCAAGTCTTGGGCCTCCAGAATCCACCTCCTTCGGCTGGTTTACAAGAACCACCTATCTCCGTAATCTTACAACCATAGGTTGGATTACCCTTTTATGGGATGTCATAGGCTCCTATTAGTCTTACCTATTCACAATCAGGTCCAAATATTATGTTTTGGGCTATAATCTTGGCAGGAAATAACCTTGGCAGCCAGAGCCTCAAATGCCACAACAACAAGCTTATCTAGGTATTGGTCAATAGATCCCTCAAGCATTTCGTCATCAAAATAGCCCTTATCTGGGTTACTAGTAGCAAATGCCTTATGCTGGTGCATAAAGGCCTGTTGTTTAAGAAATTCCATCCTATCCTATTTATGCTCAACCTGACTTGAATTGACAGTTGCCCTTTTCGCAACATTATAATTACTTGATTTAAACTGGCTTACCAATGATCCCATCAGCTATTCTCCTTGGTGGCCAATGATTCCACACAAATTACCCTCTGACATTCCTAAATTCAATGGAAACCCTGGAGAAGACCAGTCAACACATGTTATGACTTATCATTTGCGGTGTTCATCAAACTCCTTAAATGATGAGTCTGTTAGACTATGTCTTTTCCATCATATGCTTGCTGGTCCGGCTGCAAAGTGGTACATTGAATTACCATGAGCTTCATTTGATAACTTCACTACCTTAGCCTCTACATTTTTAACCCACTTCCAATTACCCCTAAGATATGAAACTGGAACGGAACTTGTTAGGGTCCTATAAATATAGGATTCATAATTTTGAATTCACTTTTGATAGTCTTGTAAAATATGTACATAATTCGCATTTTGCAAGTTTTTTTCCCATATTTTGAAAAAATTAAAAAAAATTAAAAATAAAAAAAGAGGGTAAAAAGTCCTAAAAGAAAGATCAAAGGAATTAAAATACATAGACCTCAAAAAAAAGAAGATGAAAATAAAACATGAGAGCGTGCAATTCCAAATGCCACTACTCTTTAATTTTTGCAAATGATTATGGCAGAGTATCAATAAATTCCATAATCCATGATGAGTTAAACTATTTAAACTTGACTTGTCATGTTTTCAATTTCCATGTTTAGATAGTGAATAAAGTTTTGTCAAACAGTTTAATCCTGACAAATCAATAGATAGGTAGAGAATAATGAGAAGCTCATCAGTTTAATTTGAGCCCTCGGATGAAATAAGGTAGAATTAGATAGTTTTCTGCTTTCAAAAGAATAAAATGTTTCAAGGTGGCAATCTTAAATGCACCTGCTAAAAGGAAGAAAAAATGTTAGATTAAATGTTGGGTAGGTAGAAATAAGTGGGAAAAAGCATGTAATATTCATCACTGGGCTAAAATCACTAATTTCCCTTTCCCTATAAGTATTTAGTATTCTGTACTATGAGTAAAAAAGGCTCAGATCATTTCTCTGACTTTTTTTGGGACCGGACCCATGGCTCGATGACTGGATAGTGGAAAACGTTAAAGTCTTATGATAAAATCCCCTTTACCATTATTTATCCCCCATTCATACATTTAAGTCATCTTCATAAGTAAAGAAACCTACGTACTTGATGAAACTTAAAATCCCATGTAATTAACTTCCTTCATTCACAAAAAATACAAAAACCTTAAAAAAAAACTCTATCCTAAGTAAATTGGTGAAATGATAAAATAATGAGCTTTGCTTTTATTTATTCACTCTACTTGGTCATTTAGTGTATTTTTTTGTATTCCATCTCCTCTTGTCATATTAACTTTTAACTCATGTTATTAATTCCCTAAAAAATACCTTATCCTATCTATATAATTCCCTTTATCTAAAATACCCCATAAAACCCACTATTATAAAGTTTTCAGACCAAAGTAAATATGCACATGCTAGATTAAAAACTTAGATAATACCCCCTTTGGTCTAAAACTAACTTTAATTAAATACCCCGCCCCCTATAGTTATTATACCCTTCAAACTAGTCTAAAAACTATATAGTAAAATAAATATTAAAAATGTGGCTTTCCACACATATCCTATGTATTTTGTAATAAAATGCATATACCCCGTTCATAGCATTTTTAGCCTAAGTATGGAATTTTTTTTGTCGCTTTATAAAGGTTGAAAATGCTTTGAAACTCCCACACATATCTGCCTCTAAACAAGAAAATTCACCTTTTTTAACCTAAGGCTAAGGTTAAACATTGAAAAACTTAAAACCTTACCCTTTTCATATTTATCCCTATTATATAAAGCCCCACGCCTTATATAAAGTTAAACCAAGGTGAAAATTTAACCCCTCCCGCATTTGTAATACACTTACCAACCTAATCCCACCTCATGTGCCTTTTCCTTTGTATATAAAACTCTTTTATGTATAAAAATATCATTATTCGACCCTTTTTAACCATATATATCATCCCAAATTTACATATATGAAACCTTTGATAAAACCTGCTTATACATTCAAACCTCGGTCCCACCATCTTTTGGGCTGCACCTTCCAAGAAAATCTTGACCGTTCGCTCTCGTTTATCAGATCCAATAGCACAAAAACGATATCACTTTCACAAAGTAATCGTTCGCTCGAAGCTCAAATGGATGCAAAATGGGTTGTTTCGTCAATTCCACCTCCTGTGACATGGCGAATATTTATTGGACACGTTCGTTTCAATAGAAACCACTTACCACCAGAATCGAACATGAAAACTGCTACCGGTTTTGCATTTAAAAAATAAAACTGCTCCCACCATTTGACAGGACATGCATTTAATGCATTAGATGGTGATTTATATCAAAGGATTAAAACCTTTGATATAACACTCTAACATTTTTTTTGCGCATTCAAACTGTAAAAACTTCTGCTCGACTGTGTAAATAAATTTTGCCTCAATTTGTCAGTTTATACCTAAAATTCCCGAATTCAACCCTTAATGATTGGCTAGGAGCAATTTCTTGATCCAATAATCCAGACCAAACTTCAAATTCAACTGCCACTTCCTAAGAACCCTTCAAAGCAACCAAATACCTACGTTCAAAGGTATTTTTGGACCAATTTAAAACCTGAAAATTCCATTCAAAAACTTCTGTAATAGAACCAGGTTTTCAACTAAGGGTATTACCTAAAGAAATTGCCCAAAAACACCGAAAAATAGGCCAAGCCCTGGCCAATTTTTCCCAGAAAGTTTCGAGTCAGAAAGAACCACTTTTTAGCCAAATTTCCTCAATTTGTGACCTCTGAAGATCAATTTCACATATAGAAAATGGTTTAAAGCCTTTAGAAGTCCTAAAACCCCATTTTTTACAGTCAAATCTATTCAGGAAACCCTCGTTTTCTCTCTTATCCCAATTTATATCCTCTGATAAAGAAAGTTCACTCCTGCAAAAAATTTAAGCTTGCAGTAGTTAGTCCAAAATGACCAAAATGCAGATCACAGTTAAACTTGGAGGTTCTAAACCAACCAAGCCTGGAGGATCCAAACCTCCTAAACTTGTAACACCTGAAGCTGTTAAATCTACTCCAGACCTCACTGCTAAATCCACTGTATCAGTAAATCCCCTCCCGCCACCTATAGCTGCTGAGGAAACCCTTCCATTAACTGATATGGACTACAAGACTGTTGACCCTGTGGTAGAATTCAACCTTTTAGAAATACATAATTGGTGCTATGATAACTACTTTGACAAAGATGAAATTCCTATTTGGGAGACTCATTTTCCCCAATATGTAGTTCTATTGACCCACCCTAGACAAGACCTTGTTAGACTATGTCAAAAGCATTATGAACCAGAGCAAAGGGCCATTGTTAATGTAGACAGAGGAATCATTTTTACTATTACAACAGATTCAATAAATCAAATGCTGCAATTACAATCTGATCCTCAATCAGTCCCCCAATCTATAGAATTTTTGACCTAGTTTTACTTAAGCCTGGATTTCCCAAAGAAGTTTATGATATTTCAAGACCTTCTTCCTTCCCATGTTGACATTCCTAAGTTGAACCGTCCTTATTCCTCTACCAAATTTCCTGAAGGATCTAGGCATATTATTTCAATGCTATCTTTTATACTGGGATACTTTACAGATGGATTCACTGATGAATCCATTCTTGGCTTTCTATCCACCTTATCTCCAGGCCAACCTCCAACACTCATTTTTTATTATGTCAGTTCCATAGTAGATAGTATTCATCATTATCTTACCAAAATAACCACTAAAGGGGTTTTCAGATACTCTTCCGACTTGTTTCACTTGTTTTTATTCTTCCAATCTGATATTTTTCCAATTGCAATGTAAAATATGGACTTGGAGGGTAAGATTTTATCTATTGTCTTCTGGACTTCCTTGCTAATGAAAGAGAATAGTGAATTCACTTATACAGATTTTTCAGACCTTTTCCTCCATCCAGCAATAAACATTTTGTACAAAGCAGAGCAGCCCAGAGTAAATGAAGAAATGAAAAGGATCTTACAACTATCAAAATATAATAAAATGGGAGACTGGTTTCTTTATGAAAAGCATACAGAGATAAGAATTTTTGGATCCAACTTATTACCTTATAAGTTGCCAAAACACATGAACATGAGAATTTTTTCATTGGAATATTTAAGACAGATTTTAAATTCTAACTCTATCAACTTCTTAGTTGCAAGGAAAAAGACTCAATTCAATTTGAAGAATCAGGTTGGTCCTTTCATCATAAATAATAGAGAGGCAGAAAAATAAATTTCAAAGAGACTAGTAGAGTTCAAATTTCAAGAAATTTTTCCCTGGAACTATGATCCTCAAGGGATCCTGAGAAATTTAAGGGTAAAATGTAAACTTACACCCTTCATACATGAGCCCAAGCCAGAGATTGAAAAGTTTGCCAATCAAGAAGAATGGGTGGAAAACACATTGATAGATACAGTCACTAATACAGAGACAGAAGAAAAAATGGTTACAACACAAGCCCTAGAAGTTGTAAAACAGATAGAGACTTTAGTCAAAAGAGGCAGGGAAGAAGGAACATACATAGCAGAAACAACTACAGAAAAAAATTTCAAACTGATTTACAATAAAAGGCTTAAATTCAGTTCAATTGGGAAAGAAAAGGTAATTGATGTTGAGGATATAAATGAGCGAGAGGTAAATAATGATGAAGCTACAGTAATAATAAATGAAACTCTTGCACAAATTGAAAAGGAGAAAACACCAGGTAAAGATGATACTCAGATGATTGAGAAACAAAATATGGAGGCATATTCCTCATAGACGGCTGAGAAAAAAGACTTAGATATCAAGGAAAAATATAAGCAGATAAAGCAGAAGAATGAGGAAATTAAATCAGAGATATATTCTCAATTCCTCAAGCAAAAACCAGGGAATCAAAATAGGCTACTGATATCTTTTGACTATTCTACAAACAAAATGATTATGCCATTTCTATAACCAACTACTTCAACACCAAAGACAGTGGCAGATTATAAAAAGGTGGAGTTTGAAGCAGACACTGAAAATGTTCATGAGCTAGACCAAATTGAATTCCACAGACATAGCTCTGAAATGTTATATTCAACTATGGTGAGAAAGGTAATGAGTGCTACCAAGTTGCAGAATACTATTCTTAACATGCAGGATCAAATGAAGCTAGACAAAGGATCTTTGTATGTAAAATACCTATGGATTAAAGCCTTAGAAGATTTAATTTTACGGGTGGGATATGATCCCTCAAATGTTCAAGTAGCAGAATTATTGATCAAGAAAAAGAATGATGATATTGCAGCTTTAAGGAAATAGCTTAAGTGAGCATCCACAGACCAAATAAATCCTTCAAGAGAAAAGTGGAAAGGAAGAGATGATGAAGCTCATCCTCAAACTAACTCGTCAGATCAAAGACATGGAATCTCAAATGGACCAGCTTGTCCAAGAGAAGGAAACTATGAAATAAACTGACACTCCTATCATTCCTTCAGTTATACCAGTGATTACCACAACAGTGGCTTCCACATTAGGGGAAAAACTAGCACCAAAGGAACCACTGGAAACTGCAGTGCCAGTGAGTTCAACTACTACTTCAAGCACATATTCTTCTACAACACAGGTTCAACAAATAGATGGAGCAGGTCAAATTGTGAAGGCTATGGAGGAATTGTCTTTGAAAAATAATGAAATCAACAGTCTAAAGAAGATGATTGAAAATCTTGAAGCCAAAAATAAGTTAGCTCAAATAAATGCTAAAACCCATGAACAGAAGGAAATTAGACTTGGAGAGCAAATCAAGGGCTTACAAAAAGAGCTAACATTCACTAAGAAAATTTCATTTGTAAAGAATCATCTATGGAAAAACATAAATGAAGCCATTCACACTCAATGGCCTTCAATTCAGATTATATATGAGTAGAGAGACTTATTGTTAGTATCTCAAAAAGAGATTCAGAAGACCAAGGATGAGTTAACTGATAAGCCAGCTCGGGCTTTAAAACTCATCACATTCATGAATAGAAAAAACAGAGCAAAATTGGAAGAATTACAAGTACTGGATAGAACAGAGACCATTTTACAGATTAAAAGGGTAGTAACAAAGAAAAATTTGATGAACTACCTGGAAGAGAAGTGTGAATCAATGAATATTTCCATAACAAAGTTTATGGTGAAATATAAAAACTTAAGATAGAAGGGTTTTCCAGACATTCATATCTTCAATGAAAAACTAATGCCCCAAAAAGATTAAGATAAGAAAATCAGGAAATTTTCCAAGGAGCAAGTCAGCAAACCATTGCCACAAGGCACTCCCACATGTAAAGTCTTCCTTCAACACTTTGTAGATTTATTCTTTCTACAACATGAGATCAAACATCTTTTTGTGTTCAAATCCAATTTTTCTAAATACACGGAGGTAGATGATAATTTTAGAAATCTAAAGAATGTCAAAATTCCTAGTGAAGAATAGTGGCAAGCATTTACAGATTCAATGTGAAAATGAGAGGTAAAACAGTGAAGAAATTACCTTGAAAATAGTCAAGAAGAAACAGTGAAGCAAAAGGACAATCTGCTGATTTTTTACTGCAAAAGATATATTTTTACAACAGTAAAACAGTGGAAATATTAGTCAAAAGTGTATCAGAGTTAAAGAGAAGAATTAAAGAGTATCACATGAAAGAGTATCAGCTAAGGCAACTCAAATGAAGATATTTTCTAGTAGCCAACAAAGAAGGACATCTAATCACTCAAAAAATCCTTGTTAGATAAAGTAGTTCTATTTATTTTGGATAAGAGGACAACTTGTTGATTTGTTAAGCAGCTGTCCCTCTTATTTTGTAAAGATATTTTCTATTTCCTAAATATATTCCTAGATGTCTCCTAGGATATTTGTAACCACATTTTGTATAAATACTTCTACATTTGAAGTATTGAGTGTGGAATAAAATTGCTAGACTTTACTATAGATTTTTTTGTTTAACATTGGAGGCTATTATGTGTTGATTTCAAAGTAGCAGACTAGACAAAGATAAACTGGCATCATAATTCAGGATCCCTATGATAAGCTGATGAGTGAAGTACTTTCTTCTTGTCATTGTTTTCTTTTCTAAGTGTCATGCAATTCCTTATATATGTTTGTTGTATCTTAATGTGTAACTAGGAATATTACTACAGGATAGTCTTATACTCCATGTTTTTAACTAGTTACCATTTTAATGTTTTCTGCTGATTTCCGGTGTGAGGAATTCTTAATTTCTCCTACTCTCATTTGACCCCTGCCTCCTTCCTCCATTTTCTGGATCAAAGGATCCTTCATAGTCATTTATCTTGATCATACCATTTCACCAAAAAGCACTTTCCCAAATCTCTGACGGTTATCTATCTTGCCCTGAATACATTTGTACCTTTTTGGCCTTGACTTCTGGTGTTGTTAGCTAGATTTAGACTCCATAGCCCAATGGACAAGTTGATTTCTCTCTAGTTTACCTCTAAGTTATTTTTTCCCCACCAAAAACTTTAAAAACAAAAGCAATTGTTCTATCTTAACTAGCTTAAAAACATAAATAAAAAACAAAGATAAATCTTAAAGAGCTAGCCCTCTCTAAATTCTAGGAAGGCTAGATCCCAGAATTTGAAGTAGGTTTGTGGTTACCTCTAGTGTTTTAGACTAAAAACTCAAATCCCACAACTTAAGAAATTAATAGAGTGATAACATACTGGTGACTCCACTGGGGAACTAACTAATCTCCAGTCTTAAAGGAATATCTTTCATTTATCTTTTTACTTTAAGATTATTTTTATAGGTTGTGGGTATTCAAAATAGTCATTCTGGCTTCTAGGAAAACCTACTATACTAGGTCTAACTTGGATTCTAAGCCTGCAATTATAGTAGATAACCAAGAGCAGATTGGAAAAAAGAAAAAAGAAAATATCAATTTAGAAACTAAAGTACCATTAAGAAAATCCAATTCTTTACCCAAAGAGTTAGTGAGTTTGAATGATATTGATTTTGATTTGAAGTTTAAATATTCATTGTTTAAAACTAAATCTGAAACTGATTTGAAAAATACCATTATAGATCATGTTTTCCTTTCATTTTTTAATACAAAATAGAAAAATATCTCAGTAGGAACAAAGTCAAATAAATCTGAATATCAAATACAGTTGAAAATATTAATGTTTCATTGATTAAAGATATTAATAAAGCTATTGAATTAGCTCATTTGTTGTCTTACATAAAAGCTCCAGTTTTTCAATTGCATACAACAAAAATACCAACAATAGATTCATATTTATATGTTGTCACTTCATTTATAGATACTTATATGCAAGTTCATCTACTGACCATCTCATTCCTAAGTTTCCTTTATAGCCTAGGATATTATTTCCTTCATCCACTCAATCTACTGCATCCACTACTTTGCATTCAGATTTTATAAGCACCACATCTTCATTTCCTAGAAATTCCATTTACATACCATCTTCATTTCCTAGCTCTTCAACTACATTTGTTAGTTCATCAGATACCATATCCAGCACTGCCTCTATCATTACTTTTATACCTCCCAGCTTAGTAAAGCATCAAGCCATGGCTGCTAGATATGCTCCCCTTGTTTTACCCCAAAACATCCATGATATGCCTCAAGATTACCAAAACAATGTACCACTATTTGATGGCATTTCACAATATACTGATCAACAACATGTAACAAAAATGACAGATTACTGTGAAATTTATGAAATTGATGAGTCGGATGTTCAGATGAGGTTATTTTCCCGAAGTTTGACAAGAGAAGTTAGAAAATGGTTCAAAATTTAGCTACTAGTAGTATAGCTGTTTAGCTGCATTTCATAGAATATTTTTAAATAAATGGGAAAGGAAAAATAACCCCCTTCAAATTTTGTCCGAGTTTTATGCTTTGAAAATATCTCCTACTAAGTCTGTCCAAGACTACTGCACTAGGTATAACAATGTCTATAATTCTATTCCTGCAGCTCTTAAAACTACACCTTACTCTGTTCTGCTCAAATTCCCTGATGGATTTGACACATATATGGCCTATCAATTAAGATAAAGAGATGCCTAGACATTAGAATAGATGCAATTAGATGATGTTAGTGTAGAAATCAACATTTTAGCTAGGAAGCCCAGACTTAGAAATGAAAGAAGAGTTACAATTAAAGAATAAAGTTCAAACTCCAATGTTAAATTGGATTTAGTTGCTAAAAATTTAGAAAAGGTGGTAGAAATATTAGATAATATAGATAAAAAAAACCTCAATGGGATAATCAACCTCAAATCCGAAATCTCAATTTTAGAAAAAAATAATAACCCTGGAAAAGCTAAAGAAGCAGCTCCAGACCAAAACATTAGGTCCCCATTTCAAGAGAACTATGCTGAAATTTCTCAAAATAATGATGAAGATGAGGTTGACATGAATCATCTAATGGGAATACATGAAAATAACACCATTTTCCTCACTTAGGAAGATCTGGAACTATTTGAGCTTCAACAACTCAAATTAAACTCTAGTGAATCCTTTGACTACAAATAGGGTTATGAATTTTCCATAAATGAAATACATAGCAAGTATAACCTTAGAAATAAGAAAAATAATGAGTCTTATACAAAAAAAAATTCCCAAAATCAAAACAAGAAAAATGTAGAAGCCCCAAAAACAAAATTTTTGCAAATTCTCCTGAGGGAAAATAAGCAAAATTCCAATCCTTCCAGTCCTAAAAAACCAACAAGTCACAAGATTGTTGATATTACTAACTAAGTAGCTCAATATTCCAAAGATACACAAAAAACTAATACTGCTAAAGCTTCTAATTCAGTAAAAACAGAAATTATGATCCTAAAAAGATTCCTGCTGATCCTAGATCAGAAAATCCTAGAACACCTGCTGATAATTCTAAGTCTGATAAGTTTTTTTCTACCACACAAAAAATCCATAAAAATAAAATTAAAAGCAAAAAAACTCAATAAACTCAGACAGAGAATGTCAAGACAATTGAAAATACAAATACAACTGTTGAAAATCAAGAAAAACCAACTCAGATTACAGTTACTAAAGATGAATTAGTTCAAATTAGTAAATCTCAACCCTCATTCAATATTCAGTCTCAAATTGCTAAGTTCAAAATACTTATTCCTTTAACATAATTGGTTAAAAATGACTTATAAAAATCAACTATACCTGAAACTTTGAATATGAATGATGATGAAGATGCCACTAATTTGAATGATGATCAACCTGAGTTGATTTTTGGCCCTAATGTGAATGGAAAGCATTCATATGGATCAGTCCCTCCTTTATATGTCAGTCTTACCATCCATGAATATATTTTACACAACACTATGTTAGATTCATGAGCTTCTCATAATTTAATGCGCAAAGCTATCATGGAAACTTTTAATCTAGAAATAACCAGGCCTTATAAAGATTTGTTCTCATTTGATTATAGCAAAGTTAAGTGCTTAGGATTAATTAAAGTCTTATGTGTGAATTTAGTTTAGTACCCTGGTAAGAGTATGGTGATGGACATTGTAGTAGCTGACATCGCACCAAAGTATGGTATGCTTCTTTCTCACTCATGGGGAGAAATGTTGCAGGGGTCTCTAAAATTGGACATGAGCTATGCTACAATATTAGTGTTTGTTCAACCCAAAAAGCTATATAGGGAAAATTTAATGAAATTCATGGTTGGTAGTGCTGAGAGATCCATAAATTACCCCATTTATTCTACACCAACTGACCTTGACTCTTTTATTTTATGTAACTCTAATAATGATGAAATCCAAACTGAACTGATTGATAAAAAGCCAAAACCAAACAATGACAACATATTTCATGAGCCCCTTTGGCACTTAGACTTTTATGGCTCAGTAAACAAATCAGGAGTAGGAGCAGGAGTATGGAATACAAATATGGAAACTAATCATTCAGAAGGACATGCCTTTAGACTCAACTTCAAATGTACCAACAACATGGCAGAGTATGAGGCACTTATTCTTGGCCTCCAAATCATTAGAAACTTAGGAGGAAAAATAATATTAATCATGGGAGATTCGAAATTGATCATTAAGGAAATAAATGGATATTATTCTATTTATAATCCTAGACTAGCCAGACACATAGATACAACAATTGATTTAATTGATGATTTATTGGAATGCAAGTTTGCTTCTATTCCCAGAAAACAAAACATTCAAGCACATTGTCTAGCAAATTTTGCTAGTACTTGTAACTCAGTATTCCCACCAATTCATAGCTATACTGATGAGGTTAAACATAGACCAATTATCCCAGATAACCTCAAGTACTGGCAGATTTTCTCTCAGGATGAACATATTACCATTTTTCAAATAATGAAGAATAATTTCAAAATTGTAAAATAGATACAGACTGTAATATAGATTAAGATTTTAATTGTGAAATAGATAACATATATGTACATAAATTTAACAAACCCATTGTATTTACTCAATTTGACATAGATAACTTAGAGAAGGTAGATATTGAGCAAATCACTGAAGAAGGAATTGACATGTTAGATCTAAAAGATAATTTTTTACCTAAAGGTTCAACCTCTTTGGACGACCTTTTTGATTCCAACGATGTGCCTAAAAGCGAAAAATGGAACCAGTTAGGTCTAACATTGAGGAATGAAACATTGGGACATAATTAAAACCAAAAATGATTAAATTGTCGAAATCTTTACCTCAACAAGAAAAGGAACAATACATTGATCTTTTAAAGGAATATCAAGATGTGTTTGCTTGGAGTTATGAAGATCTTAAAGCTTATCACACAAACATAATCCAATAAAAAATTCCCATAAAAGATGATAAAAATCCCTTCAAACAAAAGTTGAGGAGAATTAATCCTATTCTATTACCTTTAATATAAAAGGAAATAAAACAGATGTATGATGCTCAAATTATTGCACCAATCAGATATTTTGATTGCTTTTCAAACCTAGTACCAACAAGAAAGAAAACAAGTGAAATTAGGTTATGTGTCGACTTTAGAAATCTTTAAAAAGTGTATTTAAAGGATAATTACCCTCTAACAAAGATGGATCATTTATAACAAAGGGTAGTTGGTTCCTCTAGAATTTCTTTGTTAGATGGTTTTTCAGGATACAACCAGATTCTTGTTCAAAAGGAAGACCAAGCTAAAACAACTTTTACCACTCCTTGGGGCACATTCATGTATGTGAAAATGCCCTTTGGTTTGATGAATGCAGGAGCAACCTTTCAGAGAGCTATGGATATAGCCTTTGCTAAAGAGATTCATGAATTATTAGTAATTTATCTAGATGACATTACTGTATTTTCCAAAACAAATAATGAACACTTGGATCATTTGAGACATGTCTTTATTAAATGTATGAAATTTGGCATCTCTTTAAATCCCCAGAAAACTCTCTTTGGACTAGAGGAAGGTAAGTTACTAGGACATATAATTTCAAAAGAAGGAATTAGAATTGATCTTGTTAGGATAGAAGCAATTTTTAACATTCATCCACCTAGAAGTATCAAAGAATTACAAGCTTTCTTAGGTAAAATTAATTTTTTGAGAAGATTTATTTCTAATTTCGCTGAAATCATCAGAGAAATGAATAAAATGCTCAAAAAAGACTCAAATTTAAAATGGACTTTTGAAGCAAAACAATCATTTGAATCCATAAAACAAGCTTTAATTAAAACACCAGTCCTAATTAGTCTAGATTTCAAAAAAGACTTTATAATTTTTTATTTTGCATCAGAACATACCATTGTTGTAGTTTGACTACAGAATAACGATCAAGGTTTTGAACAACCTATAGATTTTTCAGTAAAACCCTTAGAGATGCAACTCTGAAATATAACATAATGGAAAAACAAGCCTTAGTTTTCTTTAAGGCCATAAAATATTTCAAAGTTTACATTCTCTATTCCCACATAATTTCCTATGTCCCTAATTCTATAGTTAAAGACATTCTTACTCAGGATGGTCTTGATGCAAGAAGAGGTAAGTGGATTGACACTATCCTAGAATATGACATAGAAATCAAACCAACAAAACTCATTAAAGGAGAAGGATTATCCAGATTAATGGTTGAATCCAACTGCAATGCATTAGACATAAATTTTATTGCTCAGGTTGATTACCATGAAGAGATGGCGACTCCAATGATCAGTGAAGCCTTTCCATATTCACCTTGGTACTAAAATATTATCTTTATACTTACAAACTTACAAGCTCCTCCTGGATTATCAAGGACAAAAGCCAGATTTTTTAAACTTAAAGCAATGAGATTTTGTATCTTAGATAATGTACTTTTTTGGAAAGAACATAGTGGGATATTACTAAATTGTTTACTGAAAGCAGAAGCTGACAAAATTCTTGAAGAATTTCATGCAGGTGACCGTGGAGGGAATTTATATTGGAAAAGTACTATAGATAAGATCTTGAGAGGTAGTTTCTACTGGCCTACCTTATTTGCTGATGTTAAGAAATTTGTTACTTCATGTCACAAATGTCAAATTTTTGAAGGAAAAAGGAAGTTGTTACCTTTACCCTTAAAACCAATTTCAACTGAGATGCCATATCAACAATGGGGTTTAGACTTCATTGGAGAAATTCACCCCCCATCCTCTGACCAGCATAAGTGGATTTTGACTGCCACAGATTACTTTACTAAGTGGATTGAAGCCATTCCTACCAGAAAAGTCACTGACATAGTCATTATCTCTTTCATAGAAAACAACCTTTTATCTAGATTTGCATGCCCTCTGAAAATAATTACTGATAATGCAACAACATTTAAATCTAAGAAAATAATTGCTTTCTGTCACAAGTACCATATTACCCTAGGCCACTCTACTCCTTATTACCCTCAGGGTAATTTCCTAGCTGAATCTTCAAACAAAAGTCTTGTAAATATCATTAAAAAATAACTTGAAGATAACAAAAAGACTTGGGATAAAAAGTTAGTCTATGCCTTATGGGCACTTCCCCTTATGAAATTGTTTATGGGATGGATGTTTTTTTCCCATCATGCTTAGGTGTTCCAATAATGAAGATCACAAGTGGAAATCAATGATATATAAAGGAGGATAAATAAAACTATTCATCTACAACAAACACGAGAAGAAGTCTATGAGAAATCCCAAGTCATTCATGATAAAATAAAGAATTTTTTTGATAAAAGAAGTACATAAGATGACTTTTACATTGCAGATCAAGTGTTAAAGTGGGATTCTAGGAGAGAGGACAAAGGTAAGCATGGGAGGTTTGATTTTCTATGGAAAGGACCTTATGTAATTTATGGATATAGGGGTAACAATTCTTTCTTCATCAAAGATTTGGATGGAACAGATATTCAAGAAGGACCAGTTAATGGTAGAATGCTCAAACACTACTATTCTTCTGAGTTAACCAATAGTTAGTCCCAGTTACTTCTTACATCATTGTAAATATCCATTGAAGTTTAGATTGGATTGGATATTTTCTTTCCAAAGTTGAAGCCTGGAGAGAAGGCCCTAAACTTTGAGGAGAAAAATATCATAAATATGAGTTTTTGTAGAAAACAAAAGACAATTACTAGATCATCATGGTCAAAATTGAAGGCTACTAGTTTTAGAGTACTTGACATTTCACCAGGAAACTCCATCCCTATGTGAAGCCACTGTTAGGGTCCTATAAATATAGGATTCATAATTTTGAATTGAATTTTGATAGTCTTGTAAAATATGCACATACTTTGCTTTCTGCAAGTTATTTTCCCATATTTTGAAAAAATAAAAAAATAAAAAATAAAAAAAGAGGGTAAAAAGTCCTAAAAGAAAGATCAAAGGACTTAAAATATATAGACCCCAAAAGAAAAAATATGAAAATAAAACATGAAAGTTTGCAAGTCAAAATGCCACTACTCTTTAATTTTTGCAAATGATTATGGCAGAGTGTCAATAAATGCCATAATCCATGATGAATTAAACTGTTTAAACTTGACTTGTCATGTTTTCAATTTGCATGTTTTAGATAGTGAATAAAGTTTTGTCAGACAGTTTAATCCTGACAAATCAATAGATAGGTAGAGAATAATGAGGAGCTCATCAGTTTAATATGAGCCCTCGGATTAAATAAAGTATAATTAGATATTTTTATGCTTTCAAAAGAATAAAATGTTTCAAGGTAGCAAGCTTAAATGCACCTGCTAAAAGGAAGAAAAAAAGTTAGAGTAAATGTTGGGTAGGTAGAAAGAAGTGGGAAAAATCATGTAATATTCATCACCGAACTAAAATCACTAATTTCCCTTTCCCTGTAAGTATTCAGTATTTTATACTACCAGTCAAAAAGGTTCATAGCATTTCTCTGACTTTTGTTGGGACCAGACCCAAGGCTCGATGACTGGATAGTGGAAAATGTTGAAGTCTTATGATAAAATCCCCTTTACCATTATTTATCCCCCATTCATACATTTAAGTCATCTTCATAAGTAAAGAAACCTTCTTACTTGATGAAACTTAAAATCCCATGTAATTAACTTCCTTCATTCATAAAAAATACAAAAACCCTCAAAAAACACTCTATCCTAAGAAAATTGGTGAAATGATGAAATAATGAGCTTTGCTTTTATTTATTCACTCTACTTGGTCATTTAGTGTATTTTTGTGTATTCCATCTCCCCTTGTCATATTAACTTTTAACTTATGTTATTAATTCCCTAAAAAATACCTTATCCTATCTATATAATTCCCTTTATCTAAAACACCCCCTAAAACCAACTATTATAAAGTTTTTAGAAAAAAGTTAATATGCACATGATAGATTAAAAACCCAAATAATACCCCCTTTGGTCTAAAACTAACTTTAATTAAATACCCAGGCCCTTATAGTTATTAGATCATTCAAACTAGTCTAAAAACTATATAATAAAATAAATATTAAAAATGTGGCTTTCCTCGCATATCCTATGTATTTTGTAATAAAATGCATATACCTCGCTCATAGCATTTTTAGCCTAAGTATGATTTTTTTTTATCACTTTATAAAGGTTGAAAAAGCATTGAAACTCATGCACATATCCGCCTCTAAGCAAGCAAAGTCACCTCTTTTAACCTAAGGCTAAGGTTAAAAATCGCAAAACTTAAAACCTTACCCTTTTCATATTTATCCCTGTTATATAAAGCCCCACGCCTTATATAAAGTTAATCCAAGGTGAAAATTTAATCCTCCCCCCACATTTGTAATACACTTACCAACTTAATCCCCCCTCATGCGCCTTTTCCTTTGTATATACAACTCTTTTATATATAAAAATATCATTATTCAACCATTTTTAACTATATATATCATCCCAACTTTACATATATGAAACCTTTGATAAACCTCGCTTATACATTCAAACCCCTGTCCCACCATATTTTGGGCTGCACCTTCCAAGAAAATCTTGACTGTTCGCTCTCATTTGTCAGATCCAATGGTGCAAAAACAATATCACGTTCATAAAGTAATCGTTTGATCGAAGGCCAAATGGATGCGAAATGGGTTGTTTCTTCAATTACGCCTCCTGTAGCATGGTGAATATCTATTGGATCACGTTCGTTTCAATAGAAACCATTTACCACCAGAATCGAACGTGAAAAATGCTGTCGGTTTCACATTTAAAAAACAAAACTGCTCCCGCTATTTGATAGGACATGCATTTAATGCATTAGATGGTGATTTATATGAAAGGATTAAAACCTTTGATATAACACTCTGATGTTTATTTTGCACATTCAAACTGTAAAAACTTCTGCTCGGTGGTGTAAAGAAATTTTGCCTCAATTTTCCAGTTTATACCCAAAATTCCCGAATTCAACTCGTAAAGATTGACCAAGATCAATTTCTTGATCCAGTAATCTAGACCAGACTTCAAATTCAACCACCACTTCCTGAGAACCATTCAAAGAAACCAAATAATTGTGTTCAAAGGTTTTTTTCGACCAATTTAAAACCTACAAATTCCATTCAAAACCTTCTGTAATAGAACCAGGTTTTCAATTAAGGGTTTTACCTAAAGAAATTGGCCAAAAACACCAAAAAATAGGCCAAATCCTGTCCGTTTTTTCCCAGAAAGTTCTGAGCCTAAAAGAACCACTTTTTAGACAAATTTCCTCAATTTGTGACCTCTGAAGATCGATTTCACATACAGAAAAGGGTTTAAAGCCTTTAGATATCTTAAAAACCCCTTTTTTACAGTCAACCAGCCTAGACGATCCAAACCTCCTAAACATGTAACACGTAAAGCTATTAAATCTACTCCAACCCTCACTGCTAAATCCACTGTATTAGGAAATCCCCTCCAGCCACCTGTAGCTGCTAAAGAAACCCTTCCATTGACCGATATGGACTACAAGATTGTTGACCCTATGGTAGAATTCAAACTTTTAGAAATACATAATTGGTGCTATGATAACTACTTGGAAAAATATGAAATGCCTATTTGGGAGACTCATTTTCCCTAATATGTAGTTCGATTGACCCACCATGGACAAGACCTTGTTAGACTATGTCGGAAGCATTACGAACCAGACCAAAGGGCCATTGTTAATGTAGATAGAAAAATCCTTTTTACTATTACAACAGATTCAATAAATCAAATGCTGCAATTACAGGCTGATCCTCAATCAGTCCCCCTATATATAGAATTTTTGACCCAGTTGTACTTAAGCCTGGATTTCCCAAAGAAGCTTATGATATTTCAAGACTTTTTGCCTTCCCATGTTGACATTCCTATGTTGAACCCTCGTTATTCCACTGCCAAATTTCCTGAAGGATCCATGCATATTATTTCAATGCTATCTTTTATACGAGGATACTTTACAGATGGATTCACTGATGAATCCATTCTTGGCTTTCTATCCACCTTATCTCCAGGCCAACCTCCAACACTCATTTTTTGTTATGCTAGTTTCATACCAGACATTATTCATCATTAGCTTACCAAACTACCCACTGAAGGGGTTCTTAGATACGCTTCCTACTTGTTTCACTTGTTTTTATTCTTCTAAGCTAATAATTTTCCAATTGCATTGCAAAAGATGGACTTAGATGGTAAGCCTTTATCTATTGTCTTCTGAACTTCCTTGCTAAGGAAAGAGAATAGTGAATTCACTTATACAAATTTTTCAGACCTTTTCCTCCATCCAGCAATGAATTTTTTTTACAAAGCAGAGCAGTCCATAGTCAATGAAGAAATGAAAAGTATCTTACAACTATCGGAACAGAATAAAATGGGAGTCTGGTTTCTTTATGAAAAGCATACAGAGATAAGAATTTTTGGATCCAAATTATTACCTTATAAGTTTCCAAAATACATGAACATGAAAATTTTTGCATTTGAATATTTAAGAAATATTCCAAATTCTGACTCTATCAACTTCTTAGCTGCAAGGAAAAAGACTCAATTAAAGTTGAAGAATCAGGTTGGTCCTTTCATCATAAATTACAGAGAGGAAGAAAAATAAATTTCAAAGAGTCTAGTAGAGTTCAAATTTTAAGAAAGTTTTCCCTGGAACTATGATCCTCACGGGATCTTGAGCAATTTAAGGGTAAAATGTAAACTTACACCCTTCATACATGAGCCCAAGCCAGAGATTGAAAATTTTTCCAATCAATAAGAACGGGTGGAAAACACATTGATAGATACAGTCACTAATACAGAGACAACAGGAAAAATGGTTACAACACAAGCCCTGGAAGTTGTAAAATAGCCAAAGACTTCAGTCAAAAGAGGCATGGAAGAAGGAACATACACATCAGAAACAACTACAGAAACAAAGTTAAAATTGATTTACAATAAAAGGCTTAAATTCAGTTCAATTGGGAAAGAAAAGGTAATTGATGTTGAGGATACAAATGAGCCAGAGGTAAATAATGATGAAGCTACAATAATAATCAATGAAACTCTTGCATAGATTGAAAAGGAGCAAAAAAAAAGTAAAGATGATACTCAAATGATTGAGAAACAAATATGGAGGCCTCTTCCTCACAAATAGATGAGGAAAAAGACTTAGATATAAAGGAAAAATATAAGCAGGTAAAGCAGAAGATTGGGGAAATTAAATCAGAGATATATTCTCAATTCCTAAAGCAAAGACCAGGGAATCAAAATAGGCTATTGACATCTTTTTACTATTCTACAAACAAAATGATTATGTCATTTCTGCAACCCACTACTTCATCACCAAAGACAGTGGCAGATTATAAAAAGGTGGAGTTTGAAGTAGACACTGAAAATGTTCATGAGCTAGACCAAATTGAACTCCACACACATAGCTCTAAAATGCTATATTCAACTGTGGTGACAAAGGCAATGAGTACTACCAAGCTGCAAAATACTATTCTTAACATGCAGGATCGAATGAAGCCAGACAAAGGATATTTATATGAAAAAGGCTTAAGGATTAAAGCCTTAGAAGATTTAATTTTGTCAAACCAGGAGGTAACTCCTCAAATAAGAATGTATATTAGTTGAAGAATGCATATGTATTTATACATGGAGGTGAGGCTATTGGGATTCATCTCCCAATGACTCTTGGTCTTCCTTATTTCCTAATATTATTTATTATACAATATTACATATCCACACCCAACCCATAGGATTAGGTGTCAACATTCCCCCCTTTAATCCGAAGGGATGTTGGTGAGTCCAAGCATCGATCTGAACTTTTCAAACTTTTCTCTTCCAAGTGCTTTGGTGAAGATGTCAACAGTTTGCTCATTTGTGGAAAAATGATGTAGATGAATGGTTTTGGCCTGAACATGATGTCAAATTAGATGGTACTTTGTATTGATGTGCTTTGTTTGATCATGGAACTTTGGGTTCTTGGCCAAATTTATTGCAGAAGTGTTGTCGATAATGAGTGGTGTGGAGTACATTTGTTTCATCTACAAATCTTCCAGGATTTTCCAGAGCCACACAATTTCCTTTGTCGCTTCAGCTGCTGCCACATATTCTGCCTCGGTCATGGAATCTGCTGGAACTGACTGTTTGCGTAATCTCCATGAGACAGCTCCTGATCCAAGACTCATGGTGTAACCTGTAGTAGACACCCATTTTTCTTTGTCGCCATCAAAGTCTGAATCAGAGTATCCGATCAAGCTGAAGTCACCTACCTGTGTGTATTTGAGTCCAAAGTCTTGAGTCCCCTTCAAGTACCTTAACACTCTTTTTGCAGCAAACCAATGTCCTTCACAAGGTTTTTGCATGAACCTTGAGAGGATTCCAACAACAAATGAAATGTCAGGTCTGGTGGTGGTTAGATAGATAAGACTTACTATAAGCTATCTATACTTAGTTGCATCCTCAAATTCCTTCCCTTCAATAGATGTGAGCTTCAAGTTTTGTTCCATTGGAGTGGTTAAGGGATTACAGTCATCCATGCCAAACTTGTTCAAGAGATCTCCAATGTACTTCTTTTGAGAAAGAAATATAAGTTTAGGATGTTGAATTACTTCAATACCCAGATAGTAATGAACATGACCCAAATCAATCATTTCAAAACCTTTCTTCAACTCTTTCTTCATGGATGCAATATAGCTCTCATTTTTCCCTGTTATCAAAAGATCATCTACATATACCACAAGATATACAACTGTTTTTCCAGTTTTCCTAACAAACAAAGTTGCATCATCAAGATCAAAATGTTTGAAGTCAAGTTTCAGAAGATGCTCGGTTAATTTCTCATACCAGGCTCGTGGTTCTTGCTTGAGGCCATACAAGGATTTTATAAGCTTTCAAACTTTGTGTTCTTGACCCTTTACCACAAATCCTTCTGGCTGGGACACATAAAATTTCTCCTTTAGATCTCCATTCAAGAAGGTTGTTTTTACATCCATCTGATGGACTTTCCATCCATTCTGAGCTGCTAAGGCAAAGAGAGTCCGGATGGTGGTCCATTTTGTTGTGGGAGCAAAAGTTTCTTCATAATCGACTCCTTCTTTCTGTGCGAATCCTTTTGCCACAAGCCTAGCCTTGTGCTTGTCAAGTGAGCCGTCTGCTTTGTACTTGTTCTTGTAGACCCACTTACGGCCAATTGGTTTTGTTCCCAAAGGCGGATCAACCAGCTTCCAAGTGCCATTCTTTATCAAGGCATCATACTCCTTCTGCATCGCTTCTTTCCATTCATCATGAGAAGCGGCTTCTTTGAAGGAAGTTGGTTCATGATCTGTAGACAAACTCAATTCACAGTTATAAGCAATATCCATATCAACGGGAGAATCAGAATTATCTACATCACCTTCGATTTGTTGAGTGGAACTTCTTGTTCCTGTTTTTCCAACCTCATCAGGATGAACATTCTCCAGTGTCTTTGTCAGCCATTTGGGAGGACCTTTCTGAGATGGCCCAGGCTGGTCATTTGACTGAGTTGGGATTGATTCAAGATTCAATATCCCAATTCTGTCAATCACATCATCCAATGTGTCATCTGTGGTTGTTTCTTCATGTGGGGGAGATAGTGCTTCAGGACATGATTCCACAGTTTGATTCAATATCGGAATCCCCCCTTCAAGATGTGGAATCACATTATCAAATTCTTGGAAGGACTTTGCATGTGTGAATCTATCCAGGCGATCAAGTTGCCGCTCAACAACCTTGTCACTCTTGGAAGATTCAAGAAATATGACATCTCTTGCTATTACAAACTTCTTATTTGCTTCATCATAGAGATGATATCCTTTGGAGGTATTGGAGTACCACAAGAAGATACATTTTCTACTTCTAGCACCAAGTTTGTTCGTTTGACCCTTGGGTATCAAGGCATAACAGGTGGACCCAAAGACCCTGAAATGCTTTACCGAAGGAATGTGGCCATGCCACATTTCAAAAGGTGTTTTGTTTCTAATTTAACTTGAAGGACACCTATTCTTTATGTAAACAGCACATAGAACTGCATCAACCCAAAACATCAATTTCACATTCTTGAAAAATAACATGGAGCGAACAATATTTAAGATAGTTCTGTTCATTCTTTCAGCTACATCGTTCTGTTGGGGATTATATGGCACAGTTGTTTGATGTTTGATTCCATGTTGACGAAGATAATTTTCAAATTCGTTTGAAGTGTATTCTTTTCCATTATCAGTACGTAGAGAGCCAATATGTGTTTGTGCATCATTTTCAATCCATGCATGAAAATTATTGAAAGTTTGAAAAGCATCAGACTTATTCTTCAATAAGTAAATCCAACACATTCTGGTGTAGTCATCAATAAATGTCATCATGTATTTATTTCCATTTGTAGAATAAATAGGCATAGGGCCACATCAATCTGAATGAGCAAGCTCAAGTTTTCTATGTGCTCTGGAGTGTAAATCATGAAATGGCTGTTTGCTATGCTTTCCTAGAATACAAGCATCACATTCCTTAGGTTTTCTAGGAATTGTAGGCAGTCCATTAACACCATTTTTCTTCAACAAACGAAGGCTTTCATAGTTTAAGTGTCCAAATCTAGCATGCCATAAAAGACTTGATCGGAATGTACTTTCATCATGATGTGAACTGAATGCAAAGTTTTGAGCATGAGCAGATGAACCTTTCAGCTTCAAGAGTCTCCCTTCTTCTATTCCATCCATGACAAGTGAGTGATCTGATGCTTTTCTGACCTCTGCCTTGCCATCAAACAAGTGAATGGAGTGTCCTTGCTGGCAGATTTGGACCAGGGACAGCAAGTTTCTCCTCAACTCAGGGAGGTATAGAACCTCATGTAGAATATGATTTGGAAGACCAGGAAACTTAAGTCTGACTATGCCAAGCCCTGATGGCTTGAGTTTGGATTTATCTGCGAAATATACTGCTCCATCAACTTTGTCAGTGAATTCTTCAAAAAAATCTTTTCTAAATGTCATGTGACATGTTGCTCCTGTATCTAACAACCAATCATCTCTCCATGAAGTAAATGAAACATCAAACAAGTCTTCAGTTACTCCATTGTTACAATGTGCTAGAACATAATGAGCGGATTCAGGTGCTTTACCTTTGTCTTTGTCATTATTTTTACCTTTGTCTTGATTTCTTTGCTGCTCAATTTTCTCCCAAGGTGTTCTGCATTTGGATGCATCATGTCCATCTCTATTGCAACGTGTGCAATGAAGATTGGAT
The DNA here is from genome assembly GCA_034641835.2 of Pinus albicaulis. Taxonomy (NCBI): domain Eukaryota; kingdom Viridiplantae; phylum Streptophyta; class Pinopsida; order Pinales; family Pinaceae; genus Pinus; species Pinus albicaulis. The sequence goes on from CM076578.1 coordinate 1,618,280,940, forward strand.
TTGTCAGATTGTCTGCCCCCCCTTTCTGTGAAGTTTCTTCTTCCTCTTCCTCTTCTGCCACCCCTTCCTCTGGATGAATCTGGAGCATGACTCTTTTCTCTATGTGCCAAGTATGCAGCCTCTTCGAAAGATGAAGGGACTGTCATCTTCCCAAAAGCTTTCTCTCTTTCTGCAAACTTTTTCTCAAGTGTATCAAAGGTGATATGCTCAAGGTTCCCACTTTCTTGCAAAGACTCAAGATAATGTGAGTAAGTCGGATATAATGCCTTAACATATGCTATGAGAGGTATGTCCATTTTTACACTAGTGCTATCAATATCATGCATGATCGATCTAACTTCTGAAGCTAAGGCAAGGGGATCATCATTCTTCATTTCAAGACTGAACAACTTAATCATCAATTGAACATTTTCTAATTCTGGATGTGAGTCATAGAGTTCTTTTAGCTTGCTCAAGACATCATAGGCATTTGAGAATGATGAAATGTGGTGACTCACCTCTTCATTTACGGAAGCTGCAATCAAGGCATAGGCCTTGCAGTTCTTGTTTTCCCAAATGGCGAGTTCTTTGTCTGAAGTGGGCTTTGCTGGTGGATTTCCTTCTTGTCCTTCACAGATTCCTCTCCACAACTCATTAAAAATGAGTGTGTGTTTAATCTTCCGAGACCATTCAAGATAGGTCTCTTTGCCGGAGAGAACCACCCCAACAATGGATATGAGAGAATGCATTAGTTTGCTGGAAAAAATTCTTTTGAAGAGGAAAAAAAATTCTGCTAGAAAACTTTCAACTCTGGAAATTTGCTCAATTAAAGGGGACAAAAATTCTTTGCTGGAGAATATACTGAATTTAAAAGGAGACAAACTCTTTGCTAAAAAACACTCAATTCAGCACCAAAAAAAATATATGTATTTTTTTTTGTTTGGAGAAAAAAATTTGTATGGGAGGCGATATGGAAGGGTTGTATTTGTATGAAATGGGAGGGTGATATGGAAGGGTGATATGGAAGGGCTGTAATATGGTATTAAAAGATGGGAGGGGGCGGTATTATAAGGTGGTGGAATGGTATTATAATATGGATGGCGTATATATGGAGAGTGGTGACAGCGTATTATGGAGAGAAGTGACAGTGTGTTATGACAGAGGTATTATAATATGAATGTGTATTATAATATGGACAGGGCGTGGGAATGGGAGTGTATTACAACCAGCTGTAGGCGGTATTGTAATATGTCTGTGGGAATGGGAGCGTATTAAAAGTTGAACTAGCTGTAGGCAGTATTGTAATATGACAGGGTGTTACATATATGGAGGGGGCCATATGGCCGAGGAGGGGAGCGGGTGAGGTCGAGAGCTCGCAGGTGGAGCAGGCGGGTAAGTCGAGCAGTAGTATGCGGAGTGTGGAGCGGGTTTATGCTCTGTTAGAGTCGGCCCTTGCAGCCCTCCGTCAGTGATCATTTCATCGTTTGCATATTCATTATTAGGTGTCTCGCTTGTTCCACTTCGTTGCATTTCACTAGGATTGTGTAGATGACGAAGGGTACGTAGATGCTATGTTTCCTCATATTTTGCGGTGCTATTTTTAAGAATTTTCCTCAAAAAATCATTCATAGTCATTGTCATTTCATTTCTGGTCATTAAAAATGTCAATAAGTGTCTTTGGTCCTAGTGTCTAGGGTTTTTGAGTCATTTGTATATTAGTCATAAATCCTGCAAGGTGAGGAAAGTTCTGCATTTGTGATTTTTATTTTATTATCATCAGCATTTTAAAAAAATATTTCTAGTCCAAAACTCTGTTTTGGAACTAGAAATTGTTCATTATTATTTTGTAATAAATTGTAATTATTCCGCCAAGAAGAAATTATCAAAAGACCCACAGTCTCTTCCTTAAACCAAGATAGCCATATCCTGCAAGAAGACGACCAAAATCATTAGTATCGACCTCAAAAAAAGCCAAAAAGTTTGTATTTGACAAAAGTGAAATTACAAAAACATTTCTAATATGGGTTGCAATTAGATTTGAAACAAAATCTGATTGTGAAGATATTTGTAACATGTATAAAAACCAAACAAGTTTCATTTAGACAAACTGACACCCAAAATCGCCTTTTGAAGTTTGGAGGGCCGATTTCAAGTTTTGAATTCATGGATAGAGTTTCGGGCTCGACGACCCACGAGACGACGACCCACAGGCGAGCGACCACGCGGACCATTTCGTGATGTGAAATTGCACGTGTGACCCACCTAGGCAGAGCGACCCACGCAGAGGGTGAGCGACCCACGCAGACACAGGGTTTCGAAATTCATTCTGAGCGCCCAGCCTTGCTTGGAATCGATGCAACTGGCCTTCAAACAGGTTTCTATCAATTGCTTGATGTTTTTGAATGCATTGGTGGCATCATTGGTGGTTTCAAATGTTCAAATGGAGGATTTAAAACCCCACAGTCATAGCATTATTGTTTTCAGGGTTTTAAAATAAAAATGAATGGTTGAAAGAGTTTGTTTGCTATCTTATGGCAGTGATACATCCAGCCTTGCATATAATATCAAAACCATATTGCTCTCATGCCCATTATGCCATTGTGACCATTGCTATTATTATACCATGTTAAAACCCTTTGTTCCATGGTGACTGTGGTTGTAATGAGTCTCACTGCCCAATGCAAAAACATTCTCATGACTTTGTTTCAAACTGCCCATTAAGACCTTTGTGGTTATTACTCATAAACAAACACATTCTATTGATGCCATGCCCTCCCTTTGACTATACTTGTTCAATATTTTGAAGGTTGCCTGCTCCCTTTTGGTCAAAATTTCACTTGCATTCAAAACAGAGATTGTGCCTTTTCCAATCCATTTAAAGCTGAGATTTTATCCATGATTTGATTCCTTGATGGTGCTTTGACGGTGGGAATATTGGTTGGGTGTTAAAACATACATCCTAATTTTTCTTTCACTGCATTCATATCAATATACACATTGCCAAAAGCTTGATCAGAGATATGTCAGAGACAGAGTCAGAATATGAGCCAGGGTCAGGCAGTGATTCGGTGACTGAAGGTAATGTGCCACGGGGGTCCCGCAGAGAACATAGAAGTGGTGATCATCGCAGAGAGGAGCCTACTTCTTTGGCTCGGTTGCAGGCATGTCCATTAGCTATGGATTGTTTCCGATATTTGTCATGTTTCAGATTTTGTGAGATGGTTGCACAAACCCGGCCTCATCGTGAATTGGCTCATTTGTTTGTTCTTCATTTACGGGATGGTCGGGTAAGCCTTGCTGGGGTTGATTTCATTGTGTCACCCTTGACTATTGCTCAAGCCACTGGTATACCAAACATGGGCGAGGAATGGAACAAGGGTCAGCAGTTAGAGAAATTTCACTAAGAGCCATACATTAAAACTGGATATATGGCTTACTTGAGCAGAGTTTTTCCATTCAGATTCTTGAGAGATGAGTATGCACCGCTCATGAGGCTCATCATTCAGTATTTTAGTTGTGAGGGCAGGTATGCTCGTCTTTTCTCATACCATATTCGTGTGCTGATGCACTTCACAAGGGTACGTATGATGAATATTCCGTATTTCATACACCGCAACATAGAGAGGATGGTGACATTTGTGCAGAAGAAGACGAGCCCAGTGCAGCAGTACAGGAGTATATATCATTTCGCTTTGATCAAAATCATGGTGTCACATCAGTTGGCAGAGCAGGGCATCACTTGGGAGGATTTCATTTCTAGAGACTTTTTCAGAGTGCCACAACAGCCTCCCGAGGCAGTTCATGATGCAGGAGAGCCCTCACACCAGCCGGACATGCTTGAGGTTGAGCATATCGTCACTCCTTTGGTTCAGACATATCAGCGAGGCCACAGGGCCTTATTTGCAGCGACACGGCGGGTACTATCTCCACGTGAGGTGGAAGGGGTCCTGCCGACTTCATCGACGCGGCGAGTATTATCTCCACGTAATGTGGAAAGGGTCTCGCTTTCTTCTCCAGTGCAGGTACAGGTACAAGACAGGGGCAAGAGGCCCATGCATGATGAGGGCCCATCAGGAGGCCGGGACACCGATATGATAGTCATTGATGTTGATACGGGCTCTCCTAGCTCGAAGCTGAGGGAAGTCATCCAGGAGCAAAGGGCCGAGAATGACCAGCTGAAAGACCAATTGAAGAAAGCTCAGTGGGTGATTAACTATTTGGAACAGCGCAACAAACAGCTCGAGGATGAGCTCACATTTTATGAGGTGCGCCAAATCCGTGAGGACAGACAGTGGAATCGAAAGAGACCCGGTGACATGACACCAGCTGACAGAGATACTGTACTCACGCGGGTGAATATACATCTGGAGAAATTGTTGGCGAAGGAAAATCGAGACAAAGACATGCTTCGCCACATGAAAGGCCATTACTGGGCTCGCATGCATGTTTGCAAAGCGAGGATGAAGATCATGAAGAGGAGGTTGCGCAAGGCACTTCGACGGTGGAAAAGGCCTAATCCACTTCGGATTTTGGCCGAGACTTCATTGAATGGGCAGGACACATGATGGAGGACCTCCGCTCCGAATTTGGGCAAATTCGGAGAAAATTTTGTCATTTTCAAATTTTTGGTCTAAAAAACAGGTTTTGCAGTTACGTGGGTCGCGCGCTCATGCGCTCACTTTTTTTTGGGACACTTGCTGGAGGATATTTTTACATTTTTGGATTTTTCATGGTTAATTATGCATCCTCTGAAGTCAACTTAGCATTTCAACAAAATCTTTATGGTCAAATAGCTCAAAAACACCATGAAAATCACCTTGCTGCCACCTTTTGCACCAGCAGGGAGTACCTCTGGGAGAAAGAGGTTTTGGAGGGTCAAATCAACTCCAAATTCAGAAATTCCACTTGGGTTGGAAAGTAGACATCCAGGGCTTTCCAACGAGCTATCATGAGCTCAATTTGGATGCCGGGCACTACCTTAAATTCAGCCTGGAACATGAGCGACCCACGCAGTTCAGGAGCGACCCACCTAGAAATTTTTCTGAGTTTTCAGCTGCCAGCTCAGTATTTCGCCTATTATGGACCAGTTTTTCTTATGGATAGAATTCTTGGGTTTTTATGATGTAAATTCATGTTTGATATGTAACTTTGGCTTGTTTTTATCTTTTCTAGAAGATTCACTCTCAAATGAGTAAAAAATCATGTAATGGATCAATTTCCACTCTTTTAGAGGCAAGTTGTTAGCTGCCTAGATTGTAGTTCCATGATTAGAGTTGGTTGAAACTGATCCCTGAAGAGGGAATTCGACCCCTAGAGGTGGGGAAAGGTGTTAGAGTGATCTATATATTGTAATTTCTGAGGCATTCTACAGGTTGGACTCTTGGGATACTTTTGATAAGATTGTACATACTTTTCATATTTTGGCTAAGGAAAGATTAGGGGTTTTGCGGCACTTGTTGGGATCCTTGTGGTGTTTTGTTCTTGATGATGTTTCTCCTTTGTTTACTGTAAGTTTCTTCATGTTTAATGTTGCCATCCTTTCATTATGCTTCTGAACTAAATTGAATGAGTGAAATAAGGTTGAATCCATTGTTTACAGTGCTTAGCCTTTGAATTCAGTTAGTTCTATATGTTTTCAGCTGTTTGGAGAGGATCCAAGTTCTTCTTTTCCCTCTTCAACTCCTCGTCGGTCTAATCTATCCATAAATCCAATTTAAAGCATCAAGATCATCACCTACCTCGCCCCAGCTTGAACTCTGCAAAGGTCTGACCTTATCCCTGGACCCAAAACTTGTTTTCCCATTTCTCCAGCGAAAACCCAAAAAACCAAAAATCAAACATACCTATCTCTTTACTAGCCTAAAATCAGTTCCTATTGTAAGTCATCTCGCATTCCATTGCTTATTTTCTCGAGATTGACGGAGAGAGCCCTCTCCTGTCCTCGTAGGGCTAGCTACGAGGCTGAGCGTGGTTTGATGTAGCCTTGAGTTTTACTTCATTTCAGCCTGAGGTAGATTTGAGTGCTAACATAGTGGCGACCATACTGGGGAACAATATCAATGGTTTGCTTGTTGATGTGTTTGTTCCACGAGTCTTAGACGGAGTCTGAAGTCACGCCAGGTAGCTTTCGAAACGCTTTTGTTATGCATAAGCGGAAGTAGATAAACGCTGCTTCAGTCGATCTCCGGTAAGCTTGTGTGTTCGGTACTTGATTTGTAAATCACCCCAGTATACTTATTCGTTCTAGACCTTTTGGATGATTGAGTCTAGAAGTCGAAAGGCTGAAAATAATTGATTGTGTTCCTTGAAATTTTCCCGAGAAGATCAATACACTGGCTTCAAGAAGGAATACTAGGGCGAATCCTGACCCTGATCCACCAACAATATTCGAAAATCCGAATCTGATTCCAAGGACCCTTAGAAAACAAGGAAGTCAAGAGAGTTCTGAAAGAGAAAGCCAATTGAGTTTTGAGAGTTCCAGAGTGCTTACCCGATCTGCATCCTGTCCTGTCAAAATCATATATGTTGATGAAATTCCTTTTGATGCACGGTTTGAAACATCCTTGTTTGTAAATTTTTCCGAAACTGAATTGTCAAGATTAGTTCCAGATCCATTGTTTACTGAAGATTTGCAATATAGATTTGTTTCACACTACCTGGATAAACAGTTGCAAAGTTCTATTGGGGATACTAACACTCTTGAGTTTACTGAATCTGCTTCACAAGTTCTTGAGCCATCTGAAATTGCATCAAGTTCACGGATCCCTACTGAGCCTCCCTTTATCCCTATCATTCCGGTTCAGCCTGAGTTTTCTGATCAGCAATCAATAGTAATTTCTCCTCCGTCTCCATTGAATACATCTCGCAGACCTACTGCTCCCACTCCTCCTGTATCTCCTCGACAACAGATTGTCTTCAATCCACCAAGAGCTATGGCTGCTCGTTTTGCACCTCTTGTGTTACCACAGCAGTTGAATGATATGCCCGCAGACTATCAGAGCAAGATCCCGACATTTGATGGCACTCCACAGAGTCTTCCTGCACAACAGCATGTAGACAATATGGCAGATTTCTTTGATCTTTTTGAGATTGATGAAGAGAATGTGAGTATGAGGCTTTTTGTGCAAACCTTTGGAGGAGAGGTAAGAAAATGGTTTAGAGCCTTGCCGCAAAGAAGCATCGATACATTGGCAGAACTTCAGAGGCAGTTTTTAGATCGATGGGAGATGAAGAAGGATCCGCTGCAGATTACTTCAGAATATACAAACCTCAAACGTAATCCTGGTGAGTCTGTTCAGGATTATATCATTAGATTCAATACAGTGTATAATGCTATTCTAGATGATTTGAGACCGTCCAAAAAGTTTGCTCTCCTTAAATTCCCAGATGGCTTTGATCCGGAGATGGCTTATTCCCTTCGTGATAGAGATCCACCTACTTTAGAAGATATGCAGAAGGTCGCTGTCAGTGTTGAGGCAAATCTGAATGATAAAAGAGCACGGTTGAAAGCGGAGAAAAGAGTGACAATAAAGGAAGATCCTTCTACATCTATATCAGAACAGTACTTAGCTCGTGAGTTGGAAAAGGCTTTGAAAAGAATGAATCTCGACAAATCAGAAACACAGTTTCGAAATCCAAATTTCCGTGGCCAGCAGCAGCCACAATTCAGAATTAAGCAACGTGAACAAAGAGCTCAAGAGCCAGCAGCCCAACAGCAGATTAAGACCCCTCTTTTGCAGAATTTTGTGAGTCATGATTCCGATGATGATGATGATGTGTCAGGTGAGCAAAATCATTTCTTCACTCCCGATGATTTTCCTATCTATATCACTGAGGATGAAGAATATGGAGAAAGTTCAGTTGTTCAGAAAGATGAGGATTTCATCCTAACAAATGATGCAGATTTAGAGGAAGAGTCAGATGAATACCAAAGAGGATATATGAATGCATTGACTGCCCAGCAGAAACAATATTCATTGAGAAATCGAGATGTGCCCATAAATCCCATTCAGAAAAGAAAAGAAGCTTCAGCTCCGAAGATAGATTCACCGATACCACAGAAGAGAGGAAAAGAAACAATTGATCCCGCAGCTAGTAAAGTATCATCAGCAGAGAAGGTAAATCAGTCAAACATAGTGAAAGACAATGCTGAAAAGAAGGAAGTTCCAGTCAAAGAGGTTGAGAAAGTTTCAGCATTTAGTTTGGAAAATGAAATTTCCAAACTGAAAATATCTATTCCTTTGACGGAAATTATGAAGAACAGCAGTTACCGTAGTCAAGTCTCCAAAATTCTGAACTTTGATCCTATGATTGACACAGTAAATGTTGAGGATGATCAGCCAGAATTGATTTTTGGGCCTGCATTAAATGGTGAGTCTCCTGACAGTAATGTTCCTCCTTTTTACATCAGTTTGAGGTTGCATGAATATATATTGCACAATGCTATGCTCGATTCGGGTGCTTCGCACAATTTGATGCCTAAGGCAATCATGGAAAAGTTGGGATTAGACATTACAAGAGAGTATCATGATTTGTATTCATTCGATTCCAGCCGGGTAAAGTGTATAGGACTCATCAAAGATTTGGTGGTAAGTTTAGATCAAATTCCAGCGAAGAATGTTTTGATGGATGTGGTGGTTGCCGACATCCCTCCACGGTTCGGGATGCTCCTTGCAAGATCTTGGGGGGCAAAGTTAAAAGGTACACTTCAGTTAGATTTCTCTTATGCTACAATTCCAGTCTTCGGTCAAATGAGAAAGTTATATCGCGAGCAGAAGATGAAATACATGATAACTAGCAAAGAGAAGCCAGTCAATCATCCTGTGAATTATGTACATACTGATTTAGAGTCGTTTGTGTTGCTTGCTGATAGTTTTAATGATGTAGAAAGTCAATTAGTTCAGGCAGAAGACATACCAGAAATAAATGAGAATTTTAGAGAAGTTTTGCAGAAAGAAAGAAGAGAAAAACAAGCTGTTTTGGAGAAATCAGCTGAAGACAATGGGCAGCAAACAGGAAAAACAGAGCCGACACAGTTTCAGCATTTAGAGGACGATGAAGATGGTCTTTGGACCATGGATTTTGATGGTGCAGTGGGCAGCGATAGTGCTGGGATTGGTGTGTGGATTCGAAGTCCATTTTCCGCTCCTGATAAAGTTCCGAGCAATGTGAGAGTGTGTTCTTACAAGCTTGCATTCGATTGTTCTAACAATGAAGCGGAATACGAGGCTCTTATTGCTGGCCTTAAGATTCTCAAGAAGCTGAATGCGAAAAGGATTGCGGTATATGGTGATTCAGAATTAGTGATAAAGCAAGTTAAAGGTGAGTTTCGGGCTAAGCATCCTCGCATGAGGGCTTACCGAAATGCAGTTTTGGATATTCTGAAGTTATTTTCTGATTATACTTTAACATGTGTGCCCCGCATACAAAATGGTGTTGCTGATGGACTTGCTAAGGCAGCAAGCAATCTTAAGATTCCAATGAATTCCAACAACAAGTTTGAGATACATGTGAAACACCGGCCCACCGTTCCAGACAATCAGCGATGTTGGCAAGTCTTTGAGGATGATGAGGAGATTAGTGAATTTCTGCAGAATAAGGGTAAGTTTAAAGATACCTCCATAGATACCAAATTTGATGATGGTATTGATGACATACAGATAAACCAAATGGATGTGCTGCAACTGAAGGATAACATCATTCCTAAGGGATTGATTCCTTTGGAAGAGTTGTTTGATCAAGATGATGTAGCCCGCAAGCCTACATTGAGGCCAACAGAAAAAGGTGTCGACGAGGTAAATATTGGGACAGCTGAGAATCCCAAGATGGTAAAATTGTCAAAGTCATTGTCACCAAAGGTAAGAGCAGAATATGTGAAATTGTTATCTTCATTTTCTGATGTGTTTGCGTGGGATTATTCAGATCTTAAAACATATGATACCAACATCATCCAGCATACTATTCCCATCAAACCAAATCAGAAGCCTTTTCGTCAAAAGTTAAGGAGGATCAATCCAAAGCTACTACCATCAATCGAAAAAGAGGTAAATAGGTTGTATAAGTCAGGAATCATTGTGCCTATTCGATTTTCAGATTGGATATCAAACTTGGTGCCCGTGAGAAAGAAGACAGGTGAGATCTGTTTATGTATTGACTTCAGAAATCTGAATAAGGTATCATTAAAGGACAATTATCCGCTGCCAAAGATGGATCACATATTGCAGCGGGTATTTGGAGCATCAAGGATGTCACTACTCGACGGATACTCAGGTTATAATCAGATTTTAGTGCAGGAAGATGATCGTGACAAGACTGCGTTCACCACTCCTTGGGGAACATTTCATTACGCAAAGATGCCGTTCGGTTTAAAGAATGCAGGCGCTACCTTTCAGCGTGCAATGGACATGGATTTTGCCAATGAAAAAGATGTGTTTTTGGTTGTTTACCTTGATGATCTAACTGTGTTTTCCAATTCTGATGAGGAACATTTATATCATCTAAAAATTGTTTTCCAGAAATGCAGAAAATATGGCATTTCGCTGAATCCGAAAAAGAGCCTTTTCGCCATGGATGAAGGAAAGCTCCTTCGCCACATCATATCGAAAGATGGCATTTGAGTTGATCCTGCACGTGTTGAAGCCATACAGCAGATTGAACAGCCCCGGAACAAGAAAGAGATACAGTCATTTAATGGTAAAATGAATTTTCTGCGTCGTTTCATTCCCAATCTTGCAGAACACCTTAGAGAAATCACGAACATGATGAAAAAGGACAGTCAGGTAAGATGGACAGAAGAGGCGGTAAAGTCATTTAATTTGGTAAAGATAGCTCTTTCCTCAGCTCCTATTTTAATCAGCCCAGATTACACCCAAGACTTCATTTTATTTTCTTTCGCTTCTGAGCACACATTGGCAGTTGTTTTGATGCAAAAAAGGGATGGAGTTGAGAAGCCCATTGCTTTCTTCAGTCGGATCATAAGAGATGGAGCATTGAAGTATAATATCATTGAGAAACAAGCACTTGTGCTTGTAAAGGCTTTGAAGGATTTCCGTGTGTACATATTGCATTCCCACATTACAGCATATGTTCCTAACGCAGCAGTTAAAGATGTTTTGGTACAGGCAGATCCAGAAGGAAGAAGAGGTAAGTGGATTGCTGCGTTGCTAGAGTACGATGTGGAGATTAAACCGACCAAGCTGATCAAAGGAAAAGGACTCGCCAAGCTCATGGCTGAAACAAATCTGCATGCTCTAGACATAAATTTGATTGCTGCCATGTCTGATGAAGATGGGGAAAGTACGTCAGTTCAGGTATCCGATATTTTTGTTTCTTCTCCTTGGTATGCTGACATTTTATACGTGCTTCAGAATTTGTCTACACCGCCCGGTATGCCTAGAAATAAGAGTAGAACATTGAAGTTAAGAGCTGCTAAATTCTGCATTTTGAATTCTGCATTATATTGGAAAGACCCTGGTGGTATGTTGTTGAATTGTTTGGTGGAGGAGGAAGCTCAAAGAGTTTTGGAGGATTTTCACAAAGGTGACTGTGGAGGTCATTTGTTTTGGAAGACCACAGCGAATAAGATTCTAAGGGCAGGGTATTATTGGCCTTCTTTGTTTTCTGATGTGTTTAAGGTTGTTAAAAATTGTCATGAGTGTCAAATTTTCGAAGGGAAGCAGAAACTACGGCCTTTGCCTCTAAAACCAATTGAAGTTAGTGCACCATTCCAGCAGTGGGGATTGGATTTTATCGGGGAAATCCACCCAGCATCTTCCGGACAGCATAGATGGATCTTGACAGCTACAGACGACTTCACGAAGTGGATTGAGGCGATTCCCACTCGACAGGCCACTGATGCGGTAATTATTTCTTTCCTTGAAAACAATATTCTGTCACGCTTTGGGTGTCCTAGTAAAATAATCACAGATAATGCAGCAGCCTTTAAGTCTAAGAGAATGGTTGATTTTTGTTTTAAGTACAATATTACCTTGGGACATTCAACCGCCTACCATCCGCAAGGGAATGGCTTGGCGGAATCTTCAAATAAATCCTTAGTGAATATCATTAAGAAATTGCTGGAAATCAACAAAAAGGCATGGCACAAAAAGTTGGTGAATGCATTATGGGCTGATAGGGTAAGTCAAAAAAAGTCTATTGGCATGTCTCCTTTCGAGTTGGTGTATGGGACGGATACAGTTTTTCCTACTTCACTTGCTGTCCCAGTGGTCAAATTTCTTCAGGAGGCTGGAAGTGAAGAGGATCCTATGCAGCGGAGGATTAATGAGATGATTCATTTACAGCAGACACGAGAGGAGGTATTTCAAAACACTTTTAAGTTGCAGGAGCGCATAAAGAAGATCTACGACAGAAAGGCTAAAGCAGATAAGTTTCAGTTGGATGAAGTAGTTTTGAAATGGGATGCCCGGAATGAAGATAAGGGAAAGCACGGCAAATTTGAAAATCTGTGGAAGGGACCTTTTAAAATTGCAGCGTATCGGGGTCAGAATGCATTTCTTCTCAAAGAAATGAATGGAGATGATTGTCCTGGAGGACCGATCAATGGTCGGTTGCTGAAGCGCTATTATTTCTGAGTACTTGCTGCTGATCTCATTTTCATTGTATATATCATTTTACTTTTGTTTCGTTGCAAGTGTGCACTGATCTCTCATTTTCAGTCTGGGGCCCGGAGCGAAGGCTATAATTCTGGAGATAGAGGTTGGTTGGTTTGAAATTGTCAAGTTAAGTTTTATCAGTCTTCTAGTTTGAGTCATATCAGTTTGAGTCTTGTCAGTTTTGGTCAAATTGCAGTCTGTCGTTAGTCAGATCTGCAGTCAATAAAGTTGTCCAAAGTTTGTCTTGTCAGTTGAAATAACGATTCCATTGCCCAATGGATGAGAGGCACTGTCTGAATCCCCCAGAGATCTGCCGTTCTTGGCATCTCCATGGAGCCACCATCCCCATTGGAGCCAATGTTAGAGTCGGCCCTTGCAGCCCTCCGTCAGTGATCATTTCGTCGTTTGCATATTCATTATTAGGTGTCTCGCTTGTTCCACTTCGTTGCATTTCACTAGGATCATGCCATGGACTGACGAAGGGGTATGTCGTCTTATGTTTCCTCATATTTACACCTGCAGTGCTATTTTAAAAATTTTCTCAAAAAATCACTGAAAGTCATTGTCATTACATATATGGTCATTAAAAAATGTCAATAAGTGTCCTAGGTCTTAGTGTCTAGGGTTTTTGAGTCATTTTTATATTAGTCATAAAGCCTGCAAGGTGAGGAAAGTTCTGCATTTGTGATTTTTTGTTTTATTATCATCAGCATTTTAAAAAATATTTCTAGTCCAAAACTCTGTTTTGGAACTAGAAATTGTTCATTATCATTTTGTAATAAATTGTAATTATTCCGCCAAGAAGACATTGTCAAAAGAAGACCCCTAGTCTCTTCCTTAGCCGAGATAGCCATATCCCTGCAAGAAGACATCAAAATCATTAGTATCGACCTCAAAAAAGCCAAAAGAAGTTTGTATTTGAAAAGCCAAAAGTGAAATTACAAAAACATTTGTAATATGGGTTTGCAATTAGATTTGAAACAAAATCTGATTGTGAAGATATTTGTAACATGTATAAAAGCCAAACAAGTTTCATTTGAACCAAACCACAGCACCCAAATCGTGTTTTGAAGTTTGGAGGGCCGATTTCAAGTTTTGAATTGCGTGGACAGTATTGAGGGGCTCGCGCGACCCACCTGGGCCTAGAGCGACCCACCTGGGTAGAGCGACCCACGCAGACCAGTTCAGCAGTGTGAAATTACAAGGGGCGCGACCCACCTGGGCCGAGCGACCCACGCAGAGGGTGAGCGACCCACGCAGACACAGGGTTTCGAAATTCATTCTGAGCGCCCAGCCTTGCTTGGAATCGATGCAACTGGCCTTCAAACAGGTTTCTATCAATTGCTTGATGTTTTTGAATGCATTGGTGGCATCATTGGTAGTTTCAAATGTTCAAATGGAGGATTTAAAACCCCACAGTCATAGCATTATTGTTTTCAGGGTTTTAAAATGAAAATGAATGGTTGAAAGAGTTTGTTTGCTATCTTATGGCAGTGATACATCCAGCTTTGCATATAATATCAAAACCATATTTCTCTCATGCCCATTTTTCCATTTTGACCATTGCTATTATTATACCATGTTAAAACCCTTTGTTCCATGGTGACTGTGGTTGTAATGAGTCTCATTGCCCAATGCAAAAACATTCTCATGACTTTGTTTCAAACTGCCCATTGAGACCTTTGTGGTTATTACTCATAAACAAACACATTCTATTGATGCCATGCCCTCCCTTTGACTAGACTTGTTCAATATTTTGAAGGTTGCCTGCTCCCTTTTGGTCAAAATTTCACTTGCATTCAAAACAGAGATTGTGCCTTTTCCAATCCATTTAAAGCTGAGATTTTATCATGGTTTGTTTCCTTATGGTGCTTTGACGGTGGGAATATTGGTTGGGTGTTGAAACATACATCCTAACTTTGTTTGCACTGCTTTCATATCAGTATACACATTGCCAAAAGCTTGGTCAGAGCCATGTCGGAGACAGAGTCAGAATATGAGCCAAGGTCAGGCAGTGATTCGGTGACTAAAGGTAATGTGCCACGGGGGTCCCGCAGAGAAAATAGAAGCGGTGATCATCGCAGAGAGGAGCCTACTTCTTTGGCTCGGTTGCAGGCATGTCCATTAGCTATGGATTGTTTTCGATTCTTGTCATGTTTCAGATTTTGTGAGATGGTTGCACAAACCCGGCCTCATCGTGAATTAGCCCGCCTGTTTGTTCTTCATTTACGGGATGGTCGGGTAAGCCTTGCTGGGGTTGATTTCATTGTGTCACCCTTGACTATTGCTCAAGCTACTGGTATACCGAACATGGGCGAGGAATGGAACAAGGGTCAGCAGTTAGAGAAATTTCACTATGAGCCATACATTAAAACTGGATATAGGGCTTACTTGAGCAGAGTTTTTCCATTCAGATTCTTGAGAGATGAGTATGCACCGCTCATGAGGCTCATCATTCAGTATTTTAGTTGTGAGGGCAGGTATGCTCGTCTTTTCGCGTACCATATTCGTTTGCTGATGCACTTCACAAGGGTGCGTATGATGAATATTCCGTATTTCATACACCGCAACATAGAGAGGATGGTGACATTTGTGCAGAAGAAGATGAGCCCAGTGCAGCAGTACAGGAGTATATACCATTTCACTTTGATCAAAATCTTGGTGTCACATCAGTTGGCAGAGCAGGGCATCACTTGGGAGGATTTCATTACTAGAGACTTTTTCAGAGTGCCACAGCAGCCTCCTGAGACATTTCATGATGCAGGAGAGCCTTCACACCAGCCGGATAGAGTTGAGGTTGAGCATATCAGCACTCCTTTGGTTCAGACATATCAGCGAGGCCACAGGGCCTTATTTGCAGCGACACGGCGAGTACTATCTCCACGTGAGGTGGAAGGGGTCTTGCCGACTTCATCGACACGGCCAGTATTATCTCCACGTGATGTGGAAAGGGTCTCGCCTTCTTCTTCAGTGCAGGTACAGGTACAAGATAGGGACAAGAGGCCCATGCATGATGAAGGCCCATCAGGAGGCCGGGACATAGATTTGACAGTCATTGATGTTGATACGGGCTCTCCTAGCTCGAAGCTGAGGGAAGTCATCCAGGAGCAAAGGGCCGAGAATGACCAGCTGAAAGACCAATTGCAGAAGGCTCAGTGGGTGATTAACTATTTGGAGCAGCGCAACAAACGGCTCGAGGATGAGCTCACATTTTATGAGGTGCGCCAAATCCGTGAGGACAGGCAGTGGAATCGAAAGAGGCCCGGTGACATGACACCAGCTGACCGAGATACTGTACTCACTCGGGTAAATATACATCTGGAGAAGCTGTTGGCAAAGTCCAATCGAGACAAAGACATGCTTCGCCACATGAAAGGCCATTACTGGGCTCGCATGCATGTTTGCAAAGCGAGGATGAAGATCATGAAGAGGAGGTTGCGCAAGGCACTTCGACGGCGGAAAAGGCCTAATCCACTTCGGATTTTGGCCGAGGATTCATTGACTAGGCAGGACACATGATGGAGGACCTCCGCTCCGAATTTGGGCAGATTCGGAGAAAATTTTGTCATTTTCAAATTTTTGGTCTAAAAAACAGGTTTTGCAGTTACGTGGGTCGCGCGCTCATGCGCTCACTTTTTTTTGGGACACTTTCTGGAGGATATTTTTACATTTTTGGATTTTTCATGGTTAATTATGCATCCTCTGAAGTCAACTTAGCATTTCAACAAAATCTGGATGGTCAAATAGCTCAAAAACACCATGAAAATCACCTTGCTGCCACCTTTTGCACCAGCAGGAAGTACCTCTGGGAGAATGAGGTTTTGGAGGGTCAAATCAACTCCAAATTCAGAAATTCCACTTTGGTTGGAAAGTAGACATCCAGGGCTTTCCAACTAGCTATCATGAGCTCAATTTGGATGCCGGGAGCTACCTCAAAATCAGCCTGGAACATGAGCGACCCACGCAGTTCAGGAGCGACCCACCTAGAGATTTTTCTGAATTTTCAGCTTCCAGCTCAGTATTTCGCCTATTATGGACCAGTTTTGCTTATGGATAGAATTCTTGGGTTTTTATGATGTAAATTCATGTTTGATATGTAACTTTGGCTTGTTTTTATCTTTTCTAGAAGATTCACTCTCAAATGAGTAAAAAATCATGTAATGGATCATTCTCCACTCTTTTAGAGGCAAGTTGTTAGCTGCCTAGATTGTAGTTCCATGATTAGAGTTGGTTGAAACTGATCCCTGAAGAGGGAATTCGACCCCTAGAGGTGGGGAAAGGTGTTAGAGTGATCTATATATTGTAATTTCTGAGGCATTCTACAGGTTGGACTCTTGGGATACTTTTGATAAGATTGTACATACTTTTCATATTTTGGCTAAGGAAAGATCAGGGGTTTTGCGGCACTTGTTGGGATCCTTGTGGTGTTATGTTCTTGATGATGTTTCTCCTTTGTTTACTGTAAGTTTCTTCATGTTTAATGTTGCCATCCTTTCATTATGCTTCTGAACTAAATTGAATGAGTGAAGTAAGGTTGAATCCATTGTTTACAGTGCTTAGCCTTTGAATTCAGTTAGTTCTATATGTTTTCAGCTGTTTGGAGAGGATCCAAGTTCTTCTTTGCCCTCTTCAGCTCCTCGTCGGTCTAATCTATCCATAAATCCAATTTAAATCATCAAGATCATCACCTACCTCGCCCCAGCTTGAACTCTGCAAAGGTCTGACCTTATCCCCGGACCCAAAACTTGTTTTCCCATTTCTCCAGCGAAAACCCAAAAAACCAAAAATCAAACATACATATCTCTTTACTAGCCTAAAATCAGTTCCTATTGTAAGTCATCTCGCATCCTATTGCTTATTTTCTCGAGATTGACGGAGAGAGCCCTCTCCTGTCCTCGTAGGGCTAGCTACGAGGCTGAGCGTGGTTTGATGTAGCCTTGAGTTTTACTTCATTTCAGCCTGAGGTAGATTTGAGTGCTAACATGCTCGGTGATGTTGCAGAGCGGGTAGTATTGAGTGCGTAGCGATAGGGAGTTGTGAGAAAAAAAAGGAGAGAGGAGGCCTACAGGCCTTGGAAAATATTTTTGAAATAGTAGTTGCAGAAATTTGCAGGTACTGAATTGTAACTGCAGAAATTGCAGGAGCTGGAGAATTGCAGAGTTTTCAGAAACTGCAAGACAAATTCAAAACTGTGCAAATTGCAGAGATAATTAAAAAACATGCAGAATAACAGTATAGCAATAAGTAGGAGCAGCAAAAAATATTATTCAAAACTGACTGAGCAAAGGAGAGGGAGTTACACCACAGGCAGAAATGCCAATAGTGGGACTGGCTCTGATACCATGTCAAACCAAGAGGTAACTCCTCAAATCAGAATGTATATTAGCTGAAGAATGCATATGTATTTATACATGGAGGTGAGGCTATTGGGATTCATCTCCCAATGACTCTTGGCCTTCCTTATTTCCTAATATTAAAATAATATACAATATTACATATGCACACCCAACCCATAGGATTAGGTGTCAACAAATTTTACAGGTGGGATATGATCCCTGAAATGTTCAAGCTGTAGAATTTTTGATCGAGAAAAAGAATGATGATATTAAAACTTTGAGGAAACAACTTAAGCTTCCTCAAAGTGAGCATCCATAGACCAAAGAAATCCTTCAAGAGTAAAGTGAAAAAGAAGAGATGATGAATGTCATCCTCAAACTAATTGCTCAGATCAAAGAAATGGAATCTCAAATGGACTAGCTTGTCCAAGAGAAGGAAACTGTGAAAGAAACTAACACTCTTATCATTCCTTCAGTTATACCAGTGATTACCATAGCAGTGGCTTCCACATTGGGAGAAAAACTAGCGTCAAGGGAACCACTAGCAACTGCAGTGCCAATGATTTCAAATACTACTTCAAACACAGATTCTTCTACAACACAGGTTCGCAAACAGATGGAGCAGGTCAGATTGTGAAGGCTATGGAGGAATTGTATTTGAAAAATAATGAAATCAACAGTCTAAATAAGATGATTGAAAATATTGAAGCCACAAATAATTTAGCTCAAATAAATGCTAAAACCCATGAATAGAAGGCAATTAGACTTGGAGAGCGAATCAAGGGCTTACAAAAAGAGCAAACGTTCACTGAGAAAATTTCATTTGTAAAAATCATATATGGGCAAACATAATTGAAGCCATTCACACTCAATGGCCTTCAATTCAGATTATATATGAGCAGAGATACTTATTGTTAATAGCTCAAGCAGAGATTTAGAAGACCAAGGATGAGTTAACTGATAAGCCAGCTGAAGCTTTAAAACTCATCACATTCCTAAATAGCAAAAACAGAGAAAAATTGGAAGAATTACAGGTAATGGATAGAACAAAGACCATTTTACAGATTAAAAAGGTAGTAACAAAGAAAAATTTGATGAACTACCTGGAAGAGAAGTGTGAATCAATGAATATTGCCTTAACAAAGTTTATGGTGAAATATACAAACTTAAGACAAAAGGGTTTTCCAGACATTCATGTCTTCAATGAAAAACTAATGCCCCAAAAAGATTATGATAAGATAGCAAACCATTGCCACAAGGCACTCCCACACGTAAAGTCTTCCTTCAACACTTTGAATATTTTTTCTTTCTACCACATGAGATAAAACATATTTTTGTGTTCAAACCCAATTTTTCTAAATACACAGAGGTAGATGAGAATTTTAGAAAGATAAAGTATGTCAAAATTCCTAGTGAAGAACAATGGAAAGCATTTATAGATTTAATGTGAAGATGAGAGGTAAAACAGTGAAGAAATTATCTTGAAAACAATCAAGAAGAAATAGTGAAACAAAAGGACAGTCTGCTTATTTTTTACTGCAAAAGATATATTTTTACAGCAGTAAAACAGTATAAATATCAGTCAAATGTGTATCAAAGTTAAAGATCAGCGTTAAAGAGTATCAGCTAAGGCAACTCAAATGAAGATATTTTCTAGTAGCCAACAAAGCAGGATATCTAATCACTGAAAAGCTCCTTGTTAGATAAATTATTTCTATTTATTTTGGATAAGAGGACAGCTCGCTAATTTTTTCAGCAACCATCCCTCTTATTTTGTAAAGATATTTTCTATTTCCTAAAGATATTCCTAGATGCCTCCTAGGATATTTATTGCTACATTTTGCATAAATACTTCTACATTTGAGGTATTGAGTGTGGAATATAATTGCTGGAATTTACTATAGAATTTTTTGTTGAACATTGGAGGCTATTATGTGCTGGTTTCGAAGTAGAAGACTGGACAAAGCTAAAATAGCATCATAATTCATGATCCTTGTGGTAAGCTGATGATTGAACTACTTTCTTCTTGTCATTGTTTTCTTTTCTGAGTTTCATGCAATTCATTATATATGTTTGTTCTATATTAATGTGTACCTAGGAATATTACTACAGGCTAGTATTATTCTCCCTGTTTTTAACTAGTTACCATTTTAATGCTTTCTGCTGATTTCCAGTATTAGGAATTCTTAATTTATCCTACTCCTGTTTGACCCCTACCTCCTTCCTCCAATTTCTGGATCAGAGGATCCTTCATAGTACTTTATCCTGATCATACCACTTCACCAAAAAACACTTTCCCAAATCTCTGAGGGTTATCTATCTTGCCCTGAATACATTTGTACCTTTTTGGCCTTGACTTCTGGTCCTACTAGCTAGATTTAGACTCCATAGCCCAATGGACAAGTTGATTTCTCTCTAGTTTACATCTAAGTGATTTTTTCTCCACTAGAAACTTTAAAAACAAAACCAATTGTTCTATCATAACTAGCCTAAGAACATAAATAAAAAACAAAGATAAATCTTTAAGAGAGAGCCCTCTCTGAATTCTAGGAATGCTAGATCCCAGAATTTGAAGTAGGTTTGTGGTTACCTCTAGTGTTTTTAGACTAAAAACACAAATCCCACAACTTAAGAAATTACTAGAGTGATAACGAAACTATTGACCAACTTTAAACACACAACTACTACTCACATTTCTGATCATATTCCTGAGTCGCGTCATCTTCATCGAATGGTAAAAACATTTTTGCCCGATGAGCTCTTGGCTAAGTGGTTTATTGATTCCTTGTTGCCATCTATCACAGAGGATGTAGCTAAAGATGACATCATTGCTGAAGATAAAGTCATTGCTCATGCCTAGTACTTATATTTGATTTATACTCAGTCTGGCATGCTCTATGAGAAAATTCCAAATGCACCGCAATGAAATTTTACTGTTCCTCCTCCATCTAGTAAGGACTCTCATGCCAACGATGGTATGATTGGTTCTGGAGAAACTCACACCACTACTGCATTTGATCCTGCACATTCTTCTAAAATACATGCCATGTCATCTGACAAAGGAAAAAGTGATAAGCAATCTGAAAGTAAGAAAAAGGGGAAAGAAAAGAAAAATTAAAATTCACCCGAGTAGGAACGATCATCTGATCAACAATCTGGAGATTCTCAAAAACCTCGTTACCCTTGCTTGATATGTAATGAGGAGCACTTTATGCGAGATTTTCCTCACCGCTCTGAAGTCTCAAATATTCTTAAGAATTGACATGCATCTTCTGTGTTGACAGATCCTTTTCCGAATCTAGACACAAACATGGTTGCTACGGATCCCGCTTCTATTTCCCAAGTGCTTATGCTATTTGTCACAAAGCCAAAAACTGATGTTTTGGTGTTTACGTGAAATAAAGATTATGATAGTCAAGCTACTGATCAACCTACTACCTTGACCATGAATCCATCCCCTGAATCAATTCCACCACCTAGTATTCCAGAGTTAACAATAAAGCCACCAAAGGGGGTCATCCACAAATCGATGTTCAATCCTTGAGCTCATGTAGCTAAAAGTTACAATATATTTGAAGATATGGCTCAGTCACATTCAACTATGTCGATTCTTGAGGTACTTCAAAATTGTCCCTCCCAGAACCAAGCTTTGTTGTCGGAAATTAGTGGAATTGACCTAACAGATTCTAATCTTGTAGTCTTTAATCACATAAGCTATGTGCTACAATTACCAGTTGAATTATCATTTTCAATAAAAGTAAATTTTCTAAATCACCTCGTTCATCGCACTATTATTGATGAGGGAGAATCTACTTGTATTATGTTTATCAATTGTTGGAAGTTGCTTGGCTCACCTCACTTTTCTCAGTCGCCTATGATGTTGAAATATTTTGACAGTCATGAATATAATCCATGTGGTATTATCAATAACCTGCATGTTGAACTAGGGGGAAAAACTATAACTGTTGAAGTTGAGGTCGTTGATGGACAAGGGCCCTTGACTACAACATATTACTTGGAATGGCATGGATTTACGCTTTGACTGCGATTGTTTCTACTTACTTTCAAATGATTTCATTCCCTCATAAAGGGGCTATCACAATCATTAATCAACTCTCCTTATTTTCCTCTAGTTCC
This sequence comes from Pinus albicaulis, assembly GCA_034641835.2. Taxonomy (NCBI): domain Eukaryota; kingdom Viridiplantae; phylum Streptophyta; class Pinopsida; order Pinales; family Pinaceae; genus Pinus; species Pinus albicaulis. The sequence goes on from CM076578.1 coordinate 1,618,303,003, forward strand.
TAGGTATTTGGAAGCATTTTTTTAGTTCATGCACCCCAGCTAGCACTTCAAAACATTGGTGTTTGTCTCTTTAATGATTCTTCCTTAATGGACACCTTTTCATTATCGCCGCCTGCAATGTCGGTGGAAATTGCGAATATAGAGACCTACTGCGTGATATCTTCCACTTCATCTGACTTAAGGAAGATTACCAATAATTATGAAGTAGATACACTAGGTGAATTTCTACTTCCAAGCCCAATTGAGATTGCATAACAATCAATTTTCTTGGCTTCGACGGCACACCTTAATCCATCGTCGCCGATCATTTGGGTCGATCATTCATTAGATTTTGGTACTCCTTCTGATCCTTTTTCATCCACATTGTTAATTGATGAGAACATTGTGGAAGCCATGATACCAGAAGGATAACCACAGGATGATTATCATCATCGTTCCCGTCTTCCATATTACAACGAAGATAATCTTATTGAACTATATCACCCTACGATCTCTGATTTATTTTTAAATTATGTTCCAATTAATTCCATTGAGTCTGAGAAAAACCTCTCAATATTGATGTAATATTCCCAATTAGCAGCAGCTAATTGGAAATATTAATTTTGATCAATTTTTCCTTATATAATTAAATTATAAATAAAAGTGAGTAGAGGGGGGAATAACTCACTCTAAAAATAAAGTGCACTCCCTAGTAGACACAACGTTGTAACTTAAGTGAGCCAAGGGGGGCCAAGAGACCATGTAGAGAAGGGGGGGCCCACGTGCACTCTAGAAGCTTCTGTGCAGATGAGGATGAGCACGTGGAGGAGAGAGAGGCTACGTTGAGGTTTTGGAGGGAAACCAATGTTATAAAATATGGAGGAGCCTTCCCATTTCATTCATTCTTGAGTTGATGATTTTGAGTGAGACATTTGTCTTCTTGAGCACGCTAGCTATTTAGCCTGTCTGCAGCACTATTTAGTGCATTGAGTGTCTCCGGTCGGAGATCTCGCCCTTAGCCCTGGGGGAATCCAAGTGCCTGCTCGGGCAAGGTTGGTTTTTCAGCATTTTATGAGTCGTTCTATTGTTTGGGTTTGTTGCGGAGATAGAGCTTATAGAGACTGCACAGTCACTCGGAGAGAGGATGCAGTCCATTGTGAAGGAGCTTTGGATTGGGGTTTCTGCAGGTGATTCAGCCGGGATTTTGAGCAAAGGGTCAGCCTTTTCTCATCAGAGGTTTTTGATGGATTTTAAGGCAGTGTTTCAGCTATTTCTATCTAGCCACTACGCAGTGCCTAGGAGCCCAGCGTAATTCATTGGGGAGGCAGTTTCTGGTGCTTTCCGGGGTTGGCCATTCTTGGAATGGTTTTTGGATCTTGTCCGGGTTGTTGAGGAGAGGAGGTTTGCCGATTTTCATCTCATTACGGCAAGAGGATCAACCCCTAGTCTTCTGTCCATTCCAGCAGTAGCAGCTACACGGTAGTTTTCTAGTAGCTGGGACACAATTCATAGAGCAGCCATTTCCAGTATTATCTGAGAGTGTTTTCTCACTTTCCGTGCACAAGATTAGCCTATTGTACCTCATTACATTTCTCATATTAATAAAATGGCTCAGCATTTTCTCTCTATGTTTTCTGGATGAGTTGCCATAGTTGTAGTATTCTCTTTCTATGATATTATATGTCTGTTGTACTATTATTGTTTTGAGCGTTCTAGTTCTATACCACTTGGTGTGTTTATATTTCACTCTTAGATAGAGTCTGGAAAGGTCCAGGTAGCCTCTGGATCTCGTCCTCTTTTCAGAGGCGACATATCCGGTAAATGCCCTCCCAGTCTATCTCTGGTTGAAGTTTTCCGTGTTTTAGAGATATCCCCGAAACGGGATATTACAGTGGTATCAGAGCATAGATCTGGCTCAGCCTATGGAGCTAGTAGTCTATGATACTGGGGGAGAAGCCCTACATCTTCTACAGAGGTAGGAAGTACAAAGACCATGAGCGTAGGTTGGAGAACACCTACGAAGAGTGACACTATGTTTAGGTATTAGACGCAGAATAGGAGGAGCCTGTGGTAGACACAGAACATGAGGAGCCTGTGATAGATGCAGAACAGGAGGAGCCTGTGGTAGACATAGAACATGAGGAGCCTGTGATAGACGCAGAATAGGAGGAGCCTGTAGACACAGAGCAGGAGGAGCCGATGGCAGGTGATGATGATACGAAGAGATTTGGGGAGATGCTCCTCAAATCAATACAGGATATGTCAAGGTAGATTGAGTTGATGGGGTAGAGATTCACCGCCATGGAGGCTAGACAGCATGAAACCCCAAGGGGTTTCCAGATTGGCGAGGGATCAGGAACATCCCACCATTTTCCGGAGCATGTTGCCACTCAGCATATGGCATCACATACACCTACACGTTCCACTATGCCCACTTTTCTGGGTGTAGACACAGGGGCAGGAGCACAAAAAGAGCCAGAGCCTGGCCACATGGGTGATTATTTCGCTAATTATCAGGCATATGGGCAGGTGTTTAGGGATTCCCTTCCATTCAGAGATTTGTTTCAGCTCCAGCGGGATAGCAGACCCTGCAATTTTCACAGAGGGAACAGGCACTCACATGATGGGGGCTTACAACACGCAGTGGGAAGATTCCATTTACTGACATTTGACAGGTCATCCAAGCATTCGGAAAAAGCTTGGGTGGAGAAGTTGGATACCTCTTTCCAGCTTGACTGAGTATCAGAGGGGGAAACCATCAAAATGGTTACCTCGCACTTGGAGGATGAGGGCACATAGGATTGCAGGGAGTTCGAGGATACACCTAGTGTGACACAGGACTCACCCTCATTGGAGACCTCCTTGACCGTGTCGGTTGATATCATAGTGGAGAAGGTAGAGCCTACCCCAGTAGGGCCATTCATTGAGGTGATGACTAGAGTCATGTCCGAGTCTTCGAGTAGTAGCAGCACATGACAGATGGGTGAGGTGTGAGGAGATGTATCCACTTTCGATGAGGCATGAGGGGATATAGAGGTATTGGATGATGGTCACAGACAATGGTATCATCGGCTTCAGGTATACCTTCTAGTTTTGAAAGGGAAGGCCACGTCAGTACGGGAGGCCATTTTGTTGCAGGACAAGGAGATAGAGGGCATGAGAGTGGCTTGTGCCGAGTCGGCAGCCAAGTTGGCTCACATTGGGGAACAACTAGATTCCCTGATGGTACAACTAGAGGGCATGTTGGAGCGTCAGATCATTCCCCTTCATGCATGCATGGATGGGACTAGTAGCATTGTTGGGACACCTGTTCCCATTGGAGAGAGAGAGACAGAGTCACCTAGTCATATCTCATACGTTGACTTGGTTAGCAGGATGATACGATCAGGATTGCACAGGGTGCAGCGTCCAGGTGTAGTTCAGCATGAGTTCCCAGGTGCTGGGAATACAAGAACATCATATTGGCATTGGGATCTAGGCGGGATCACCTATCATTTCCCAGGTAGGTCGGTTGACTATGTCTTCGAGGGTACAGTTGGCCTAGAAGTAGAGCATGCACATCCTCTAAGGGAGTTTTGGTCAGCTCCAGTGGCCAACCAGTTTATGGGTAGACTCCCTAGGTTGTCTTGGTATGACACTCATACACAGGATCATGGGGTGGTCAACATACCTTGGCAGGAGCTTGTCGGAGGAGGCGGCATTAGCAGGCCACCAGATGGCACCTTATATGGGGCCAAGGATTCTTCACCTTTGTGTGGGGCACAGAGGATGCAGTGGAGCCGAGCAGTGGTGGTAACACTACTGACACATAGGGAGATTCACTTCTCAGACCCCTCGAGGAGGGTTTGGAATGATGATCCATTCATCGGCAGGTATAGTGATGTGACGGTGGAGATGATGATACTGATTGGGGGTAGTTCGACATGTAGAGGCACAAATCTAGGTCATCACATCCATGGATGTGTGGGAGCCTCTAGCATTGAGAAGTGGACTATCGGTGGACATGGAGCTGCATGGTGGTGTACTGTAGTGTGTGGGACTGCATTGTGGAGTAGGAGTGTCCTACATCACATTGAGAGCACACAGGGAGTGACAGATGCGTGGACACAATCAGGGCATGAGATAGTACAGGGTGGTACAATAGTAGCATGGGGTACCCAGCAGTGTACAGGGGTATGCCTCAGTGTGCAGTGGCATTTCGAGGGGTACATGGATGATTGGTGGTATGCGAGGGCGTACGGAGCTGCACAGCAGGGTTTTAGAGTATTGCATCCAGGGAGACTCATGGACAGGGACACCAAGCTTACCTTTGGGAGTATTTCACCCAGGATCGATGGGGAGATAGATGAGCGATACTTGACGGTATCTGTGGGGACTCACGTACCCGACCCTCATCTACATCACTCACGGGCACAACCGATTTTGTTGTTGTCCTTAGGAACTTTGGGCATGAGCAGCGGGGTACGCGAGGCTCACCCAAGATATTTGGATGGCACTTAGCACACTAGGGAAGAGACTTCTCAGCAGTGGCACTAGTTCGGTGCGCTAGTTGGTAGCCACAGGTCAAGGGATGAGATGATCCTCTGCAGGGGTAGCACATCAGTCGTCGCTGAGCCTACAATTTGGGAGCAGGTCCTGAGGGAGACATGCGTCACTCTTTTCTCAGGGCATGTCGAGACCATGCATGAGCAGAGGATACTAGGTACAGTAGAGGTAGCATCCCAGTATGTTTATGGGATCCAGACAAAGTATCGACACATTATCGAGAGGGTGGATGGCATATTCCATGCAGATGATGTGGTAGAGGTAGAATAAGAGGGCATTCCTTCTGTATGCCAGGGTGAGGACTCTTCTTTATATCATTCCATAGGATCCATTGAGGATGCTTCTATTGAGCGAGAGTAGTCATACAGAGATGATGAAAGTAGACCGGAGCTGCATTCCAGTGTACAGGGTGAGCAGTCACGGAAATCTGTGGGAGATAATCTGAATGAAGAGTCACTTGTGATGATTCAGCTAGAGCAGCAGGTGATGGAGCCTAAGTCGACAGAGGAGGACACTATTCACATCAGGCATGATATTCCTTTGGGGGAGAACCAGATGGGTGCCCACATTGAGTCGATGAGGGATATGCGGCTAAAATTGGGGTCACCATTGAGGTGGGGCAGTCAGATGTACTGACATCGAGTACGGTGACAAGAGTTGCAAATCCATATCCTCTAGAGATGTTGGAGGTTGATGGAATTGTTTTGCAGGGGGGCAGTAGACAGCGGGAGCATGATATTCCTGAGAAAGAGTGGGAGGAGCTGTTGGATATGGTGGAACATCCATCTGTGGGTTGACACAGGGATGAGGCGCAGATAGATGTAGACACAGTCAATAGAGCTGCAGTATTTTTAGTGGGTAGCACTCTCCAGGAGTACATCGATGGAGCTTGCAGCATATCTTGCCCACTTTGGCCCATTATAGAGAGAGGGGCTTCCTTTTATAGGAAGCTTTCATTGGCAGACAGGGAAAAGCAGTGGGAGTTGATTACGGGCTTGTGGCAACACTCCAGGCGTGTTCCATATGTAGTTGTTGTTGCTACATCAGACTCTTCTTCCAGGATGGACTGGTGGAAAAGCATGAGTTGGTACCCTCTTGATGGTACGGTATTCTTCGTAGGGAGCATAGTGGAGCAGGGGACCTTGGACATAGCAGATGTTACAAATTCCAGTTGGCAGGGGGGCACAGGTCATTGTTTCTTCAGCACTCCATCCCGATTTTAGCAGAGCAGGTTTAGCGTGGGATTGAGTCAGGACTTGGAATGGAGAGAGGTGATGAGTTGGTACACAGTTTATGGGACATCTTACACAGTCACAAATATAGTGCAGCGGAGGTCATGGTCTTCGCCTCTTAGAGCATCAGTCATAGGCAGAGGCAGTGCGCAGTCCAAGATGTGGGACTTGGGCGATTATTGGCCATGGTGGCGATGGCATCCAGGAGGATTGTTGGTTGGCTAGTACCGTGAGAGATCAGTTTGGGATCATGGCATTGAGAGATCACTTCCCATCAGGGTGATGCAGAGGACAGGGAAGATTCAGTGGCACATCTAGGACCCAGGCACATTTTGCAGTGTCGGTGGGGAGCATCAGTTAGAGAGGAGGCTTGTTCAGGCATTGCTTGAGGACAAGCAATTTTTGGCAGGGAGGACTATAATATTCCCAATTAGTAGCAGCTAATTGGAAATATTAATTTTGATCAATTTTTACTTATATAATTAAATTATAAATAAGAGTGAGTAGAGGGGGACATAACTCACTCTAAAAATAAAGTGCACTCCCTAGTAGACACAACGTTGTAACTTAAGTGAGCCCAAGGGGGGCCAAGAGACCACGTAGAAAAGGGGGGGCCCATGTACACTCTAGAAGCTTCTGTGCAGATGAGAATGAGCACGTGGATGAGAGAGAGGCTACGTTGGGGTTTTGGAGGGAAACCAACGTTATAAAAGATGGAGGAGCCTTCTCATTTCATTCATTATTGAGTTGATGATTTTGAGTGAGACATTTGTCTTCTTGAGCACAGTGGTTGTTTAGCCTATCTGCAACACTGTTTAGTGAATTGAGTGTCTCCGATCAGAGATCTCGCCCTTAGCCCCGCGGGACTTCGAGTGCCTGCTCGGGAAAGGTTGGTTTTTCAGCATTTTGTGAGTCGTTCTATTATTTGGGTTTGTTGTGGAGCTGGAGCTTATAGAGACTGTGTAGTCACTGGGAGAGAGGACACAGTCCATTATGGAGGAGCTTCTGATTGGAGTTTCTGTAGGTGATTCAGCTGGGATTTTGAGCAGAGGGTCAGCCTTTGCCCATCGGAGTTTTTGGCGGAGTTTGAGGCAGTGTTTCAGCTATTTCTATCTAGTCACTGCGCAGTGCCTAGGAGGCCAACATAATTCACTGGGGAGGCAGTTTCTAGTGATTTCCGAGGTTGCCCATTCTTGGAATGGTTTTTGGATCTTGTCTGGGTTGTTGAGGAGAGGAGGTTTGCCGATTTTCATCTCATTCCAGCAAGAGGATCAGCCCCTAGTCTTCAGTCCATTCCAGCAGTAGCAGCTACATGGCATTTTTCCAGTAGCTGGGATGCAGTTCATAGAGTAGCCATTTCCGGTATTCTTTGAGAGTGTTTTCTCACTTGCCTTGCACAAGATTAGCCTATTGTACCTCATTACATTTCTCAGATTAATAAAATGGCTCAGAATTTTCTCTCTATGTTTTCTGGATGAGTTGTCGTAGTTGTAGTATTCTCTTTCTATGATATTATATGTCTGCTGCACTATTATTTTTTTTAGCGTTCTAGTTATATACCACTTGGTGCATTTATATTTCACTCGTAGACAGACTCTAGAAAGGGCTAGGTAGCCTCCGGATCTCGTCCTCTTTTTAGAGGCGACATATCCGGTAAATGCCCTCCCAGTCTATCTCTGGTTGGAGTTTGCCATGTTTTAGAGATATCCCTGATACGGGATATTACAATTGAAGAAATTATTTCTATCGATATTTCGACCAAACCTGGCCTTGTAGAAAATTTTCATGTCGGTGTGTCTCGTTCTGCATCCGAACTTGACACTTATTGCTCTCTTTTTAATGAATTATGAGATGTATTTTCTTGGTATTATGAGGAAATGCTAGGCATATATTATAGTATTGTTGAACACAAAATTAAATTATACCCTGATGTCAAGCCAGTACATCAAATCCTTCATCCTCTTCATCCAGATAATGCTACTGCTATTAAAGCAGAAGTTGAAAAACTTTTGCGTGATGGTCTCATTTACCCTGTTCTACTAACTGATTGGGTTTCCAACATTGTTCCTATCAATAATCAAAGTGTGTGTTGATTATTCGGATGTCAATATTGCTTTTCCAAATGAAAATTATCCTACTCCCTTTATCGACCAAATTATTGACAAATGTGTCGGCTTTGAAATATTTTTGTTCATGGATGGATTCTCTAGTTACAATCAAATCAATATTCGCCAAGAGGACCAATATAAGACAACACTCATATTTCTGTGGGCACATTCGCTTATCATAAACTCCCATTTGGTTTAAAGAACGTTGGGGAAGCATTTCAGGGAGAAATGGATTATGCTTTCCATGACATTAAGAATATTTTTCAACCATATCTAGACAATTTACCTGCATATTCACGAAAATGGACTGATCACCCGGCACATCTGACAGCTATATTTGTACATTGCCGACACTAGAATATATGCCTAAATCCACAAAAATGTGTGTTTTGTGTTGGTACTAGTAATTTTCTTGGATTTTTCTTGTCAAAAGATGGAATTCGAATTGACCCACTAAAGGTCCAAGACATTCTCAATTTTATTGCACCATAAAACTTACTTCAGTTATAGAGACTTAAAGGAAAGGCTAAATTTCTAAGGAGGTTCATCCCAACTACGTTTAAATGGCTAAAGGATTTACTCGTATCTTGAAAAAGGGAATTCTCTTCGATTGGGATAAGGTTGCGCAAGCTTCTTTTGATGCTCTTAAAGATACCCTGATCCGAGCGTCATTAATGTATCCCACTAATTATTAGAGTGATTACTTCCTGTATCTCGTCGCTAAAGATACAAACATTGCTATGGTTTTAGTCCAAGAAGATGATGTGATAGAACATCCGATATATTATTTGATTCGTAATCTCAATGATACGGAAGTTAGGTACTCATACGTCGAAACCCTCGCCTTGGGAGTCGTCCAAGATTTCCAAATATTTCGCCATTATATCCTGCTCCAGAAGACCATTGTCATTTCGGATTGCAACCCTATGACATACATTCTATCACATCAATTGTTGGGGGGAAATATTCAAAATGGATCATCATTTTGCAGGAATTTGATATGGAGTTCATTAAATCCAATTTTAATAATTCTTTGGTTTTTGTTGAGCTTATCTATGACCTTCCCTCTGATAGTAATGATTCTACATTGGATCCATCAATTCCAGATGAGTCTCTATTTTTTATTGGCTCAACTGACCCTTGGTATGGGGATTTTATCATTTATCTCCAAAACCAAAAATTTTGGCACAATACCTCTCGCTTGCAACATCTATGTATTCGATACCAAGCCAAAGATTATTTGATCATCGCCGATACACTTTATCATCATCGTGTTGATACAATTTTAAGGAGGTTCCTCACTCATGAGGAGGCCGAGAAAGTTCTGAATGATTTTCATGCTGATGCTTGTGGTGGAAATTTGTTTGGGTACACTATTACGCATAAGATTCACCACATTGGTTACTTCTGGCCAACCATATTCCATGACAGCATTCTCGCGGTCAGAAGTTGTCTTTCTTGCCAGATATTTGATTGTAAAATCCGCATGTCACCAGCACCAATGCATCTTGCAATTGTTGTGGGACCATTTGAAAAATTGGGCATTAACTTCATAACCTGCAACCCTCGTTCGTCCAGGGGGCATGGTTATTTTATTCTCATAGTCGACTACTTTACCAAGTGGACTAAAGTGATGCCTACATTCAATACCACAGGTGAAACAACTGCAATGTTCTTTTTCAATCATGTCATTTCTTTTTTTTGTTTACCAGAGGCTATAGTTATAGATAATGGTAATCATTTTCACAATAACATGATGAATGAGTTGACTACCAAATTAGGATTGTCTCATGATACTTCTACCCCTTATTATGTACAATCTAATGGGAAAGTTGAAGTATTTAACAAGATAATTAAGTGAATTCTTCAATGAATGATAGGGTTTCAAAAAAAAAAATGGCATTTAATATTGTACTCAGCTTTATGGGCATATCGAACCTCGGTGAGAAATGCAACCGGATTTACTCCCTTTTAGTTGGTGTGTTGTCTAGAAGGTATCTTACCAATCCAATGTCAAATTCTGTCATTAAAACTCATTTTTTAATTGTTACCTGACACCTCTAATGAAGAAGTGCATCTTTTAAACCTCATCCATCTAGATGAAATACATCGTGAAGCCACATTGGCCAACAAAGCGCATAAGAGACGAATCAAGGCGCAATATGACTGCAATGTCAAGCCTTGCATCTTCTCAGAGGGAGACCTGGTCATGCTTTATGATAAGGAAGTTGATTTGATAGGAACAATAAAAATTGAGCCACTATGGCATGGCACCTACACCGTGAAAAAAGGTTTTGGCTAAGGGCACCTATGAGTTAGTTGATTATGATGGAATTCTGTTCGCGTAGCCTTGAAATGTGTTGTATCTTAAACGCTACTATGCCTAATTGAGCGTAGTAAACTTTTGTATCATATTGTATATATACTTTCATTTGCATTCAATGTCTTATTTTGTTTTTTACAGTTTTCTTGAACTTAGTAAGCCACTTTACATTTCATCATAGATGTCTGAATCTTTGGAACTGTTCATTGGGTACACCGATGGTGCTAGTCATAGTACGCAGAACCTATCTTCTGCAGCATGGGCCATTTTTCACTCCAGGTGGTGAGTTAGTGAGTTTTCAAGGGATTTTTATCGGTTGATCCACGAACAATATCACTGAGTATAGTGCGTTGATCGAAATTCTCTCTGATGCCATTTGACTTGGCATTAATCAGATCATCATTAGGTTAGACTCACAGCTTGTCATACTACAACTTGCTAGCATATATACTGTCTGAAATCAATAATTCATCGTATGTTCCTTATAGTTCGACTTTTGGAAAGACATTTTGATTACCTTCAATATTAACACATTTCCATAAATTTGAACACATTAACTAATTATGTAGAGAATTATGTTTTAAGCAGACATTTGCAACACATGTAAAGATATATTTTCAATTCACTTCACGCAATTGAATAGGATTATAGATTAAACATAGGAAAACTTTAAAATCAAATAGATATATAGTTTAGGTTTTTACAAAATTTGTGCCCAAGACACATTGGTCATATGACCTCAAAATGTATCCGAAAATGTAAAAATTAAAAATTCTCATGATAACAAGCAACTCCTCTAGCTATCCTATAAAATAGTCTCATCCAATGGTTAGGAACACCAATAGTATGGCGTTGTAGCCTCATAGGTAACTACTTGATCTGGAAATCTAGTATCCCAAGAGTCAATCCCTCAACTGCTATTGCAACTCAGCAAGAGACTCGATCAAATCTAAATCTCAAAGGACTTCTCTCCTGATAGTCCTCTCTGCTGTTTCATTTGCTGCCTGCTCTAGTCGACCCATTGGTCGAACATGACCCATATATGTGTACATAAACACTTTAGTTTAGTCTTGGAAAACATAAAAAATACAAAAACATGTAGAAACCTTAAAATAAGAAACATGGTCAAAAAAATTTTACCCATTGCACCCCATTGAGCACCATCTGGTAAAATCAAATCTAGATCTCCACAGAAATCTATGCCTGTGTACAGATACTTCTCTATGGCAATATTCTGTCATCGGAGCTAGGCAAATAATGCAGTAGAAAATATGATAGTCGATTGACCAACATGCCTAGCCATCAATTCGACCCATCTTTGCATTCGAGGATCTCTAGGACCAAAAATGCTCAGTGTCACATGCTGCAGCTGCATCAATGGAAATATCTCTAAAATAAAGGAAATCAAGATTAAAACATAACTAAAATATTTTTTCCTACAACCCTTTACTTTAATCAGTTGTTTTTTCATCTGAAAGAGTACTAATTTAGCCCAGTTGAACACTGTCAATTCGAGACACTCGAGAGCATACTGCATATATGATCATTTTTCCACATGTAGTGTCATAGAGCCAACAAGTTTTGCAATAGTGAAAAGGATAGTTCTCAGAGGAAAATCACACACATCATGAATGTTTATGTTTCCATATTTGCTAGGTTTAGTACCTAGCCAACAATGCTGGCATATGTAGTCCTTCATTATCTCGCCTCCACGAGCAGATACTGCGAGGGAAACAAGATAACTGCATATTGATAATCTAGTAAGAAAGTAAACATACTCAACTAGTATTTGGAGCACTTTTTCCCCAATATGAAATTCCCGAGATGTCGGATCCCATGAACGAACCAGGAAATCTAATAATTCAAGATGTTGTCTCATCCCTGATAATTTGAAATACTTAAGTAACCCACAATCCTTGAGGGCTCTTACATTTCCATGATAATTTAGGGAAATCATATCTTGTTCTTCATTCTCTCTTTCTCGCCATGTAATAGTCATTTTTATCCGATCGATACCTTAAAGCCAACCATAAGCTTCATTAGGATCTATTTCATGCAAAACAAATTGGGACATTTTGAGCACACAACAAGGAACAAATTTGTGAAATGTTCCCAACACATCCCTGGTCTATAGAGAGAGTGATGTAGAGCATCTGAGTTTCAATTTCAGTGTTGTGCAACGCATTTTTCGACACGTAAGGGGGCGTTTCCCTCAGAACGCAATAGATTTACCCTAAGGGACTTAAAAACCTAAAAATTCAGCATGAAATGAAACAAAAATGAAACTAAAAAGAGGATAAGTTTTATATCTCCAACTTGGAAAAAACAACATGAGAAATCATCCACTAAAACTGTCGTAATCGACCGCTGAAGTTTGAGGGAAAAACAGGTTCCGAGCTCCTAAATTTAAAATGGTAACTATGGAATTGTAAAATGAAATGGTAAAAACTTCTTTTTAATAGTCACTTTTATTATTTTATTCATATTTAATGATGTTACTATTGTTTTTATTCGTTTTTACTATGAAACAGGTATTTTTAATTCATTTGATGGTTCTCTGAACAGGTTTTACAACTGATACAATGAGTTTTAAGTGCAAAACTATTCAAAAATAAGTTGACCATAGAGCATAATTTTATCTCTTTTTTGATCGAAAAAGGAACCCCCCTAGAATTTTCTTTTAACTCTTTGCGGACTCTGTTAATGTGAAAATATTTCCAAGCACTTGCCTTTTCGAGTTCGTAAAAGGAAATGAAACAAAATCTACTCAATATAATTTTAACCCTTTTCCGGAATGCAATAAATTATTTACAAAAATGGAACACCTTAGTCGAACATGGCTAAGAGGTTTTCTCAGGTATCATTTTACACTTTTTTAGACCTAAGCAACAAATTTACGAAAAAGAACTCATGGAGTTTTCTTTTCATCCATTTTTCAAACTCTATAAACATGAAAAAGGACCAAGTTTTCACCGTCGTTAGACTCGTTAAAACATCAAATAGAGATGGATTTGTCCAATCATGACAAGATCGAGTTTCACTATCTCTAGACTTATTAAATCATCAAATAGCGATGGATTCACCCGAAGGGTCAAATTATAGATCAAGCATATTTTACACTCCTCAAGCTTGTTAAAAAATAAAGAGGTACTGGTAAAAAATGACTGGGGAAAATTTGGGAAAAAGAACAAAACACTTTATGGTTGCAGGTCGCTCTTGAAAATGACACTTTCACTTCATATCCTTGGCTTTGGGTTGGGTAATCTTCTTGACATTTTATCATACCTACGGTCTATCATACCTTCCATCACTTTAGTTTTGGGTCAATTCTGCCAATCCATTGAGTGTCATCGATATGGTCAAGACAAGTCATCTAGTAATTCCTCATCTTTTGCAATGCTCATAAACCTTCATTTTCATAACCACCATCCCTGAACATTGCTTCATCAATTAAAATTTTGTCTCCAAAATCATTACTCCTATTTCATGTTGTATGTGTGACAAGTCACTTCCTGTTGACATTAGCTCATCATCTAGGACGTTGACTTAGAAACATATTTCTAGTGCCTTGGAACTTGCTTACATTAACGGCACGTTTCTCACTTCTGGCGATAGGTTGACATCACAGACCTTCGACCAAAATATTTTGATTGGCGTTCGACATCAAATCATCTATTCACGCTATGAAAATTGTACTCCAATACCTTGAGGACCATTAACATCAACGGTGGTTTACCTCGCATATGTTAATTGCTTACACAAACAACTGGTAATCAAGCGATGTCTTCCCATGTTCAACTTTAGATCACATATTCACATGGTTATACCTATACTTTGAATGATCGAGTGAACGATATAGAAGACCCGGGATCTAGTTTCATCCATCCGAGCTGCAATTTCAGGAATTGTACCACATCATCCGTATGATGGATTTACATATAGATGGTCATCCTATCATGGGCCTATATCTATAGGCATATCTATATCTGTAGACGACTGTTTGATTTATTTACGTGTTATGATAATTTATGTGTTGAGCATGGGTATGCCACCATCAGCAATTCATGTCCAAGATGTGTAAGATATCATGATGTAATGTATTGCAAATTGATGCAGGTCACCGTCCGCTTTAGATCCAACTCATCACATCGTAAAGCATCTCATCCAAATATTATCATTATTTTTACTTCATGCTTCAGGGGGGAACTATTACATGTAAATATGGGCATCATCCCTAGGACTAGTATGAACAGGTTCTGTCATCCCCTAATTCAACACCAATAGGGTCTATCATCCCCTAATTCAGTTGCTACATGCCCTAGAGAAGCCATTCCAGTGATGGCTTTAATTCATGAGAGTTTCAATGTTTGAAGTATATTTAAAATGACCCATTGACTAATCAATGCTCCTCTGAATGGGCTTAAGTGCATTGTAAAGCACTTACCCCCATGCAAGGGTTCCTTTCAAAGCACTTCTAGACACTTAAGGGTGCGTTGGTCTCCTGGGAGAGAAATCCTCATTGTTCCTGGAATCTCCACTTTTCTAGTGCCTTCTAGAAGAGCTCATAGGTATCATACTTTGAATACATGTGTTCATCCATCACCATTGAACCTAGAAACATGTCTCATCTATGATTAGAAATCCATTCAATATCATTTATTGAGAAACTACCTACAATTTCCCTATAAATTGAGCACTCGTATAAGTGCAAGGGAGGAAGAAATTTGTGTAGTGTTATGATGTTGGATTCTCAATTCTTAGAGAGGTGAAGTACTGTGATGTTGTTGGATTGATGCTTGGTGTGATGAGCACGGGATGAAGTTGGAGTAGGTTGACAATGAACTGATCGACTGGTTCTAATCTATTCCTCCTAATACTGCGATAAAGATATTTATTATTTCTCTCATATATGCGATTATATTTTGTGAATGTATTCTCAGTATGTGCATGTATTCTCAGATTTAGTCATTTTAGTCTGGTTATGATAGATAGATATTGTATATCTATATCTGTGTTTTTTGTCTTCTAGTTTTGATTGCAGGTATTGATCTAGCGAGTTCATTTGGATCGAGAGCAAAAAAGATGATGGAAGAAAAAGATTGGGAGAGAAATATCACGAGTAATTCTCTTCATATTCTATTAATTTGTTTATCTTAGATAGAAAAGCATTTACCTTTCCTCTATTGTTTTGAGTGAAGAAACACCACACTTAGGGAAGACTAGTTTATCAGTAGATTAGAATTCCTCATAACAATCAGTATCATCCTTACAGGAGGAGTGACAGGGGATACTGTCCAGATGAATTTAAGAAATCTAAAGCACCTACTTTTGATGGATACATGAAGAAACTAGACAATGCAGAGGCTTGGATACTTGGAATGAAAAAATTATTTGAGTTGCATGAGTACACGGATCACATGAAGGCCATAATCTCTATCTTCAGTTTGAAAGGTAACGAAGACATATGGTAGGAATATGTGAATTGGGTTAGAGACATTACAATAGGGGACTTGAGTTGGCATGAGTTCAAGAGTATTTTTAGGAAGAAGTACTTGTTAGAGAGGTACTAGGACAATAAGGAAAAATAGTTTTATGAGCTAAATATGGGTTCATTTATAGATGAAGAGTACACAACCAAGTTCCCAAAGCTGCTAAGGTATGATCCATATCTTAAGGATGAGAAGGCTAAATTTCAATGATTTTTTTGTGGCTTTCCATTAGCATTTATAGACTGGATTGAGTATGACAAGCCTCTGTCACTTAAGGAAATCATCGAGAAGCTTAAGAATTATTATGAACAGTCAAAGCACAATAATGAGTCTCAACAAGGATGGAATGGGAAAAACCAAGGTAAAGGTAAATGGCAACCTAAGAGTGCAACCGAATTTCTCACAATATTGATTAGTGGCAAATACTTCATGGCTTCAGTTTCCATTTTATGACATAGCTCCCACTCTTCATTAAAATAATTTTACATCCTTTCCCATGGCTAGACTATGGAAGATATACTTCCATATTGTACATATAAAATTAACTTTTTGTAGCAATTCCTTTGCTCATCAATTGATAATTCTTCTCCATGGATACCCTAAAAAAAATATACAAATTCTTTTTTTGCAAGCTGCTAGTTATTTCCCAAAACCTTGTTCCGTTTCATACTTCTTGGCTAAGAATGAAATATATTCTCACTTCCATGAGACAAACTTGTCTCATGCTCCTTTTATCATTCTTCTAACAACACTTGTTGTTCTTCTTCCATAATTCTAGTAGTATTTATAGCAAGCAATTTGTCAGCAAGAAATTTAGATGTTTTTAACATCTTAGACTCATCCTACTCCTTGGATGAATTCTTTATGCAATCTTCCTAAATCCTGGGATTGTCCTACTAGTCTTCTAGACACTAGAAATACCTTCCATATTGTGAAAACATGATATTTGAATTTTTTCCTTTCTCCTTGTCATAGATTTGTTCACAAACAAACCCTTCATATACTTTACTTTCTGCATGGATATCTTCATAATAAAAATTCATTTTTCTTTTTTATCTCCCCTTGTGTCATAGAGAAACTTCTCCATTTTTTCCTTTCTTAGGACAACGTTGAATGACTATCCACCCCCATATCCTTTAAGACCTGCATTCACATATAGTATATTAGTTTTAATAACATGATGCCTTCCAACATCTTTTTTTTTTCCCTCATTAATCCTTCTTATTGTATATTGTCCTTCTTATCTTGGTTTCCTTTATGGGACAATGTTTTATCATCTTATTTTATGGTATATTTTAAATTATATCTTCCTTCCATGCTTTGCAAAAGCATTCTTCCAATTTCCTCTATTCTCATGAAAAATTTAGATGACTTTCCTTCTTTCTCATCCTCATTACTTGAAACCATACTAGAAAATTATTATTAAAATCATAAGTCTCTCTTTCCCCTTTTGATACCTCTACCACCATATCTTCTATCAGTAACTCCTTTTGTTGGTTTTGACTCTTCATGCAGTCCATGAGACTCTGAAACAATCTCTCCTCAATATCTTCTTCTCCAAGGAACACTCCTTGTTTGTGTTCATAATAGTGAACTTCCACCACTCCATTCTCAGTTGCTCTAAGTTCTCCATTTCTTACATGAGCACTCAATAGGTGTTTAAGTTTTCTCCTCATCTTCTTGGCATAATGTCATCTAACAAACTATTGGATCTTCTTCTTCAAGTCCCATCCATATATCTAATAATCATTCTCCCTCTCTTGCAAAAACATTCTTAATATACTATGTCTCCCTTTTAAATAAACCATCATGGTATAAAAATCCCCTTGGCTTATCCTTCTTAGCTTGATGCCATCTTCTTTCGCATGTTTCTCCATGATCTTGTGGCTCTCACCTGAACCCTTATCATGATCACCAATGGTCATCTCTTTCTCCTCCTCTTTGAGCTTCTCCATGCTCACTATGACTTTCAAACAAACCTCCTGAGGAAACCTCTCCGAGCATCTATCCTCTATATTGTCCTTTTGGTATCAAAGGTTCACGTCCTGTGGCACGTCTTAAGGATCCACTACTTCTCTGGCTATTACACTCTACTTACCTCTTGAGAACTTCTCTTTTTCTCTTGACCTCTCTTTGAGGACTTCCTCTGACCTTTGCTCTATTCCAACCTTAGATAGAATAATTTTTGTGTAGCCTTTTTAGTACAATGGTTCTCTACCATGATCCTTAAGAACACTACTTATTATTTGTTACATCTCTCTTAGTTGAAATCAACTTCACCATAACTTCTTCCACCGTTGCTACCCTTATAATTGTTAGATTCTTGCTAAATTTTAAATACCAATTTATCCGCTAGATTTCTTCACTACAGAGACCTAAAAATCTCAATTCTTTTATGTATGCTTCTTGGCTATTATTTCTCCAAATCCTCTTCTCTGTTATGAGTCTTGATCTTCACCGCTCCGTTATTCCTATGTCATTAGTTATCTTCGGTCTTCTGTATGTTACTCTTCTTGTTCGTGATCACCGTTCATGATCTATGCTCCTTCACGACAGTCATTCTATATTTCTCTTCTTGGCTACAATTTTCTTACCACCAATTCCATCCCTATTTATTCCCATGAAGCACATTATTGCTCCAATACCACTCGATGCAACATTTCAGGGTGTTATGGAAAATCTCTGATACTTTTTTATTGACCTTGAATGTTATGTGGCAAGGTCCAGCAACCTTTTGATCCCATGGAACACATTGTTGCTCCCATACCACTTGATGCAACATTTCAGGGTGTTATGGAAAATCTATGATACTTTTTTATTGACCTTGAATGTTATGTGGCATGGTCCAACAACCTTTCTGAATCAATATCGTGGATTGGACTTATTAACGTATGCAATGTATTCAATCCAAAACGAAAAACCCTTTGTTTGGTCACCATATAGGATTCACGCGTATGACATTCCAACCCTTAACTTCCTGGAATTTAATTCTATGTGCCCAAGGTGCTTACCAACTGCTTACCCTAAAAGTACCTAAAAAACCTCTCGCATATATCTAGGATCTAGATAAATCCGAATGTTCCACACTGCAACTGAACCTGGATGTTTTCCAACGGATTACTTTTTAACTTGTTGTATCTGGCTTTTGCAGCCTAGATGTCACCTTATTCCGAGGTCCACCTCGAATATAACTTGCTCTCACTTGATTTGAGTGTCTTAACTTTACAGTAAGTTTGCATTTCTTGATCGATATGGTTATTTGCCTTGAATCCAGAGATCCAGGCTTCACTTGGAGTACTAAATTACTGAATGTCTCGGATGTCTACCAAGCCAGATTACTGAACGTGGGTCTTGCGCTTAATATCTGCCACTGCTTTACACTTAAGCTTCAATCGAGATGTATCTAATCTCGAGGAGGACTTTAGGTGTTAGCCTTCAACGACCAGCTAGATAAACTTGAAGCGAGATTTGTTTAAACCAGGCCTATATTAAGTGGGTCCCATGATCAATCAGTTTGCAGCCAATGTTTAATTTTCCTATGCATGATCCAGATGAATCTTGTGGGTTTACTCTTGTTTGGGCGAGATGGAAAATGAAAAATCCTGGCCAAAACCGTGTAGTGGTGGAACCTTGATTCTAATGGTGATTTTAACCACAATTGATGGGAAGCTCTATGTTGTTGTATTTTTGGTAATCCTTAACGGAATTTCCCCTATTGTTAATTATTGTGCTTACATTCTAATTGTAGTCACATCTATACTTGGTTCAACCTGACAAACAACAAGATAACAAAGAGAGCTATGACTCAGATTTTTGTATCCCATGTATGTTGATTGAACTGTGATGGTCTCATACTCGAGAAAAACCTTAAAAAAGACCTTAACACAAACACATAGAGATCGATATTCAAATTCCTCCCCATCGCTCATTATACTACATAAAGGACTTGTGCATTTTAACTGATAGGAGTTTGGCCATCTTCTAGAAAATTAGAAAATTACAAATAGACACTCGCCTACCTTGCATGACATCAATACATACTCAGGAAAAGAAAATGAACACAATTAATAATGGGGTGAAACTCAAATTCTATTATATCTCATAAAGGTGTATATACAGAGGATGTTACATCCTTTACTCTCCAGTTGTAGAGCTCTCATGCTCCTCCTTGAGCTGTTGGTTCTGTGAACTCGCTCTCATGTTTCTCTAATCACGAGACTCCTTTCTGTGAACTCGCTCGAACGCTCTTCCTTGAGCTGTTGTTTCTCTGATCACGAGACTCCTTCTAACTAAATGAATATTCTTTTGTACATCTATCCATTCTCCTAAAACTGGTTAAGACCTTACCTTGAAATTTGTCATTTTTATAAAGGCCCATTGGGACCAAAATACCAAGTCGTCAAAACAAATTAAAACTCTAATAAAAACTATCTTCTTCTATAATCAAAACACATGTTTTCACATCAAAATCCTCTTATTTCTATTTTATACAATTTGAAAACACATGTTTTTACATCAAAATCCTCTTATTTCTATTTTATACAATTGAGTGATTTTTTATTTATCTATTTATTTAAATTTAATGATTTTTTTTAGTGTAGACAAAATCGAGTTTCCTAGGGTTGATGCTCCTGCTTTCAATAACAAATTGAGTTTCGTAGGGTTGACACTCTTGCATTCAATAAAATCTGAAGTGATACACTAATAAATTTCACAGGAACATATTTAAATTATAATAAAGTAAAATATACAATTTAATAATTTCATCGTTCCTTTGGTATTCAAATCAACAAATAACATAGAAAATTTACGAAGAAACCATCGCGTAGTTGTTTCTATTTACTCCATAATTAGGTCCATATAAAACTTTGTATATCCCTTTACCATACTCAAGGGTTTTGAACCTTACTTATCTATTTCCTCCATAAGTCAAGTGTCGAACATAATAGACAGTTTGACAAACAATTTTTTTTTGCTAATATTGTAATTTTATTTTCATTAATATAATTATAAATAATTAAAAAAATTATCACTTACACATCACATTAAAATCAATCTAAAAGATAATAATATATATCCATAAATATAATATTCAAAAACCTTTAAAAAAACATTATAAATTTAATTAATAAATATATAATTAAATTTAAATGATAATATTTGTATACATAAAATATAAAACATATAAAAATATTAATAATACTATAAAAAAGTAATAAGACATGTTAAAAAAAAAGTTCAATTAATTTTATTAAGATATTGACAATAAGTGTATATACATATTATTAATATTTTAATAGAATTAAATTCAAAATATAAAAAAGTAATAAGACATGTTAAAAAAAATTCAATTAATTTTATTAAAATATTGACCATAAGTGTATATACATATTATTAATATTTTAATAGAATTAAATTAAAAATGTATAAAAGAATGATATTTTTTCTAGTATATTTTATAAATTTTGTAATTTAAATTTAATATGTATAAAGATATAATTATAAAACAAAAATATATTAAGATACATTTTATTATGTAAATTAAAATAATAATAACTAGTCAAAAATTTATATTCAATTTTTTTTCTTAAATTATTTTTATTGTGTTGAGAGAGGATCTCCAACCTAGTACCTTATCCATAATATAATGATTAACATTTTGGCTCAATCAAAATTAAAAATAAAAATAAAATTTTAATTTAAAAAATAACCCATGGTTTTGTCATAGTATTTTTCCTAATATAACATATTTAAAGGCTAATAATTAAATGATCCTATATCCATTTTATGTGTGGATATATCAAGGATATGACAAGTGTGGAGAGAGTTAAAAAATATTTTCACTCTAAAATAAGTTTGCACGTCAAGAGAGAGATCTAATCATTCTCCGTTCTTGGTAGATCTAGAGTTAAATGGATCTAGGCTGGTATATAATCAATGCTATGCATATAATATTAAAACTTTGAATTTGAAAAAAAAAAATTATAAAACATATCATAAAAAAGACCAAGTTATTTATTCTTATTTTTAATTTTATTAAAATTTTGATAATACATATAATTATGTGTGTGAGACATTTTTCTTCCCTATGTGGCACTGATGAACTATGGTATTGGCCTGTGGTATTGTAATAAAATTTATTTAGAAGTTAAGATTTTTCATAGTAAATTGGGGTGAATCTCCATGATTAACAATATTGTTTAACTTGTATATTGATTATTTTAATAATAGTAATAATAATAAATAAAAAAATTAAAGTTACAACTTGGTTAATTTTTATGATTTTCTTATGAATATTCAGTTTTTTTAATTATTGGAGATTTAGTTGTAATAATAAGATATCCTCTTGGGTTACATGCTCTGCTAGGGTTTTGAAGGAATTAATTTATGAAGCACCTTTAGATTTGACAAACCAATAGCAAAATCAAGTACAAAAGCAGTTACTCACTAACCATATGAGTCCGTTAGGAGGGAGGGGAGAGATACCCTCCTATATGAATGTAGTAACATGATATATGAATGTGGTAACAGGAGATCACAACAAGAACATCCCTCAATCTAGAACCAAAAAAATACAAGGAGATAGAGAAACCCCCGTATTAGGGTCCCAATGGAAAGCTAGGATCTTAGGAAAATTCTTTGTTTTAAAAATACATAAAGGATCATGCATTGATATGTAAATTCATTGATGTGTGGCAATTAGAGCGAGATCGATCTAGCTTAAATGGAATTCGAAGGGCATTTATATCAAAACTTAGCTCAAATGGAATTCGAATGGGCATTTATATAAAAACTTGGGGCTTGAGATTTTTTTTACAGTCATGTTCACAAATTTGGAACCAGGGTTTTTAAGAGTGGTCCATATTTTTTCTACTATACAAGCCTTTTTAAGAGATATTAGGAGGAATTCTTTAACCCATATAAAGATAAATTCATGGCACCCCTGTATGGGTTAGGTTATTCTCCCTCCCAGTTGATTTCTCAGATCCAAAGATCATGAAAGGAATTGTAAATATGATTGGACGATTTGTGAAGATTGTGAAGGTAGCCAATTCAATGAAGAAAGAAATATATACATCTTATGCTAATATTTGTGTTTATATGAATATTAATGAACTTTTTTGGAGTTCATTGAGTTCGAATATCACAATGAAATTTGGCAGTAACTTATTGATTAGGAACCCATTTAGTTCTGATGTTGTCATGAAATTTGTTCCGATGTTGATGATGCCATGAGCACGGAAATATCTTCTGATCTTTCCCCCTAATGAAGACAGAAAAAAAATCCTCATTAAAATATAAAACAAAGTGCCTGAAGAGAAAGTAGTTGTGACGAAATCAAAAGAGGATATGTATAGTTTTCATCCGGTCATAAACAAACGAAGGAATCAAAAGAGTCAAGCAGCCCCATAGCCTACCTATCAACATAGTTCAAAGGGACATAGGTATGCGACTCTTGTAGTGAAAAAAAAAGGCCCTAGTTAAACAACAACACAAAATAATCTAGCATCGGCGGGAAAGGTGTCAATATCCCCGAAGAGCAATCCAAAATCTAAGAGAAAATCCCAAAAACAATTGAAAGACCAAAGCGAGGTGGAAACACTAGAAGGAACAAAGGTCATGGATTTTAATGAGGCAATGGAGGAAATCAATAATCAAGATCACGTACTAAAAAATTTGTTAGTAGAATGGAGGAATATTAATGTTCGTTTTATCCTCGAGGAGAAAAATAATTTCTACTTAGAGAATTTTCACAAAATCCAAGCCCAACATAAGCAAAGGCCTCCAAAACTAGATCCATTAATAGGGGCTTCAAACCAATCACAACCTAGTGATATAGATCTGGGTTCGAGTATAAAATTTAGTATAAAAAAGGGTTGAGGTGGATACAAGTATCCATACAAGCAGTGGGTGATTACTTGGTTAATATGGGACATGTTATCTCATTGTCATTATTATTCACCCAACCTAATATAATTTCTATATGAATAATTTATTTTGGAATATGAGAGGCCTCACTAGTAGAGGTAATAAGATTTATTTGAAGGAAATATTGATGTAGGTTAAACCAAAGATCATGTTGATTCAAAAAACGAATGTCTCACAACATCAAGTAAAGGAAATATTATAAAGGAAAAAAATAGATTATGAAGTAATGGCAATAGATGCCAAGTGGAGTGCAGGAGGGCTTGCAATGTTATGGAATCCAATGTAGATTTATTTTGATAACTAGCTTTCTCGCCCCCATATTCTCTTATGTCGCTTTAGATATATAGGAACATGGGAGATACTTTCGTTCACAACATTTTATGGACCACGTTTTCTTGTGGAGAAACATACATTCTTGCAAGATCTCCGAAGGATTAGGCAATTCCATAAATATGAGCTATGGATATTTGGCAGATATTTTAACTTAATTAAATCCCTTGGGGAGACAAAAGGGGGTGTGAAAAGGCTAGATCGAAAAGCAGAGACATTCCATGATCTAATCATGGATCTATGCCTGGTGGATGTAGAAACAAATAATGGGCTATATACCTATAATAACAGGCCGGGGGTAGCCAGAAGATTGTTTCTAAGCTAAATATACTCCTTTCTTCAAAAGAATGGGTGAGTAAATATATTTATCAAGAGGCCTCTATTCTTCCTTTCCTAGGGCCAAGCACTGGCCAATTAGAGTTGAAATGGATATGAAAATTTCCCCTTAGAAATTGACCATTTCGATTCGAGGGTTTCTTGCTAAGAGACCCATGTTTTCTTGAGCATGTAAAGAAATAGTGGAATGAAAGATAGGTTCAAGGGAGGAACATAATGCATACGTTTCAAGTGAAGGTAAAGGAGCTCAAAAACAAATAAAGGACTCGAATAAGCAAGATTTTGGTAATACAATGGTGGAACAGAAACTACCGCAAGCAAGGGTGAGATAGATCCAAATGTAAATTATAAATTTTGGTCGATCAAATGATCTAACCATGGAGGAGGGCCACATCCTAAACCATGTAAAGGAGAAAAGGAAATAATAAAATTTTCTGGAAACAAAACTCAAGAGTTCAAATGCTAAGGGAGGGTAAAAAGAAAACCAAATTCTTTCATAAGGTCATGATCAAGCTCAGACAGAATAATTGGGTCTTCTCTTTAAAAAATTATAGGGTCGGACCATGGTTGAACATGAGGAAATTGAATTAATGATGTACACCCATTTCAAAATCCTCCTCGTGGAACCATCCCAATGCATAACTGATGTTATCAATCACATAAATAGACATATCTCTAAGGTTATCAAGAGATATTGAAGCCAGACATGCGGAGGTAACACTACAAAAAGTCAAGGAAGTGGTTCGAAGCATGCCTTGGAATAAGGCTCCAAGTCTTGATGGCTTCACAAAAAATTTCTACCACACAGCATGGAAGTGCAAGGAGTGGTCGCTCAATCATGTCATAACAAACTAGTAATCCATGGCTTAAATTCTGCTTTTTTACTCTAATTCCTAAATCTAATCAATCAAAAGATCCAAATGGTTATAGACTGATTTCCATTTTCAAATTCATATATAATATTTTTACATTGGTGGTAGCTAAAAGAGTAAATCCCGTTCTCTATAAACTTATATCTCCGGAAAAAATGGGATTTGTTAAAGGTCAAAAAATTGAGGGTGGAATTATTACTTCTCAGGAAGTGGCTCACACCTTAAAGCATCATGAACTCCTAGGTATGTTGACAAAGCTAGATTTTTCCAAGGCTTACAATATACTTAACTAGGTCTATCTTCTTAAATTACTATAGGATTTTGGTTTTGATCTGTGTTGGATTAGATGGATTGATGCCCTTGTGTCGATGTCGGTCCTCTCAATTTTTATTAATGGATTCCCTTTAGCTACCTTCAACCCATTCTTTGGCTTGCGACAGAGAGAATTTTTTCCCCTATTTCTCTTCATCTTTGTAGTGGAGAGTGTCAGTCATTATCTAAAAAATGAAGCTCAGAGATCCAATATTAAGGGTCTATACCTCTTGGTAGATGATCTGGTTCTCACACACCAACAATTTGTGGATGACATAATTCTTTTCAGCAATGTTTCCATTACAGGGGCACACAAACTTAAAGAGATACTCCATTAGTTCATGGAAGCCTCTGAACACCTTATAAATAATGATAAATCGAGTATATTCTTTTTTAACATGCCTTCTATTGTCCAAGAATTCTTGGCTCATATTTTTCGCTTCAAGTTTGGAACATTGCGCACCAAATACCTAGTCATACCCTTAGTCTCTATCCCTCTTCAAGTTATTTTATAGAAGGATATTTTACAAAAATTTCTTCAAAATTGGAGGGTTAGGATTTCTTCTCATTAAATATACAAAAATTCCTTGTGCTCTTTAAATATGTGTTGCAATCCATACTTATTTTTCAACTGTGTGAAATGGATGCACCTAAAATTGTTTTTAAAGTCCATGATTAAAATATTTAAAAAATTATTATGAAGTGGGGCTCAAATAGAGAAAAAATGGGCTTTGGAAGCTTGGAAATGCCTCACTAAACTGAAACTTACAGGAGGACTTGGCCTTCGAGACCCCAAAATACTCAATGGTGTCCTAGGGGAAATTTTTTTGTCCCATTGGATACACATACATCATGATATATGGAATAATATCTGGATGTTAAAGTATGGGATACCCCAACCTCAATTTTAAAAACTCGGATAGGAGAAAATATCGATCATATATTATACATGGAATTTATCCTCTCAAAATTTTGATCTCATTCATTATCATACATTTTGGGAGATTGAGGATGGGAAAACGACATTTTTCTAGTAGGAGGCCTGACAACAGTGACCCAAACTCTTTAGGCAATAGTATCTCAAATATATATTTCTTTACACCATGGAGCAGAATTTTATGATGGTGGAGAACTATTAGAAAAAAAATAAGAAAAGCATTCTATGGAGAAAATGAAAAGGGGAGGAGGATTGGTTAAACCCCTCAAACACCATTCAATGGGAGAATCTTGAAAAAGAGCTCAGATCTAGGAGGGTAGTACCAGAATGAGGCCCAAACAATTTTCATTTGGGATGCACTTTGAAAGGCTTGTATACTTTGAAGGAATCATATCACATTCAGTTGAAACATCACATAGAGTCGCAAATATCTCTTTGGAGAAATATTTGGAATCAACGAATGTGGTAAAAAATACCCCAATTTATGTGGTTGGTGGATAGGAGGATCCTTATATGGGACCAAATACAAATAAGGGGCTTCCTGGTCCCATAATATTGTTTCTTGTCTGGTCAAAAAAATAAAGACATGGAGCACCTTCTGAACCAATGCACATTCTCAGAGACACTCTCACAAAGATTGCATCAACTTTTTGAGCACATGGATAGGAACAAAAAAAGAATTGTCTTATCATTGAGGAAATATACATGTGGACAAAATGCATCTTCTCATGTATGATGATCAATAGATTCTGATTATTAGCTCCGAGAACATTTCTATGGGAAATCCAAAATGAATGCAATAGGTTAATCCTTACAAACACCAACACATCCTTGGACCAAATCTATCAAGGAATATTACAAAAAATAAGGGAGATGATCCTCTCATAGTATTAGCACCTAGACGACTGGAAAGCCCAACCCCTTCATGATAAAATTTTGATTAAATGGAAATTATCACCCATAATGATAGCTCCCTCTACATGGAAACCCTTTCCACCTCTATCTCATCAAGCAACCACTATACCCCTCCTATGGAAGGCTTTATAAAGTTCATTTTTGATGGGGAACTTAAAGAACTCTTGATGAGGCATGATTTGGATGGATATTCAGAGATTGAAAACATAGGGTTCTAAAAATATACACCTAGAACTATGGCTATGCTAATAAAAATGAGGTGTAATTTCATGCATTGTAAAAAGGTTTAACTTTGGATATTTATGAAGGATTTAAAAAACTAGTAGTGGATAGACATTCTCGCATATCCATTGAGGAATTTAAAAAATGAGTACAGGGCATGAGAAATGAGAAAGTGCTATCAATTTTGCGCCTATCCATATCGATCGATCACATATGCCAACTTCTCCACCTATTCAACTACATAGTTCCATTACACACCCACAGAACTAGTAAGAAGGCAACAAATGTTTTAGCCAATTGGGCTTTCCAACCACCCCGATAGAGAAATAATAGAGAATTTGCCTCCATATAATTAAATGAAAGAGATATAGGATTTAAGATCTATTTTGGATCAATTTCATAGGGATAGTAATGAATAAAATACCCCACATAGGCAGGAACCCTCGATTGGGGCGAGTTATAGAGGTGGATCGATGGTCGGAATAAAATCTTAATGGTTATAAATATGAGGAAACATTATGGAGGGGGGTGGTGTGGCCATCCCCATGCATGCGACAACATGTGGAGTATGAAGGAATGGAACATTGTACAAGGCATTGATGCATCTCACATGAGTTATCTGGTTGGTTTATCGTGCAAGTTTGTGGGCTTTGTGTGTACATGGTGTTTTCATGCAAAGGATTTTGGCATAGTGGGAATTATATTTATAACTGGGGTGGATGGAGCCATGGAGGAGCTAAAACCCTGCAAATAAACTTTAGTTTGAGATACTCGGAAAAGAGAGGTTGTTTGTGGGTATGTTGTGAATTATCTCCCGCATCTCATGTTTAATATGAACCAGATTACATGCAGTGGTTTCTTTGAATGGTTGATTACATGGGTTGGGTGTCGGAATTATGCCTTTCTGTATGAATGGAAAACTTAGGCACAACCTCTAAATGGGTCTAAATGGGTCTATTAGGAATTTCTTTCATTTTAAATGGGGAAAAATTTTTGCCCTCTTCTTCATTTGTGGCAACAAAGCTGAATTAGGGAAAACACCACTAGAACTAGGCTTTGTATAGACAAATATCTTATACTTGTTTCTTTGTGATTAATTCATTGAAAAAAATGATAAGTATAGGATGTTTTCTTGGAATATATATCTAATCTTTTGTTGTAAACTTATTTCATTTTTGTTTTTTCAATTCTATGAAATATTCATTACAGAGGGCGAGGGATTCTTGTATTCTATACATGGATTCGTGACTAAAAATGTATGTGTCTCCTTCTAAAATGTGGGTCGTTTTACATGGAAAGTTTGAGTTCATTGGATTTATTTGTGCAGAATTTTCACACCAATCACTAGAATATCACTCTCGATAGTATTTCGGGATCCCCAATTTTAAATGGTTCTTTGTTAGTCTAAATTCCCGGTCTTTACTTTTTTATCTTCAATGCACATGGTCTAGTTTGGTATTGGAACTTAGATCCCTATTCATGGACATAATACTCTAGGTTTTTTCTTGGTGTGGGGGTTCACAATTTGTTTCAGGTCGCAAAGTGTTGAAGATAGAACTTTGTCATCATAGGAAGAATTCCATAGTGTATTTTATGGTACGATTAGGTATGGAAAGTAGAAGTAACTCTAACCCCAACCGAGTCTGTGATTGAGGATGACGGGTGAGCAAGAAAAGTAGCAGTGATGGATAGTTCCATAGTGGTAGAGGAAGGGGTTGAGGTTGTAGGTCTCGCTAAGGTGTGGAGGTGACTGGAAAACATAGAGCCTCTACATCTAACTCCACTAGTTCATATTGGATGATTAGTAACTGTTCATTGATTTAGAGGAAGAACTGAAAACAACTAAGTTGGTTAGTGATTTGGGAATTAATAGTTGTGGACCCTCGATACACCAGCGGGGAGAAGGACCCTTGACTCTCATCCATTAATTTTATATTGGAGAATTAGGATATTGATGGCCAAAGCCATGAAAGTGACACCAGTGGTACCCTCATGGAATTCCAGAGATTCATACGAGATAAATAAAGAGCTACAACAAATAAATTTATATATGATACATGTGAATGGACGCTTGTCAATAATATAATACCAGATTCCATGCATTCCTCTATCAACCCAGCCAGAATCTAGTGCAAAGGGTCTAGCACACATAGAATGATTTGATGAATAGATTTTTTTATTCTCAGCGAGTATCCTTTGCAAATTTTCAAGGTAATGGAAGAAGCCAAAAACATATTTCAGTTTTTAAGCTTTTCATGACTTAATAAAGACTTGTAATTTTTTTTATGATGTGAATCCACCATGCAGTCAACAGACCTAGTTTCCCCTTGGAGCTTGTGACCATTTGCTTCATTATCTAGACTTGTATGTACAATCTACATTTTTGAATGAAATAGAAGGCCCAAAAACCAAATTTAAAAAAAAAATGTGATTTTTAATATGAATGTTTTGGTCCTTATCATTTATTTATTTACATAGATGTTTACCACCCATTTAACTTATATGTTTGTTCTAGTTCTATATTTATATTGAAAGCACTTAGAAAAATATCTAGTATAAATACTAAATTTTTACATGTTATTAATTAAATTTAAATATGAAATTATGAAAAATAATGGTTATCAATAAGAACTATTATTCAATTTAAATGGTGAAATGGATTTCTTTTTAAGTCTATATATTCTATTAATTGATAAAACAGTTACATTGTGAGGAGCTTGAGTTCAAAACAAAATCAGACTCATTCCTGCCGAACTTGTTGGCTAGATGGTAAAGAAAAAATAAACATTGATAATAACAACAAGATACTTGCAACCCATATACATACTGTCCAAAATAGCCAAAAATTCCCACGGATCAAAATTCAACCTAATTAGCCCTGGTATTGCACCAAGGATGTTGTGAATCCCAAGGCTTCTCAACGTAAATTATCAACCCGGGTTGCGTATAAAATTAGAGGTGATATTCCTATATGCACAACATGTTAGGTTCTATTCATGACACCCTCAATCATTAGATCAGGTGAAGGTATTTCTATACCACACCTTCAACTAAATAAAAAGAGATTTTCTTATGAAAGCAAATCATGATTTCAAGGAAATGAAAAATATTTTATCTACATAAATGAACATTTCATTCACTAAATGTAAATACTAATTGAAATTGCATGAAAAGAAGAGGCTAGTCTAGTTTTCAAAGTAAACCATGCTACTCTATTTGCACACATAATAAAATCAATAGCATATTTTCCTGAATCATTTATCTATTTGCAACTTTCTTAAAACTTAGGAATTAAATATTCAACACAAATATGAGAAAAATACTAATTCTAATTCTACTTGGTGTCTTGTGTTTGCATAGAGGAAAGGATGGGGTTGGAGTGGTCATAGAGTCTTGCTTGATCATGAAATAAAATATTAGGGGCCATTATTCAACTTCAAAATGAAAGCTTCAAACTATGGAGAGAATTTGGTTGAGGTAAGCAATGTTATAAGACTGCTATAGGAAGTTCTAGAGGAGGCCTTGTTTTGCTACAAGAGGCCCTGTTTTGCTACAGGAGGCCCTTTTTTTGCTACAATAGGCCTTGTTTTGCTACAAGAGGCCCTATTTTTCTACATGAGGGGGATCTGAGAGATTTTTGAGGGAAATAATGGTATATTAGGGTGAATTAAGGTGAAGGAAGGTGTATTAGGGTGAATTAAGGTGAATTAAGGGTGTGGTATCCCCTTATCCAAGCTTAGCACCCCTCAGAGGCATGTCTTGCACCAAATTTTATGCCCACAGTGTCCTTCATTTTCCCTGGAAGAGTGATCTCAGTGGAAAGTTTTGGAAGAAATGTGAAGTGTACTAGAGAGAGATGGAATGGTCTAAGTGGATGTGGAAGATTATGATCGCCCTTTCAAGTCAACAACAATCCCTTCATACTAATCAAGAACGTGCATCAAATGATCAATATTACAACAAAATAAATTAATATGGAAATGATGAGTTGAATTTTATTTAAATATACTCTACCCTACAACACAAATCTAATTGAAAAATAAATGCTACTAACTTCTGAGCTGCATGAACCAAGCATGCAGAAGGATTTAAAATTAACACTTAACTATTTCAAAGAAATAATAAACAAGTGTTTTTGGGTTGTTGTTGTAGATCTTCCAACAACTCTTCCCACAAGAAAAGGGATAGGAAAACCTACAAATACAAGTTTTCTGATGTAATTCCTACTTAAAAAAGGAAATAATTCCAATTACTTGAACAATAAAGAGGAACGAAGAGAAGAGAGGGACTAAAGCCTATGGGATGGGCATAAACTCGAGGGTTTTAGCCCTCCAAAACTAACTCAGATGTAGGCCAACAATGACATTCTCATTCATATAAAATAAGAGTCACATACATCATATGAAATATGGAAATAATAGTATCAAGCACGTGGCTATAAGTAGCTACTCCTATCTTCAACAAAATTTTAAAACCTAATGAGATTTTAGGTTGGCTTATTTATACAAAAACTAGTTGAGGGGAAGCTCCCTTAAAAGGAGGAATTCTCCCCTCCAAAATCTCGAATTTGGTGGATCTTATTCCCTTTTATATTCACATGCACTAGATTTCCTTGGATGTTAGTGAATTCAAGGTGTTGGTGATGAATCTTTGATCTCAAGCCAAGTTGGAGAGTTAATGAAGTGGACAAGCCCCCTATATTCTCTCTAGATATCTCCACCAATTCCCTACATTGTAAATATCGTAAAAATTTATTATTTTTCCTACATATTAATCACATTAGTCCATGCAATAAGAAAACACCTTTTAGTCTTCTTACTAAGAAAATTATGGCTAAAAATGTGAATTAATGTGAGAAAATGATATTTTTAAGGGTTGGAGGATAGTACAATGGACCTCAAAATATACCTATTTATGGGACACATCACCACCCCCCTGCTAAATGTATCTCTCACCCTTTGAGTGACTTAGTCACTAATGTGAAGTCAATTAATGGCCTCGGTGGCCTCACTAACATCCCAAGGCATCTTAGATGGTGTTCCTTCCTATGTATAGAAATCTTCATTTTCTTCTATGTATGTACATTACTTTTGTTCTTCTACCTGGTTTATTCTCTCATGTAGGACCAACAGTAAGGGAGGTCTTAGTTTGAGTCATTTCCACTTGATATTATATCATTTTATGATTCTTTCTTATAGTGGGGCTCTCTCCCAGGAATTCCTTATTCTTTTTGGAGAGTGATAACATCTGATTTGCAAACTGTGGGGCATCGTATTCCATTTCTTTGGTAAGCCTACAAACTCTCTGTCCCTAACATACCAAATGTGTCCCTAAAATGGAGGATAAATTGTTCTTGGGCTGCCATATACCTAGGTGTCAATTCAGGATCAGTGGAGATAAGGTTGTGGTTGTTGATGACAACCTTCGGGCTCACTAATTTTGATATGATGTATAGGGAATCCCTCTCTTATATTGTCATCACCCTCTTTATTTCTTCATATCGTGTTTCCTCATGGGTCAAAAAAGAGGCTAATTTCATTAGTTACATGTCCCCCAACCTTGAATTGGGGTCCCAGAATTTCATTTCATTGAGGATCATATTTTGCATGTAGAACTCACCCAATTTGGCTCTATCCTCAATACTTTCCCTTTTTCAAAGTTCAATGAAATTGATTTGGCATTGGAAAGGTAAAGAGCCATATTGTGCTAATGTATTTATTTGGAATTGCATCCACTGCCCCTTTTGGAAGATGACATATGATTTTATTGGTTTCCTACCTTGTATGGATTCCATGGATAAAATTACCATAGTGGAAAATTTTATCTCTTTTCCTTGCAAAAATATCTTAGCATATTGTTCTACTTTTGTATTTTCTCCTTCATAATTGACTCCCTTATCCTTACATTGTTTAATTCCATGCTCACTTAATTTTCTTTTTCCTCCATGAGGCCCACATATTCCACCTTTTGGGATCTTGAAATTTGCATCCATTTATTATTTTTTCCTCTTTCCTTTTCCAACTCAAAGAAGAGTGGTATAGAAATTTTCTCAGGTATAATCCTACCTCCCCCAACAATTTTGTAATAAAATTCAAGGTTGGGGTTCTCGATCAGGATCTTGGAGTTCTTGAAGACCTTCTTCTTTTCCTTTTGATGTGGCTACCTCTTCTTCTGAAATCTCTTGTTTATCTTATAGCATTCCATGTTTCTCCTGTAGCTCCTCCATTTTCTCTTGTTATAGGGAATATTTTACTTTGTGGCTCTTATATGTGATTTCTATAGTGGTGGGTCTCCCTGTGGGTGGCACATGTTCTCTACTCTTAGCATTGGGAGAGGTAACGTATTCAATATTCCCTTCACTAGGTCCTACTTCTTCCCTTTGTCTTGTTGATTCATTAATGATGATAGGGAGTTTTCAAGGAGGTTGAGGCTTCCCTTGCATTATCTTGGTGCTCTTGCTTGTTGTAAAGTAAAAGGGGCCTTTCCTTGAATACCTTCTTTTGGGCTTGACCAGTGTTCCAAGTGTGCCCAATATGTGACTTGTCTAGTGGTTGGCCTCCTTGTGGGTGGCACATGTTCACTACTCTTAGCATTGGGAGAGGTAAATTATTCAATATTCCCTTCAATAGGTCTTACTTCTTCCCTTTTTCTTGTTTATTCATTAATGATGATAGGGAATTTTGAAGGAGGTTTAGGCTTCCCTTTAATTATCTTGGTGCTCTTGATTGCTGTAAATTACACAAGGCCTTTCCTTAGATACCTTCTTTTGGGCATGATCGGTGTGCCAAGTGTGCCCAATGTGGCATCCACCTCTTTATTTGTGTTTTCTAGTGAGAGGCTTATTTGTTTCCCCTGATTTTCTATCCCTTGAGGTTTCGAGGGATCCTCAAGGTTCTCTTACTTTGTTCTTTGTTTCTCTCCATCTCTTTCCTTTGTTTCTACTTTGTCCTACTCTTATTTGTTCTCTTCCCTACCCCCATTAATAGAGGTTGATGTTTCTTCTTATTGTGTGGAGGTGAGGGTTTGTCCTTCAATGAAAACCTCCATGTCCATGTCTACAAGGGTAGCCAAAAACACTAGTTTCCTTAGGTGTCTTAGGGAATCCATGAAAATTAGCTTAATGAGGCCATGATGGAAAATGTGTTGGTGCTTCCCTTAACTCACTTTCTGGATCATTTCAATGATGGAATGTAATAGGAAATTTGGAACACCAAGCCTCTTTGGAATTGGTAACTTTGTTTAGAACCTTAACTCATGGAGAATCCTAAAGTGATAGGCATACACAATGCTCAACCTCCCCTCACATGATATTTATTTAAGGATGTGATAGGCCACTTTATACCAAGCATAAGGGAGGCTCTCTCTTCTCAGTCCTTTTTTATCTTCTACGAACTTCTCTCTATGAAGGAAGAAGTTTTTCTTGGATATAACATCTACTTCCTTATCCTTCTTTCTCCATCGAACTCCCAAGGGTAGGGTGTTTACTCTATTTATGAGTTACACGTTCAAAGGGATGGAAATTCATATAACGCTAGTAGTAGCACTATTTTATCCCTGAGAATTGAGGGCCATGGAAAACTCTTGGGTTATCTCATCATCATATCCCTTTAACTGCTCAAAGAATCCCATCCACTATTCTCTCAGGAAAAATTCCATAACAGGGGGGTATTGATGGATTATTTTGTTTCTGTGAGTTCTCTTCTATTGAAACCTCCTCCCATTTATCGTACGACTCCTTCTCTAGGTTGTCTTAGGTGTATTTTGAATATTATCATTAGAGAAGTCTCAGGTGTAGAGATAGTGGCTAGTGTTATTTTTGATAGAGGGGGAGAAGGGTGAGAATTTTTACTGTGAAAAAAAACTTTTCTTTGTCCATATCTTCAGTTCTTATATAAAAATTTTCAAAGGAAATCACTGCACGATGGTTGCTACAGGGTACTTGATTTAAGTAGAATTATTCATGCAAGTGTAGGGAAATTATAGAGGGAGGATTCCAATTACCCTTCTCAAGATTACTCTCTCATGTGTATAGGGGTTTGAGGAAAGATTCTATTGGCTTTGGCTCCATTTCTTACCTTAATTCACCCTTGTAGATTCTTTTATGTGCTCTAGCAATTCAAATCCTCCAGTAGCACGTCTTGTAGCATCTGCAAACATCTTGAAGAAGTTCGGTGGAACCCTAGGTAGACTCTAGTAGCATCTAGATCACTCTTCAGTACCTTTGTGGGTCTCTCCAACTATTTTCTAGAAGTGATCAATTGTGCAAGTGGAATTTAGCCGTGTACTTTTATTCCCTTTTGCCATGATGACTTGAAGCACTTTTATCATTTGGATCTTGCATTGATTTCCTTTTTTTAACCATTGCCCCAAATCCTCATAATCATCACACCATTTAATTTTACTTTTCCACATTGCATGTGTGGCTGGGTGAACTGTAGTTTACTAATCTAAGGTGTCCAACTTTACTGCACACCTCCAACCCATAAAAATTCCATTATATGTCATTAAAAACATTTTTTTTACCATTATGTGTGTAGGAAAGAGGTGAGGGGTGTCACACCTAACTCCACCCATGATGTAGAAGTGATGGAGATGCATGCAGGCTTTTACTCAGATGATGGTTGATTAACTAGCCCCTAGAGGTGCTAAATTTCCTTTTTTACTTATGCAATGGTCTTCACAACGTGATGATGTAGTGGACTGATGAAATCTTTCTTGCATGCAAGCCTCCTTCCAATGTTTTATATTATGCTATTGGAGTGGATAGATAACCATATATTTTCTCTTCAAGGGTGGTGTGAGCTTCATAAGCTTCAGGAATGGCCTCATGATGACTAAGGGCAGTCTAATCTTGTACTCTAGAGCTATTAAAAGAAACTAGTTCAACTCCTTGTTAGACCTGTGCAATGTGCTACAAGGATAATATCCTTCATGTAGCAATCTCTTAGATCCCCCTCAAGACCTCATATATTTATGGATTAAGAAAAATAACATGGGGTATAGGGAAAAAGTTAGAATCATCAGAGAGTGGTGAAGGTGGTGAAAAAGGTGAAGGAAAAGTCCTTTTTTGTGTTTTTTTATGTATGGTATAAGTGGAATATTGAGGATGAATTTGGCTAAATAGAGTGGATGAGTGATGAAGGAATTTTGGTGGACCTATCCGAAAATTTTCCAAGGAAAAAATGACCCTTTAGCCCCTTTTTCCATGTGGATATCCCATATTTTATAAATTTTGTAATTTAAATTTCATTTTTATAATTTAAATTTAAATTTAATATGTAAAAAGATATAGTTATAAAACAGAAATATATTAAGATTCATTTCACTATGTAAATTAAAATAATAACTTTTCAAAAATTCATATTTGATTTTTTTTCCCTAAACTATTTTTATTGTGTTGAGAGGTGATCTCCAACCTAGTATGTTATAGATAATATAATGATTAACATTTTAACTCAATCAAAATTAAAAATAAAAATAAAATTTAAATTTAAAAAATAACCCATGGTTTTTCCACGGTATTTTCCCTAATGTGACATATTTAAAGGCTAATAATTAAATGATACTAGATCCATTTTGTCTGTGGATATACCAAGGATATGACAAGTGCGGAGAGGGTTAAAAAATATTTTCACTGTAAAATAGGTTTGCACCTCAAGAGAGAGATTTGTTCATTCTCTGCTCTTTGCAGATCTAGAGTTAAATGGATATAGGCTAGTATATAATCAATGATATGCATATAATATTAGAAGTTTGAATTTAAAAAAAAAAATTAAAAAAAAATCATAAAACATATCTTTTTTTTATTTTATTTTATTAAAATTTTGATAATACATATAATTATCTGTGTGAGACATTTTTCTTCCGTATGTGGCACTGATGAGCTATGGTATTGGCCCATGGTATTGTAATAAAACTTATTTAGAAGTTAAGAATTTTCATAGAAAACTAGGGTGAATCTCCATGATTAACAATATTGTTTAACTCATATATTGATTATTTTAATAATAATAATAATAATAATAGTTAAAGTTATAATTTAGTTAATTTTTATGATTTTTTTTTTTTATGAATATTCAATTTTTTAATTATTTGAGATTTAGTTGTAATAATAAGATATCCTCTTGGGTTACAATCTCTGCTAGGGTTTTCAAGGAATGAATTTCTGAAGCACCTTTATATTTGACAAACTAATAGAAAAATCAAGTACAAAATCAGTTACTCACAATCCATATGAGTATGTTAGGAGGGAGGGGAGAGATACCCTCCTATATGAATGTAGTAAAATTATATATGAATTTAGTAATAGGAGATCACAACAAGAACGTTCCTCAATCTGAAACCAACAAGATACAACGATATGGAGAAACCCCAGTATTAGGGTCCCAATGGAAAGCTAGGATCTTAGGAAAATGCTTTCATAAAATAGGAAAAATTCCAAATTTTGTGATCCTCTGTTTTGAAAATACATGAAGGATAATGCATTGATATGTATATTCATTTATGTGTGGCATTTAGAGCGAGATCTATCCAGCTCAAATGGAATTCAAAGGGGCATTTATATCAAAACTTGGGGCTCGGGATTTTCTTACAGTCATGTTTACAAATTTTGAGGATAGAACCATGGTTTTTGAGGGTGGTCCATTTTTTTTCTACTATACAGTCCTTTTTAAGAGATATTAAGAGGAATGATTTACCCCATATCAAGAGAAATTTATGGTACCCCTGTATGGGTTATGTTATTCTCCCTCGCAGTTGATTTCTCGGATCCACGGATCTTTAAAGGAATTCAAAATACGATTGGAAGATTTGTGAAGATTGTGAAGGTATCCAACTCAATGAAGAAAGGAATATATACATCATATGCTAAGATTTGTGTTTATATGCACATTAATGAACCTCTTTTGGAGTTCATAGAGTTGGAATTTCACAATGAAATTTGGCAGCAACTTATTTATTATGAACACATTTCGTTTTGATGTCGATGATGCTATGAATTTTGTTTTGATGTTGAAGATTCCATGAATACGGGAATCTCTTCCAATCTTTCCCCTTCATGAAGACGGAAAATAAATCCTCATGAAGATATAAAACAAAGTGCCTAAAGAGAAAGTAGCTGTGACGAAATCAAAAGAGGATATGCATATTTTTCATCCAGTCATAAGAAAACGAAGGAATCAAAATATTCAATCAACCCCATAGCCTACCTATCAAAATAGTTCAAAGGGATATATGTAATTTTCTCTTGTAGTGAAAAACAAAGGCCCTGCTAAAAAAACAACACAAGTGAATCTAGCATCAGCGGGATATTAGTCAATCCCCCCGCAGAGCAATCCCAAATCTAAGAGAAAATCCCAAATAAAATTGAAGTACCAAAGCGAGTTGGAAACACTAGAAGGAATGGATGTCATGTATATTGATGAGGAAATGGAGGAAATAAATAATCAAGATCACTTACTGAAAATTTTTTTAGCAAAATTGAGGAATATTAATGTTCATTTTATCCTAGAGGAGAAAAATAATTTGTACTAAGAGACTTTTCAGAAAATCCAAGCCCAACAGTGTTAGGTCACTATATTACTAGTATAGTCCCTTATTTTTGTTAGTGTAACCCCCTTATTGTTATTATTGTACCCCTGTAACCCCCATATTGTTATTATTGTGCCCTTAAATTATTTTTGTTAGAACAGCTAGGATTACATTGTGGCCCCATGGACTCCTATATATAGAAAGGAGGTTTTGTAATTTGAATCATCCAATAATTGTTCATTTATGTAATTTATTAGAGGTTTCCCCCTCTAAGTGGATATTTATAAGGCATTG
Organism: Pinus albicaulis; assembly: GCA_034641835.2. Lineage (NCBI taxonomy): Eukaryota > Viridiplantae > Streptophyta > Pinopsida > Pinales > Pinaceae > Pinus > Pinus albicaulis. The sequence goes on from CM076578.1 coordinate 1,618,342,355, forward strand.
ATATCTCATTTCTTCTTTTTTTGGAGCTGGTTTCACAACATTTGGTATCAGAGCTTGGGATTCTATGGTTTCGCTGCTCCAAACAGGTCATTGTGGAATTTTTGCTATAACTTTTTTTCTACAAAGGTTCAGAAGCTGAAATTTTTAAAGTGGGAAGTTGAAATCCAAAGGAACATCGTCGCAAAATTTCAGAGCTTGGTTCGCAATAGTTTCGGAGATATGATCTATGGAAGTTAGGACTTTTTGCAAGCTCCTGAATTTCACTTAAAAAGGTCATTACGGAATTTTCTCTTTAACTTTTTTTCTACGAAGGTTCAAAAGCTAAAATATTTAGAGTGCGAAGTGGACATCCTGAGGAACATTTTCGCAAAATTTCAGAGCTTGGTTCACAATATTGTTGGAGATATCATCTGTGGAATTTAGATGTTTTTCAGGCTCCCGAATTTCATCTCAAAGAGGTGATAGTGGAAAAATATTCATAACTCTCTCTCTGAGCATCGGATTGGAATTCTCTAAAAAGTGACTGGAATTACACGGATTGTAGTTTCCTGTCTATAAATTTCAAATACAAGGGAGCAAATAGTAACACGTGGCAAATCATACAATTTCGCTCTACTGAACCAGTCCATAATTAGTTCATTGTGGGAGATTGGACATAAGTTTTCCTTAAAGAATCAAAATCAGATCTGACCTGTGGAATTTGAAAGAAGCTTCAGAGGACTACTATAGGGCTAAATTTCAGATATTGAGGTTTTGCAAGTATATAGATAAGTCAATTTCAATATTGAGCTCCTCGAAAGCAAGAAAAAGGTGTGTATTTGTTTTTAAATTCCATAAGTCTTGCTTAAAAAAGCAGCTTGAAGTGATTCCAAGTGCATATTGAAGATTTATTATCAATATTTGGTTTTATAATGGCTCAAAAAAATAATTCCATATTCATTAAGCCCTCAGAAATTTATACTATGATGCATGAAGAGGAAGAATTGCAGTATGAGATATCAAAATTACAGTACCAAGTGCAACAAATTTCGATCATACGAAGAGCAACCGAAGATGACATATATGGTTTAAAATAAGAAATGGAGGCTAATTTTGATGGTTTGAAGGATCAAATAAAATCTAATATGGATGATAAAGTAGTGGAAGATCACATCGATCATCAACAACAAGTTCTCCAACTCTCAAAGGATAACCTAACTTTGGTGCACAATCAAATGAAACAACAGGAATATCAACATCACATCGAAAGAAGTTTTGAAGCAGCCACAAAAACAAGAACTCTATAAGTAAAATCAATTTTAGAGTATCTCAATAAGTGGAAGAACTTTCCTGTAGAAGATTCCACATGGGAGGATGAGAATTTTATAAGGAAGCATCAAGAAATAATCAAGCGTTGAGGATAACACTTTTTTGAAGGAGAGGGGCATGTTAGGTCACTATATTACTAGTATAGTCCCTTATTGTTGTTAGTGTAACCCCCTTATTGTTATTGTTGTACCCCTGTAACCCCCATATTGTTATTATTATGCCCTTAAATTATTATTGTTAGGTCAGCTAGGATTACATTGTGGCCCTATGGACTCCTATATATAGAAAGAAGGTTTTGTAATTTGTATCATCCAAGAATTTTTCATTTATGTAATGTATTGGAGGTTTCCCCCTCGAAGTGGCTATTTCTAAGGCGTTGATATCTCTTTTCTTCTATTTTTGGAGCTGGTTTCACAACAAACAGAAGAAAAGGTCGCTAGAACTAGATCCATTAACGGGGGAGTTGAACCAATCACAACCTAGTGATATATATCTAGGTTCGACCATAAAATTTAGTATGAAAAAAACGTTGAAGCGGATACAAGTATCCATAAAAGCAGTGGGTGATTACTTGGTTAATATCGAACATGCTTTCCCATTTTCATAAGTATTCACCCAACCCAATATAATTTTTTTATGAATAATTTGTTTTGAAATATGATAGGCCTCAACAGTAGAGGTAAGAAGATGTATTTTAAGGAAATATTGATATAGTTTAAACCAAAGATCATGTTGATTCAGAAAATGAATGTCTCACAACATCAAGTAAAGGACATATTATAAAAGAAAAAAATAGATTATGAAGTAATGGCAATAGATGCCAAGTGGAGCATAGGAGGTCTTGCAGTGTTATGGAATCCAATGTAGTCTCATTCACAACAGTCTATGGACCATGTTATCTTGTGGAGAAGCATACATTCTTGCAAGATCTCTGAAGGATTAGGCAAGTCTACAAATATGAGCTATGGATCTTGGAAAAATATTTTAACTTAATTAAATCCCTTGGAGAGAAAAAGGGGGTATGCAAAGGCTATATCCAAAAGTAGAGACATTCCACGATCTGATCATGGATCTACACCTGGTGGATGTAGAAACAAATAATGGTATATATACTTAAAATAATAGGCCGGGGGTAGCCACAATATTGTTTCCGGGCTAAATCTACTGCTAGTTTCAAAAGAACAGGTGAGTAAATATATTCAGCAAGAGTGCTCTATTCTTCCTTTCTTAAAGCTAGGCACTATCCAATTAGAGTTGAAATGGATATGAAAATCGCCCCTAGAAATCGACCATTTAGATTTGAGGGTTTCCCACCAAGAGACCCATGTTTTCTTGAGCATGTAAAGAAATGATGGAATGAAAGTTGGGTTCAAGGGAGGAACATAATGCATACGTTTCAAGTGAAGGTAAAGGAGCTCAAAAAAAAATAAAGGACTGGAATAAGCAGGATTTTGGTAATAAAATGGTGGAACATAAACTATCGTAAGCAAGGGTGAGGTAAATCCAAACGTAAATTACAAATTTTGGTCGATCAAACGATCTAACCATGGAGGAGGGCCACATCCTTAACCATCTATAGGAGAAAAGGAAATAAGAGAAATTTTGTGGAAACAAAACTCAAGAGTTCAAATGCTAAGGGAGGGTAAAAAGAATACCAAATTCTTTCATAAGGTCATCAGCAAGATCAGAAAGAATAATTGGATCTTCTCCTTAAAAAAATTATAGGGTCAAACCATGGTTGAACATGAGGAAATTCAATTAATTTTGGTCAAACATGTCAAAATCCTCCTCATGGAACCATCCCAAGGCATAAATGATGTTATCAATCACATAACTAGACATATCTATAAGGTGATCAATAGATATTGAAACCAAGCATTGGGAGGTAACACTACAAAAATTCAAGGAAGTGGTTTGAATCATGCCTTAGAAAAAGGCTTCAAGGCTTGATGGCTTCATGAAAATTTTCTACCAGGCGGCCTAGAAGTGCAAGGAGTGGTCGCTCAGTCACGTCATAACCAACTAGTAATCTGTCGCTTAAATTCTACCTTTTTTACTCTAATTCCTAAATCCAATCAATCAGAAGATCCAAATGGATATAGAGTGATTTCCATTTTCAAATTCATATATAATATTGTTACATCAATGATAGCTAAAAGATTAAATCCTGTTCTCTATAAACTTATATCTCTCGAACAAATGGGATTTGTTAAAGGTTAACAAATTGAGGGTGGAATTATTACTTCTCAGGAAGTGGCTCACTCCTTAAAGCATCGTAAACTGATAGGTATGTTGAAAAAGCTATATTTTTCCAAGGATTACAATAGAATTAACTCGACTTATGTTCTTAAAGTACTATAGTATTTTGGTTTTTATTTGTATTGGATTAGATGGATTGATGCCCTGGTGTCGATGTCGGTCTTCTCAATTTTTGTTAATGGATTCCATTTGGTGACCTTCAACCCATTCTATGGCTTGTGATAGGGAGACAATTTTCCCCTATTTCTCTTCATATAAGTAGTGGAGAGTGTTGGTCATTATCTAAAAAATGAAGCTTAGAGCTTCAATATTAAGGGTCTATAGCTCTTAGTAGATGATCTGGTTCTCACAGACCGACAATTTGTGGATGACATAATTCTTTTCAACAATGTTTCCATTAGAGAGTGACACAAAATTAAATATATACTCCATGAGTTCATGAAAGTCTCTGGAAACCTTATAAATAATTATAAATCGAACATATTCCTTTTTACCATGCCTCCTATTGTCCAAGAATTCTTGGCTCATATTTTTGGCTTCAAGTTTGGAACATTACCCACCAAATTCCTGGGCATACCCTTAGTCTTTAGCCCCCTTCAAGTTATTTTCTAGAAGGATATTTTACAAAAATTTCTTCAAAATTGGAGGGTTAGGATTTCTTCTCATTAAATATAATATAACTCCTTCTGCTCTTTAAATATGTGCTGCAAACCATACCTATTTTTCAACTATGTGAAATTGATGCACCTAAAAATGTCTTAAAATCCGTGATTAAAATATTTAAAAATTTCTTATGGACTGGGGCTCAAAGATAAAAAAAATGGGCTTTGGAAGCCTGGAAATGCCTCACTAAACCGAAACTTGCAGGAGGACTTGGCCATGGAGACCCCAAAATACTCAATGGTGTTGTAGGTGTAAAATAGTGGTGCCATTGGATACATGGAGGTGACGATATATGGAATAATATCTGGATGTTCAAGTATGGAACATCCCAACCTCAATTTGAAAAACTCGGATAGGAGAAAATACTGATCATATATTATACATGGAATTTGTCCTCTCAACATTTTGATCTCATTCATTATCATACCTCTTGGGAGATTGGCAATGGGAAAATGAAATTTTTCTAGTAAGAGGCCTAACAATAGTAATTCAAACTCTTTAGGCAATAGTATCTAGAATCTATATTTCTTTACACTATGGAGAAGAATGTTATGATGGTGGAGAACTATTGGAAAAAAAATAAGACAAGCATTCAATGGATACAATGAAAAGGGGAGGAGGATTGGTTAAACCCCTCAAACACCATTCAATGGGAGAATCTTCAAAAGGAGCTCGGATCTAGGAGGGTAGTACCAACATGAGGCCCAAACATATTTCATTTGGGATACACTTTGAAAGGCATGTATACTTTGAAGGAATCATATCACATTCATTTGAAACATCACATAGAGTCATAAATATCGCTTTGGAGAAATATTTGGAATCAACGAATGTGCTAAAAAATAGCCCAATTTATGTGGTTGGTGGATAGGAGGATCCTTACATGGGACCAAATACAAATAAGGGGCTTCTTGGTCCCATAATATCATTTCCTGTCTAGTCAAAAAAATAAAGACATGGAGCACCTTCTGAACCAATGCACATTCTCATAGACACTCTAGCAGAGATTGCATCAACGTTTTGGGGACAAAAAATGAATTGTCTTATCATGTGGACAAAAGGCATCTTATCAAGTATGATGATCAATGGATTTCGATTATTATCTCCGACAATATTTCTATGGGAAATCCAGAATGAACGCAATAGGTGAATACTTACAAACACCAACATATCATTGGACCAAATCTATCAAGGAATATTACAAAAAATAAGGGAGATGATCCTCTCATAGTATTAGCACCTGGAAGATTGGAAATCCCAATCCCTTCATGATAAAATCTTGATTAAATGGAACTTATCACCCAAAATGATAGCTCCTTCCACATAGAAACATTTTCCACCTCTATCTCATCAAGAAACCACTATACCCCTCCTATGGAAGGCTTTATTCAGTTCAGTTTCGACAGGGAAGTTAAAAACTCTTGGTAACGCATGATTTGGATGGATATTCAGAGATCGAAAACATAGGGTTATGAAAATATACACCTCATACTATGGCTATGCTAATAAAAATGAGGTGTAATTTCATACATTGTAAAAAGGTTTGACTTTGGATATATCTAAAGGATTTAAAAAACTAGTAGTGGATAGACATTCTCGCATATCGATTGAGGAATTTAAAAAATGGTTACGAGGCATGAGAAATGAGAAAGAGCTATATATTTGGTGCCTATGCATATTGATCCATCCCATATTCCAACTTCTCCACCTATTCAACTACATAGTTCAATTGCAAACCCACAAAACTAGTAACAAGGCAACAAATTGTTTAGCCAATTGGGCTTCCAACAACCTAGGTAGAGAAATAGTAAGGAATTTTCCTCCATATAATCAAATGGAACAGACCTAGGATTTAAGATCTATTTTGGATCAATTTCAAATGGATATTCATGAATATAATACCCCACTTAAATGGGAACCCTCGATTGGGGCAAGTTATATAGGTGGATTGATGGTTGGAATAAAATCTTAGTGGTTATGAATATGAGGAAACTTTATGGAGGGGGGTGGTGTGGCCACCCCCATGCATGTGGAGTATGAAGGAAGGGAAAATTGTAGAAGGAATTGAGGTATCTCACACAAGTTATCCGGTTGGTTTATTGTGCAAGTTTGTGGGCTTTGTGTGTACATGGTGTTTTCATGCAAAGGATTTTGGCATCGTGGGTATTATATTTATAGCTGGGGTGGATGGAGCCATGGAGGAGTTGAAACCATGCAAAGAAACATTAGTTTGAGATACTCGGAAAAGAGAGGGTGTTTTTGGGTATGTTGTGAATTCTCTCTTGCCTCTCATGTTTAATATGAACTAGATTACATGTAGTGGTTTCCTTGAATGGCTAATTACATGGGTTGGGTGTCGGAATTATGCCTTTCTTTATGAATGGAAAAATCATGGATAACCTCTAAATGGGTCTAAATGGGTCTATTGGGAAGGTCTTTCATTTTAGATGGGGAAAACTTTATGCCTTCTTCTTCACTTGTTGCAACAAAGCCAAATTAGGGAGAACACCTCTATACTAGGCTTTGTATAGAAAAATATCTTATACTTGTTTCTTTGGGATTAACTCATTGAAAAAAATCATAAGTATAGGATGTTTGCTTGGAATATGTATCTAATATTTTGTTGTAAACGTATTTCATTGTTGTTCTGTCAATTCTATGAAATATTCATTACATAGGGCGAGAGATTCTTATATTTTATACATGGATTCATGACTAAAAATGTGTGTGTCTCTTTCTAAAATTGTTGGTCATTTTACATGGAAATTTTGAGTTCATTGGATTTATTTGTGCGAAATTTTCACCCCAATCACTTGAATATCTCTCTTGATAGTATTTTGGGATCCCCACTTTTACATGGTTCTTTTTTTGTCTCAAATCTTTGTCTTTACTTTTGTATCTTCAATGCACACACAGTCTAGTTTGGTATTGGAACTTCGATCCGTATTCGTGGACGTACTGATCTATGTTTTTTGTTAGTGTGGGGGTTCACAATTTTTTTCAAGTGGAAGAGTGCTGAAGATATAACTTTGGAATCATAGGAAGAATTCCATAGTGAACTTTATGGCATGATTATGTATGGAAAGTATAAGCAACACTAGCCCCAACCAGGTCCATGGCTGAGGGCAGGGGGTGAGAAAGGGAAGTAGGGGTGATGGATAGTTCCGTAGTGGTAGAGGAAGGGGCTGAGGTTGTACGTCTCGCCAAGGTGTGGAGGTGAGTGGAAAAAATAGAGACTCTACATCAAACTCCACAAGTTCATATTGGACGATTGGTAATCATTCATTGATTTAGAAGAAGAACCAGAAACAACTGAGTTGGTTAGTGATTTGGGATATATATTTGTGGACCCTCGACACACAAGGGGTGAGAAGGACCCTTACATCTCATCCATTAATTTTATACTAGAGAATTAGGATATTGATGGAAAAAGCCATGGAAGTGACACCAGTATTATCCTCATCGAAACCTGAATATTCAGAGGAGATAAAGAAAGAGCTACAACAAATAAATTTAGGTATGATACAGGTGAACGAATGCTTGCCGAGAGTAGAATCCCAGATTCCATGGATTCCTCTATCAAGCAAACCAGAATCTAGTGCAAAGGCTCTAGCACCCATAGACTGATTTGATGAATAATTTTTTTTATTCTCAGCCAGTATCCTTTGGGAATTTTCTAGGTAATGGTAGAAGCCAAAAATATATTTCAGTTTTTAAGCTTTTCATGACTTAATAAAGACTTATAAATTTCTGTTATGATGTGAATCCCCCACGTGGTAAACATACCTAGTTTCCCCTTGGAGCTTGTGACAATCTACTTTTTTGAAAGAAATAGAAGGCACGGAAACCAAATTTAAAAAAAAAAAAAAGTGATTTTTTAATCTGAATGTTTCGGTCCTTATCATATATTTATTCCCATAGTTGTTTACCACCCATTTAACTTATATGGATTTTCTAGTGCTATGTTTATATTGAGATCACTTAGAAAAAGAGTTTAGTATAAATACTAAATTTTTACATGTTATTAATTAAATTTAAATCTGAAATTATGAAATATAATGGTTATCAATAAGAACTATTATTCAATTTATATGGTGAAATGGATTTTTTTTTGTATGTCTACGTATTCTATTAATTGAAAAAACAGTTACATTGTGAGGAGCTTCAGTTTAAAATACAATCGAGCTCATTCCTACCAAACTTGTTGGCCATATGGTAAATAAGAAAGAAACACTAATAATAACAACAGGAAACTTGCAGCTCATATACATATTGTCGAAAATAGCCAAAAATTCCCACGGATCAAAATTCAACCTAATTAACCCTGGTATTGCACCAAGGATGTTGCGAATCCCAAGGCTTCTCAACTTAAATTATCAACCCGGGTTGCGTACAGAATTAGAGGTGACAGTCCTATATGCACAACGTGTTAGGTTCTATTCATGTCACCCTCAATCATTAGATCAGGTCAAGTTATTCATATACCACTCCTTCAACTAACTACAAAGAGATTTTCTTATGAAAGCATATCATGATTGCAAGGAGATGAACATGATTCTAACTACATAACTGAAAATTTCATTCATTAAATGTAAATGCTAATCGAAATTGCATGAAAAGAAGAGGCTACTCTAGTTTTCAAAGTAAACCATGCTACTCTATTTGCACAAAAAATAAAATCAATAGCCTACTTGCTTGAAACATTTATCTATTTGCAACTTTCTTAAAAATTAGGAATTAAATATTCAACACGACTATGAGAAAAATACTAAATCTAATTCTACTTGGTGTCTTATGTTTTCACAGAGGAAAGGATGGGGTTGGAGTGGTCATAGAGTCTTGCTTAATCATGAAATAAAATATTAGGGGGCATTATTCAACTTCAAAATGAAAGTGTCAAAATCTAGAGCGAATTTGGTTGAGGTAAGAAATGCTACAAGACTGTTATACGAAGTTCTAGAGGAGGCCCTTTTTTGCTACAAGAGGCCGTGTTTTTCTACAAGAGGCCCTTTTTTGCTACAAGAAGCCTTGTTTTGCTACAAGAGGCCCTATTTTGCTACATGAGGGGATCTGAGAGATTTTTGAGGGAAAGAATGGCATATTTAATGTTAAGGAAGGTGTATTAGGGTGAATTAAGGTGAATTAATGGTGTGGGATCCCCTTATCCAAGCTTAGCACCCCTCGTAGGCATATCTTGCGCCAAATTTTATGCCCACAGTGTCCTTAATTTGCCCTAGAAGAGTGATCTCAGTGGAAAGTTTTGGAAGAAATGTGAAGTGTACTGAAGATAGATGGAATGGTCTAGGTGGATGTGGAAGATTATGCCCACCCTTTCAAGTCAAAAACAATCCCTTCCTACTAATAAATAACGTGCATCAAATGATCAATATTACAGCAAAAAAAATTAACATGGAAATGATGAGTTGAATTTTATTTAAATATACTCTACCCTACAACACAAATCTCATTGAAAAATCAATACTACTAACTTCTAAGTTGTAGGAACCAATCACGCAGAAGGATTGTAAACCAACAATTAACTATTTCCAAGAAATCATAAACACATGTTTTTGGGTTGTTGTTGTAGATCTTCCGACAACTTTTCCCACAAGAAAGGTGATAGGAAAACCTGTAAATACAAGCTTTGTGATGTAATTCCTACTTAAAAAAGGAAATAATTCCAACGACAAGAAAAATAAAGAGGAACGAATAGAAGAGAGGGACTAAAGCCTATGGGATGGGCACAAACCCAAGGGTTTTAGCCCTCCAAAAATAACTCAGATGCAGGCCAACGGTGACATTCTCATTCATAGAAAATAAGATTCACGCACATCATATGATATATGGAAATAATAGTATCAAGCACGTTTCTCTAAGTAGCTACTCCTATCTTCAACAAAAATTTAAATCCTAATGAGTTTTAGGTTGGCTTATTTATACAAAAAGTAGTTGAGGGGAAGCTCCCTTTAAAGGAGGAATTCTCCCCTCCAAAATCTCGAAATTGGTGGGTTTGATTCCCTTTGATCTTCACATGCACTACAGTTCCTCAGATGTTAGTGAATTCGAGGTGTTGGTGAGGAATATTTTATCTCAAGCAAAGTTGGAGAGTTAATGAAGTCGACAAGCCCCCTATATTCTCTCTCGATGTCTCCACCAATTCCCTACATAGTAAATATCGTAAACAATTATTGTTTTTCCTACATATTAATCACATTAGTCCATGAAATATGAAAAAACCTTTTGGTCTTCTTACTAAGCATATTATGGCTAAAAATGTGAATTAATGTGACAAAATTAGATTTTTAAGGGTTGGAGGATAGTACAATGGACCTTAAAATATATCTATTTATGGGACCCATCACCACCCCCCTAAAAAATGTATTTCTAACCCTTTGAGTGACTCAGTGACTAATGTGAAGTCAATTCATGGCCCCGGTGAGCTCCCTAACATCCCAAGGTATCTTAGATGGTGTTCCTTCCTGTGTATAGAAACCTGCATTTTCTTAGATGGTGTTCCTTTGTTCTTATACCTGGTTTATTCTCTCATGTAGGCCCAACAGTAAGGGAAGACTTAGTTTGAGTCATATCCACTTGATATTAAATCTTCTTATGATTATTTTTTATGGTGGGGGTCTCTCCAAGGAATTCCGTAGTCTTTTTGTAGAGTGATAATCTCTTATTTGCAAACTGTGGGGCATGACATGCCATTTCTTGGGTAAGCGTAGAAACTCTCTGTCCCTGACATCCTAAATGTGTCCTCAAAATGCAAGATAAATTTTTCTTGGGCTGCAATATACCGAGGTGTCAATTCAGGATCAGTGGAGATGAGGTTGTGGTTGTTGATGACAACCTTGGGGCTCACTAATTCTGATATGATGTATAGGGGGATCCCTCTCTTATATTGTCATCAACCTCTTTATTTCTTCATATCTTGTTTCCTCATGGGTCAAAAAAGAGGCTAATTCCATTAGTTACATGTACCCCAACCTTGAATTGGTGTCCCAGAAGTTCATTTCTATGAGGATCATATTGTGCATGTAAAACTCAACCAATTTGGCTCTATCCTCAATACTTTCCCTTTTTCAAAGTTCAATGAACTTTATTTAGTATTCGAAAGGTAAAGAGCCATATTTTGCTAATTTATTTATCCAGAATTGTAGCCATTGCCCCTTGAGGAAGATGGCATATGATTTTAATGGTTTCCTGCCTTATATGGCTTCCATGGATAAAATTACCATAGTGGAAAATTGTACCTGCTTTTCTTGCAAAACACTCTTAGCATATTATTCTAGTTCTGTATTTTCTCCTTCATAATTGACTCCCTTAGACTTACATTTTTTAATTCCATGCTCACTTAATTTTATTTTTCCTCCATGAGGCCCACATCTTCCATCTTTTGGGATCTTGAAATTTGCATCCATTTAGTATTTTTTCCTCTTTCCTTTTCCAACTCAAAGAAGAGTGGTATAGAAATTTTCTCAAGTATAATCCTACCTCCCTCAACAAATTTGTAATAAAATTCAAGGTTGGGTTCTGGATTAGGCTCTTGGAGTTCTTGAAGACCTTCTTATTTTCCTTTTGATGTGGCTAAATCTTCTTGTGGCATCTTTTCTTTCTCCTGTAGCATTCCATGTTTCTCCTGTAGCTCCTTCATTTTCTCTTGTTACAGGGAAGCTTGTGCTTTGTGGCTTTTATATGTGACTTCTCTAGTGGTGGGCCTCCCTATGGGTGGCACATGTTCTCTAACCTTAGCATTGGGAGAGGTAAATTATTCAATATTCCCTTCACTAGGTCCTACTTCTTCCCTTTTTCTTGTTGATTCATTAACGATGATAGGAAATTTTGAAGGAGGTTGAAGCTTCCCTTTTGTTATCTTGGTGCTCTTTCTTGTTGTAAAGTACAAGAGGAATTTCCCTGAATATGTTCTTTTGGGTTTTACCGGTGTTCCAAGTGTGCCCAATATGTGACTTCTCTAATGGTTGGCCTCCTTGTGTGTGGCACATGTTCTCTACTCTTAGCATTGGGAGAGGTAACTTATTCAATATTCCCTTCACTAGGTCCTAGTTCTTCCCTTTTTCTTGTTGATTCATTAATGATGATAGGGAATTTTGAAGGAGGTTTGGGCTTCTCTTTCATTATGTTGGTGCTCTTGCTTGTTGTAAATATCACAAGGCATTTCCTTGGATACCTTCTTTTGGGCATGACCGGTGTGCCAAGTGTGCCCAATGTGGCATCCACCTCTTTCTATATGTTTCCTGGTGAGAGGCTTATTTGTTTCCACTAATTTTTTTTCCCTTGAGGTTTCAAGGGCTCCTCAAGGTTCTCTTCCTTTGCTCTTTTTTTCTCACCCTCTCTTTCCTTTGTTTCTACTTTATCCTACTCTTCTTACTTCTCTTCCCTACCCCCATTAATAGAGGCTGGTGTTTCTTCTTATTGTGTGGAGGTGAGGGTTTGTCTTTCAATCAAAACCTCCATGTACAGGTCTAGAAATGTAGTCCAAAACACAGGTTTCCTTAGGTGTCTTAAGGAATCCATGAAAACTAGCTTGATGAGGCCATGATGGAAAATGTGTTAGTGCTTCCCTTAACTCACTTTTTTTCTCATTTCAATGATGGAATGTAATAGGAAATTTGGAACACTGAGTCTCTTTGGAATTGGTAACACTCTTTAGAACCTTAAATCATGGAGAATCCTAAAGTGATAGGCATACACAATGCTCAACCTCCCCTCACATGATATTTATTTAAGGATTTGATAGGAAAATTTATCCCAAGCGTAAGGGAGGCTCTCTCTTCTAAATCCTTTTTAATCTTCTATGAACTTATCTATATGAAGGAAGAAGTTTTTCTTGGCTATAGCACCTACTTCCTTATCCTCCTTTCTCCATTGAACTGCGAAGGGTAGGGTGTTTACTCCATTTATGATTTTTGCGTTAAAAGGGATGGAAATCCCTATAACAATAGTAGTAGCACTAGTTTATCCCTGAGAATTGAAAGCCAAGGAAAATTCTTGGGTTATCTCATCATCATATCCCTTTAATTTCTCAAAGAATCCCATCCACCATTGTCTCAGAAAAAATTCCATAATAGGGGGATATTGATGGATTGTTTTTTGTCTGTGAATTCTCTTTTATTGAAACCTCCTCCCATTTCTCCTATGACTCTTTCTCTAGGTTTTCTTAGGTGTATTTTCAATATTTTCCTTAGAGTAGTCTCAGGTGGAGAGATAGTGGCTAGTTTTATTTTTAATAGAGGGGGAGAAGGGTGATGATTTTTACCGTGACAAAAAAATTTTCTCTGTCCATATCTTGGATTCTTATATGAAAAATTTTCAAAGGAAATTATAGCACGATGGTTGCTACATGGTACTCAATTTAAGTAGAATTATTCATGTAGGCGTAGGGAAATTATAGAGGGAGGATGCCAATTACCCTTCCCAAGATGACTCTCTCATGTGCATAAGGGTTTGAGGAAAGCTTCTATTGGCTTTGGCTCCATTTCTTACCTTAATTAACCCTTGTAGATTCTTTTATGTGCTCTAGAAATTCAGATCCTCCGGTAGCACCTCTTGTATCATCTGCAAACACATCTTGTAGAAGTTTAGTGGCACCCTAGGTAGACTCTAGTAGAATATAGCTCGTTCTTTAGTACCTTTCTGTGTCTCTCCAACTATTTTCTAGAAGTGATCAATTGTGCAAGTGGAATTTAGCCATGTAGTTTTATTCCCTTTTGCCATGATGACTTGAAGCACTTTTCTCACTTGAATCTTGCAGTAGTTTCCTTTTTTAAACCGTTGCCCCAAATCCTCGTAATCATCACCCCATTCAATTTAAATTTTCCACGTTGCATGTGTAGTTGGGTGAACTATAGTTTACTAATCGAAGGTGTCAAACTTTACTGCACACCTCCAACCCATCAAAACTTCATTATCTGTCATTAAACAATTTTTTTTTACCATTATATGCATAGGGAAGAGGTGAGGGGTGTCACACCTAAGCCTACCCATGATGTAGAAGTGTTGGAGATGCATGCAGGTTTTTCCTCAGATGATAATTGATTAACTGACTCCTAGAGGTGCTAATTTTTTTTTTACTTATGCAATGATCTTTACAACATGATGATGTAGTTGACTGATGAAATATTTCTTCCATGCAAGCCTCATTTGAATGTTTGATATTATTCTATTGGAGTCGATAGATGACCATATATATTCTCTTAAAGGGTAGTGTGAACTTCATAAGCTTCAGTAATGGCCTCATGATGACTAATGGCAGCCAAATATTCTACTCTGGAGCTGTTAAAAAAACTAGTTCAACTCCTTATTAGAATTGTGCAATATTGTACAAGACTAATCTCTTTCATCTAGAAATCACTTAGTTCCCCCTCAAGACCTCATATTTCATTTAAGGATTAGGAAAAATGATATGGGGTATAGGGACAAAATTATAATCATCAAAGGGTGGTTAAGGTGGTGAAAAAGGTGAAGGAAAAGTGATTTTTTGTGTTTTTTTATGTATGGTAGAAGTGGAAGTTTGAGGATGAATTTGGCTAAATAGAGTGGATGAGTGATGAAGGAATTTCAATGGACCTATCCCAAAATTTTCTAAGGAAAAAATTACCCTTAGCCCCTTTTTCCATGTGGATATCCTTCCTGTATAATTTTAGGTTGTTCCCATAGCAATTCATGTTGAAAATGTAGCAAGAAAATATCAATTTTATCTTGCCTTCGTCAAAATAGAGAAAAATTGACCACATCAACAGACATCTTGGAGGTATAAATTAGAATCTCCACAGTCTACATTTTTAATCGACGTTTCGAGTCTAAATCAAGACTCACCTTTAGGACAAACTTGCTAAGAAGAGAGTAGATTAGGGTAAACAAATAGAGGAAAAAATGATGATGGGAAAAAAGAGTCAAGAAGTTTCTAATAATTTATAAAAGGTTATTTATTTGATTAATTATTTATTTACTTTTTTTTTGTTTTATATCCATTTTTATTTCTAATTAAATCTACGAAATTTAAAATATTGTGGTAATATTTATTATTTTATTATTATATTTTATTCTCTTGTAATGCTTTATTTTTTATACATCCCTTTTTAGTGCCATAGATGCCATAAGTATGGTCATTTGGCCAAGGAATGTCCACTAGGCCATCGTCGCAGAAGAAGGAAATATAAGGTTGTAAGAAAACTGGTGGACCTTCCCCAATTAGAGGCAAAAAAGGTTGTAGAGATGAATCCTTCGGAGGATGACTCAGGGGCTACACAGGAGAAGACGGTTTCTTTGGACCAGTCTCGGAAGACTGTAATGGCTCCCATCTCCGATAAGATGCCTACTCTGTTTTCCTCTCTGGCTCCTTCAACTGCTAAGATAGAAGGGGCTCTTCAAACGGGTATGACTCTCTCTCCTCCCTCATCCCTTTTCTCTTCAGATGGTTTATCTGTTTTGGCCTCTTCTGAGCCTTGTCCCTTTAGGAAGATTCAAATGGATATTTTAAATTTAAGTATTAATAAAACTCATTTCAATAGTATTGTTGTGTCTATCCCTTCCCCCTCTGTGCCCCCTAGCTCTTAGCCCTCCAAGGGCACCTCCCCTTCCCCCTAAAGCTCCTCCATATAATCTTATACCTCTGGCTAATTGCACTAGGAAAGGACTTGCGGTTGGAGGATTAGAGTCAAATCCTGTAACTATTGGGCCTAGGAAGTCGAGAGGTAGGAAATATGACCTCTCAAAGGCTCAGTTGAAATAAATCTTAGATATAGATGATGGAAAACAAAGATCTTTATCTAGGGTTCTTAGAGCAGTGAGGCCACCGTCTCATGTTCTGCGATGATTTTTCTTTCCTACAACTGTAGGGGGTTAGCTAGTCAACCCAAAAAATTAGCCTTGAGGGAGTTGGTAAGAGCACACAAACCAAATGTTATTATGCTTCAGGAGACACTTAGTAAAGGAGAGGAAGTTAAGGGAATTCTCACTAAACTTTTCCCTGGGCAGATATTTCATACTCTTGATGCTACTGGCAGATCTGCGGGTGTGGTCTCAGGGTACAAAGTTGGGAACCTTAAGGATATATTTTCCTGGGGATTTGAAAAAACTCTAACCTTGGAATTATACTCAAAGGATTTGTGCCTCTCTTTTCTCCTTCTAAATGTGTATAGGCCCTTCTAGGAGAGGGAGCGCTTCTGGACTCCTTTCTTCCTGAAATATTTTCTCAACCACCAAAATCTCATTATAGGAGGAGACCTGAATTTATATTTGGGTGTCTCATAATCTTGGGGAGCCTCTGCATGAGGAGACCCTTTGATAGATTTATTTCTATCTAAGATTGCATCCTCTGATCTGGTAGATTCCTCTTTACTTAAGCCTAGGCCTACCTGGAGGAACATAAGAGTGGAGGAAGATTGGGTGGGAAATAAGTTGGATCATTTCTTGTTGAGTGAAGATTTGGTGGAAAGGCTATCTGGTTTCCGGCATTGGGTGGGGGAAGGAGGTTTTTCTGATCACCTCCCAGTCCTGTTGGAAGTAAAAGGTGCCCTCAAAAAAATCAGGTCTCCATTTAAGTGAAACTCTTCTTGGTTGACAGATGATTCCTTCATTTCTTTATTTCATGCCACGTGGAGAAGGGATAGGCTTGAGAACATGTAAGGACTGAGTAGGAGTAATTTGTTTATGAATAATCTTAAAATACTGAAGGTTGCAACAAAGGAGTGGGTAATCCAAAAAAGATTGAAAGAAGAGGAAGAGATGAGGCATATAAATGTTGAGCTAGATATCTTGGAAGATCCTGCTGGAGAAGGATATTGTACTTTAGAATCTCGAAACAGGTTTCCTGTTTTGGAAGCTGCTAGGAGGAAAATTCATCAGGTAAGAGAGGAAAGCTGGCACTTAAAAAGCATAGAAATTTGGCTCCAAGCGGGGGATGAAAACACTAGGTTTTTTTAGAACTATGCAAAAGGAAGAAAAAATTTAAACACGATCTGGGAAATGTAGAAATACAATGGAGAAAAGGCTCAATCCTTTGAAGACATAGCTGTTTGGTCTCAATCTAGTCTCCTAAACTGAGCTCATTTAATTGTCAACCAGGATTTGTAAACTGCTGAAGTGAAGTGTACCATATGTACCTAGGTGCTTGTTTCCTAATGCGTTGTGTGTAGTGTTTTGTGATGTTTTTGGTCTTTTGTGATGATTTATGATGTTTTTGGTTTTTTTGGTGATTTTTATGTTCATAATGAAAATGCCTAGAAAACTAATGGAAAGGAGCTGGTGGTCAAAAAAAGAGTTAAGCCTAATTGATGCCTCTCTTGGGGTTTCTCACTTTAAATAACTATTCAGAGCACCGAAAGATGCCACTATTGCAGAAGTCATCCGAGTAGCTCAATTATTTCCTATTTTTATATACGCGAAAGGAAATGAAAGTATTATGAATCCGATCTCAAAAGAAGAAGTGGAAGCTATTCTTAAGGCAATGTAGAAAGATAAAATCCTAGGGCCAGATGGCTGGACTGTAGAATTTTTCCTACATTTATTTGAAACGCTGGGAGATGAGCTGGTTGTGGTTATTGATGATTCTAGGACTTCTGGCTCTATCTATCATCCCCTCAATGCCACTTTTTAAATTCTCATTCCTAAGTCTAACCATCCTACTTATTTTAACTATTTCTAGCCCATTTCGTTGTGTACATGCTTATATAAGATCATTGCAAAATTCATTGCCTCTAGGTTGAAACCTTTTCTCTCCAAGAATATTTCTGTAGAGAAATTTGGTTTTCTGGATGGAAGGAAAATTCATGAAGCAGTGGGGGTAGCTCAAGAAACCATCCACAACCTCAAAAAGAGTGGGAAAAAAGGAGCTATAGTAAAAATTGACCTCCCTAAGGCTTATGATAGGATTATCTAGATGTATTTAAGGGTCTTTTTGATGCATCTTGGCTTCAAATTTGATTTTGTAAGATGGGTTATGGGGTTTGTCACTTCTTTTTCGATTGATGTCCTTATAAATGGTGCAGCCTCCGTTTTCTTCAACCCACAAAGGGGCCTCGTTAAGGGTTCCCTCTCTCCCCTCCTATTTTTTTGTTGGCCACTGAAGGCATCAGTTTAATGATTCACGAGGCTAAGAGACAAGGGGAGCTCAAAGGTATTGAAGTAGCAGTCAACCTCTGGGTAACCCATCTCCTCTTTGTAGATGACATCTTGTTGTTTAGTAACGGGAGTAGAGAAGATTTTTGGTGTTTAAAGAAGATCCTAGACCTCTTTATAAAAGCTACTAGGCTTAGTACAAATGGCCAAAAATCCTCCCTCACCACGGCAAGGCTCTCAAGGGTGGAAGTGGATAGAGCTAAAGACTATTTACACTTTGAAGTTAAAAATTTGCAGGACTCCTTTAAGTATTTTGTTTTCCCTCTAAAGCCATATAATTATTGGATTCAAGATTGGAACTAGATCTTAGCTAAAATAGAGAACAAGATGAATCACTAGAGTTTCAATTGGCTGTCCAGAGCAGGGAGGTTAGTTCTAATCAAATCAGTGGTTTTGGCAATACCAGTTTACTAGGCTAGCCTTATTTGGGTGCCGAAAAGCATTCTATTGAAAATCAACAAAATCTATGGTAGACTCCTTTAGGTAGGATCAAAGTCTAAACACGTAACCCCCTGGGTTGCATGGGAAAAAATAGTCAGACCAAAATGTTGCGGTGGCTGGGGAATAAAGGACCTCTTTCCTTTCTCAAAGTCTCTAGCTGCCAAACTAGATTAGAAACTCATCACTATGGAGAACATTTCGACTTCAGTAACAAGTAGGAAATGCATAGACCCCATGCCAACCTTGGTCTGGCTCAGACTACCTCAAAAATCATTCAAGAATTCGTCAGTGGTGTGGAAGGCTTTGGTAGCAGCTGTAAAAATTATCGAACAAGGCTTGGCCTGGAATGTTGGGGATGGGAGATTGGTCAGACTGGGTCAAGATCCTTGGGTGGGATGCACAGGTTCCTTTGTGCTCTCAGGAGACCTGATCGAGCATCTTAATAATAGAGGGTTGCATTTCCTAAACCAAGTAGCTGACTCTGGAAACTCCTAGATTTGGAGGCAAGAATGGTTGCATGGGACTACTCTTTTCTTGGAAGAAATATGGTCTAAGGAATGGGAGACCTATATATCTGGCCTACTATATTCCAATATCTAAATATCTGATAAGATCGATGAGCTGCAGTGGGTGCACTCTCAGACAAGTATGTACACCCCTAAGCTGCGTTATGCTTGGCTGATGACTCAGAATGGGTGGGAGGATCTTTTCTGGTGGTCAAAACCATTATGGGAGCTAAAAGGGCCAGCTAAGACAAAATTATTTTTCTGGTGTATTCTCTAGAATAAAGTCCCTACCTGGGTTTTCCTTAAAAAAAAAGGGAAAATTGGCCCAGGGTGGTGCTCTCTGTGCAAAGACAGTGAGGAAACAGTGCAACACGTATTTCTCTCTTGCCGCTTTACCATCATCCTTTGGAATGAAACACTGAGGTTGACAAATATTCCTCAGAAATGGGAAGGACAGGTGCTCTCTGAAGCCTGGCAAATATGGTGGTAGGAAGCTCCTAATAAAAAAGTAAGAACTATGCCACTCTTAATTGCCTGGGGAACATGGATTGCAAGAAATCAGTTGATCTTCAAAGATACTCCTTTCCCTATCAGTAAACTGGCAACCATTTTTGAAAACATCCCTAACTCTTGTGACGCTCAACAAAATAGACCTGTTCAGAGGGAAGTGGTTAGGGGAACTATACTTTGGGCTTATTTTTATGGGGCATCAGATATCAACAGGAGATGTGGATCTAGTTTGGTTATCTAATTCCCTTCGAGGAACATTTTAAGAGCCTCAGTTGGCCTTGGCACTAGAACAAACAATTTTGCTGAGCTTAAAGGCTTTCATCTCCTTCTATGCTGGCTTTCCTTCTGCAATGAGCGAGAGGCTCAGATTTTTGGTGACTCTTTGAATGTAGTAAAGTGGATCAATGGAGCGCAACAATGTAGAAACTACATTTTAAATCCTTTGCTTAATGAGATTTCCCATCTAAAAAGTTTCTTTAATGAGTTGTCTATTTGCCATATTTACAGGGAGCGGAACTCTAAAGCAGACCGCCTTTCTAAATAAGGCATTGAACAGGCTCTGGGGGCATGGATAGATGAAGAAGTGGTGAATGGTGTGACTAGGGCACTTTCTCAACCTGGTTTTGCTTTATGATTGAGCTGTTTAGTGTTTCATGTTGATTATTTATGTATATAGCTGTTATCTTTTACTATAAAACTATCTGAGAAACTCTAAGACTGGACCCAGGGATGTTTTCCTATTATAGGAGGCTCTGGGTTTCGTCCATTTTTGGAACTACCTCTGTCTCTAGAACATGTCAGGAAAGTGTTTACTACCTGGCACAAAAATTGAAAGAAAAATGTGCAATGTAACTATTATTCTCTAATCTTTGTTTCAGTTCTCTCCTATAAAAGGAAGTCGAGAGATTGTGAAATGACAGACATCTATCTCTAGAGGTTTTTTGACCGAATTGTTTTTGTGAATACCTATGATGTATTTAAAAATAGTTGAATCTGTGTTTTCTCTGCCCTCAAAGCGAGAAACTGAAATGCTATTCATATGCTATCTAACTTTCTATATTAATAGATGGTTCAATTTTTTTTCTGTGGAAAAAAAAATGTTTTATGTTTTACAATATATTAATTTATTTAAACTTTTTATTTTACAATTAATAATTGATATAAATTTAAGTAATGATGTTTATGGTTATTTGTAGTAGATTAATTAATTTTTAATTTAATCCAATGGATGTATAACCTAAATTATAATAATAAGGGTAGGTTTTACATATTATTAACTTAAGGTTTGATAATGTAACTTATTAAGAAGGGTAGCTCTATATTTTGGCAGATTTTATTAAAAGTTAGGTTAGTTATTATAAAATTTCATAAACTTGCAATACAATAATAGAGACATCAACAAAGCTATTCAAAGGGCTAGATCCAGAAATAAAA
Organism: Pinus albicaulis; assembly: GCA_034641835.2. NCBI lineage: Eukaryota > Viridiplantae > Streptophyta > Pinopsida > Pinales > Pinaceae > Pinus > Pinus albicaulis. Next base: position 1,618,363,615 of record CM076578.1, read on the forward strand.
GAAGTGCAATTAAAAATTCCTCTATAAAAAGAGCATACCTTCCCTATATTCAAGGAGCCACAGACAAGATAGCCAAAGTTATAGCTAGGAATGACATTAGAGCATCCTTCAAACCTTTATTGACAATTAGACAAAGCATGAAATCCGTCAAAGACAATCCCGACCACCTCCAACAAAAAGGTGTTTACAAAATTAATTATTCATGCGGAGAATGCTATATTTGGGAGACAGGTAGGACCTTCAAAATAAGGCTTAAAGAACATGGTTTTGATATCAGGCTTGAAAGAACCAGAACCTCGGCTTTAGCAGAACACTCCAACAAAACTTGTTACCACATATGCCTTGAAGATGCAGTGGCCATTGCCAAAGAAAAACACCATTTTAAACGTAAATTTCGTGAAGCCCTGCAAATCATCAACCACCCTCACAAACTAAATAGAGATGGAGGTTTAGATGTCAAGAGGAATTGGATCCACGTTCTTTCCCGATAATAAGCTTACCCCCATGAGTCATTGTTTTGCATTACCTCCAACCTTTTCATCCTCCCACATTTCTTGGTCCTTAGCATTCGCTCCAATGCTCCTCCCTATACACTTCCCTCTTCCCTCTATCCTTCTCTTTTTCAAACCCTCTCCTTTCCCTTCTACATCCCTATACTAGGCCCCCCTCCTGAAAATCTCTTTAAAATAACTAACCTAATTTTTAATAATAACTACCAAAATAACTAACCTATAAAACACTCTTAAAATCTCATCTTAAAATAACTAACTTTTAAAAGTATTAAAAAACAATCTTAAAAATATCATCTTATAATAACTAACCTAAATTTTAATAAAAACTACCAAAATAAGAAGTTGTCCTTCTTAATAAGTTAAATTATCAAACCTTAAGTTAATAATATGTAGAACCTACCCTTCTTATTATAATTTAGGTTATACATCCATTGGATTAAATTAAAACTTAATTAATCTACTACAAATAACCATAAACAGCATTACTTAAATTTATATCAATTATTAATTGTAAAATAAAAACTTTAAATAAATTAATATATTGTAAAACATAAAGCATTACAAGAGAATAAAAAATAATAAAAATAAATAAATATTATTACAATATTTTAAATTTCATAGATTTAATTAGAAATAAAAATGGATATGAAAAAACAAAAGTAAATAAATAATTAATCAAATAAATAACCTTTTATAAATTATTAGAAATTGGTCTGCTCTTTTTTCCCATCATCCTTTCTTCCTCTATTTATTTACCCTAATATACTCTCTTCTTAGTAGGTTTATCCTAAAGATGAGTCTTGATTTAGACTCGAAACATCGTCTAAAAATGAAGACTGTGGAGATTCCGAGTTTTACATCTAAAATTATACACCACAAAAACCTCCAATCTATCTTGGAGGTAGTTAATTGAGGTGACATGGCACTTGTCATTCAGTTAACTCAATTAATTAGAGTTGTGGAAGATCGAGTTCAGTCCAGTGTGATTGATTTCTAATTTGTAGAAATCTAATTTAGTTAAATTGAGTTATGGTCAATTAAACTAGTTCCAACTGTTAGAGGAACTAGTGGAGGCTAAATTTGTGTAGTGTTAGTTCAGTCACACTCAATGATGAACCAGTTAACCAATCAATCAACCCAAAATAATTGATAAATGCAGAGAATTTGAGTTACCCAGTTGAGATGGAGATTAAAATGAAGTGTACTATTAGTTGTATATTATTCCCATGTGTATATGTGGTGCATGAATTCAAAGGATGAACCTAAAGGAATTTTGCAAGTCAATTGAGGAAATTTCCTAAAAAATAGGTGCCTAATTACTCCAGGAACAACACAAGGAAATATGAGGTTGGAGGGCTTGAAAATTATCTAAGTGGTTGCCAGAGTCATTAAGTTAAGCAGAGGGACAGATTATAAAATTGTAGGTTATACTTAGGCTTTAGCATCATATGTATTTAATCTCTATTATTTTATTAATGCAATACATATAGGAAGGGGTTTTGAGCAGTTTATTTCCCCTTGATAAATCTTTGTGGATGTGTGATGTTTCTTCTTGCATGTTGATGTTATGTGTTCTCAATCACGACTCACTTTCAATAGAGAAATATAGTAGATTTGAGTCTTTTGTTTTAGTAAATTTCATGAGCATTTTCGAATCTCCACAATAATTTCTACATGGAATAATATGAGGATTCATGGTAGAGAAGATATTTCAAAGTTTCTTAGCAGGAGGATCAAATTTGTATGATCAAGTATTCAAATCTAGAAGGATGACTTTATATTGACTAAGACTCAAGTATGCCTTTGATGGACGCTCGAATTATGTTGCTTTCAAGGACAACATAGAGGTAGTACTAGAAGAAAATGGATTGAAGGAATTCATTGATAATGATATCCTGAAACAAGCATCATCTGATGCCCAAAATCTAGAAGAATGGAAGAAGTGTGTAGCCAAGGTGAGGAGAATTATATTGGAGGGAGTATGAGACCACATTGTCACAAATATCCACAAGAAAGAGACTCCTTATTCAATGTGGAAAAATTGGCATATATGTTCCAGAATAAAAATAACCGTACGAAATGGGCGTTCGAGGATAAAAATCGAAATATCAAGATGTAGAAGAATGACTCAATTCAACGGTATCTAAGCAGGTTCACAAAATGTGATGATGAACAAGAAGGATTTGGTGTCACAGTCTCATATGATTATTTGGTAATGCTATCCTTTATACGCCTTCCCAAGAGCTGGCATAGTTACCAAGATTTAGTGAATGGGAGGGCGAAACTACCAAATTGGGAACACTTATGGTCTGATTTTGTACATGATGAAATAAGGTAGAGTATTAGATATAGGAATTCATCTAAGGGCAAGGATGAAGAAAAAATTATATTGGCTAGAAAGGAAAAGAAGGGAAAAGGGAAGAAATTCCAATCCAAACCAAAATCCTGTCAAAGGGGAAAGAAGAAATATTTTTCAAAAAATAAATGCTTCTGTTGTCATGAATTTGAGTACTATGCCATGAAGTTTCTGCACAATAATACGAGAAATAATACCTTAGGGGGAGGATCGAGTGAATCCTTTGCTTCACTATTCGAGCTTGATTTTAACCTCATTACATGTATGGGAAGCATAGTTATGGGGAGCATGTGGTGCTTGGACTCAGGTACATCGTTCGACATGATGGGGAATAGATATTTTGTCAGTGACCTGGAGGAGAAATAATTGCAGATGCACATTGATATGGGGGATGATGGAAGCTACAACGTAACCAGGATTGGTAAAATCACCTTTAAATTGGAGTCACACTTCCCCCTCGGGCTCAAGGATGGCATTTTAATTCTCGGCCTAAAGAAAAATATTATCTATGTTGTAGTTTTCGAAGAACGTGTTTATGATGTGATATTTATCAAAGTAAAGGCTTTCCTAATACACATAGGCATGGGATATGTGAATCATATTGGGGTTAGGGTGAAGAACCTGTGCAAGCTATATGTGGAGGATTTTGCTTCGTTAAGCACAAAGACAAAGATGGTGTACAGTCATGATGTCGATGAAATTTTAAATAGAGGACTTAGCCATTTTCATCATGGCACTTTGAAGATCAAGTAGCATATAACCACATGCATCTCCAAAGGAGTACTTGAGAATAATGATACACGTAAAGGGTGTACTTTGGGTAAGTACACAAAATCCAATTTCCATGTTGAGGACAAAAAAGAACATGCAGTCTTGGAAAGTATCCACTCTAATTTCTATGGACCCTTCTCTATAGCCTCAACTACCAGGCACAAATATTATGGTATATTTATTGATTAATTCTCATAGAAGTGTTGGATGTTCCCCATGTAGAAGAAATATGATACATTCTCCATGTCTGTAGAATTAAAGGCACTGATTGAGAAATAAAAAAACAAAAAGGTGAAGGCCCTCAAGAGTGATAATGGAGGTGAGCACATGTCAAATGATTTTAAATTTTTTTGTGCACAATAAGGCATTCGATGAGAGTTGAAAACACCCCAAAAACCATAGAAAAATGGGGAGGATGAGAGAAATATTCATAGTATTATTGGAGAAGTGAGGGAGATGTTGCATGACGAAGGCCAACCTATGCACTTGTGGGTTGAAGCATGCAACACGATAGTAAATTTGTAGAACCAGAGTCCTCATTAGATTCTAGGAATTATTACATTGGAAGAGGCTTTCTCAAGAGACATCCAGATGTGTCACACTTCAGGATTTTTGGAGCCTCTGTTTATTTCCATGTCTCCAAATATGCAAGGAAGAATCTAGAGATGACAAAGTTGAAGATCTTTTGGGATACACAGAAAATTCCCACAACTACCATGTGTACCTACCCTTCTCAGAATGATAGTGGTGCGAAGGGATGTTAAATTTGATGTAGGGAAAGAAATGTTATGATCTCTTTAGAGGGAGGTTAAAATCCCACAAGATGAGGATATTTTAGCTCCAAAGGAGGAACCTCAAGCGGATGTGGAGAAACCAAAAATTGAGGAGCAGAGAGTGGAGATAAACACTCAAGAAGAACCATCCAAAGAAGGAAGGAAAATGAGTAGGGAAGCTAAGAGAATTGTTTAGGATGCGAGGGAGAATTTGGGTGCTCCTTGAAATAAGCACAGGCAGAGAAGGTCAGTAGATAGGTACACTGGATGCATGGCTCTAATGAATGAGATCGTTGAGACTGAGCCATCCTCTTTCGAGGAAGAAATAGAGAAACCCGCATGTGTTGACGCAATAGTGGAGGAATACAAATCCATTGTAAATAACAATGTTTGGGAAGTGGTCCCAAGACGAGCAGAAAAATCAGTTCTCGGTTTAAGAAGGATATTCAAAGTAAAACATGCAGCAGATGGAAGCATAGAAAAGTACAAGGCCATATTTGTAGCCAAGGGCTACTCTCAGGTTGAAGGGATTGACTATTAGACCTTTGCTATTGTAGCAAGGTACTCATCCATTAGATAAATTCTTTTTATTGATACACAGAAGGGGTGGAGCATCCACCATATGGATTTAGAAACATGCTCAGTAGAAGTTATTGAGGAGGAGTTGTATATCGAGCAACCAAAAGGCTTTGAGATTTTTGAGTGAGAGTCTCATGTGTGAGACTCAAGTGAGCACTGTAAGGTCTGAGGTAAGCATCTCGTGCTTGGTACACCAATATCAATAGATGTCTCACTAGTTTTGGATTCACCAAAATTGAAGGAGATGCAAACCTCTATAATATTTTGCTAAAGGTAAATTGTCGATTATTGTCTTATATTTTGATGACATGATTTTAACTATTAATGAAAAAATGATTAGACCTTGCAAGGAGGATCCTGTAAGAGAGTTTGAAATGAAGTACATGGGTTTGATGCATTACTTCCTCGAATTAGAAGTATTATAAGGAGATGGGGAACTGTTTGCCTCTCAGGGAAAGTATTTCAATGAGATACTTCATAGATTCTGCATGGAGAGGTGCAAATCTAGGGAGACATCTCTAGAGACCAACTGGAGGAAGGAGGATGTCACTTCAAGTGAGTAAGTGGATGCTATTTTTTATGGGCAGTTCATGGGTTAAGTAATGTATCTTATTAAAACATGGCCAGATATGTGCTATGTAGTAAACCATTTAAGCTAAGCTATGGTTTGACAACCCAAATTATTTTTGAGGGAATCGAAGCATGTTCTACAATACCTCAGAGGCACTACTTAGTTTACACTATGGTACAGACAGAAAAAGGGAGTGAAGCTATCTGGCTTCACAGATGTAGATTGGGCACATATTCCATCAGACTGGAAGAGTACATTAGGAGTAATTTTTAGTGTTGGGTTCATATTTTTTTCTTGGTACAACATGAAGCAAATATATGTGGCACTCATCTCAGCAGAAGCATAATACATGGCTACCAGTCAAGCAACATGTGAGGCGATCTGGATGAGAAATATTCTTGTTAGATTATTTGGCCAGATGATGGATCTAACTTTCATATACTATGATAATCATAGTTTCATCAATCTCTTTTAAAATCTTGTTTTCCATGATCGACACAAGAATATATATATTCAGTATCACCATCTACAGGATTATTTGTAGAGGCGGATAATGCTGTTGTAGTACATTCTAACATAGAAAAATGATGCAAACATTTTGAAAAGGCTTTGTCAAGAGGAAAATTTGAGTCCTTGAGAGGCAGGATCGAGCTGAAAAATATTCCCTTTCTCATTGGGAGGGAGTGTTGAAAATGTAGCAAGAAAATCTCAGTTTAGCCTTTCCTTGGTCAAACTAATGAAAATTTGAATTTCCACATCAGTAGAAATATTGGAGGTAATTAACTGAGGTGAAATGGAACTAGCGACTCGGTTAATTTGAGTTGGGGAATATTGAGTTCATTTTATAATTATTGATTGCTAATTGGTAGCAATCTAATTTAGTTAAATTCAGTTGTGGTCAGTTAAAATAGTTCCAGCTGACATTGGAGAAACTATTGGAGGGTCAAGTTGTGCAGTGGGACTTCAATCACACTCAATGATCAAATAGTTAACTAATAAATCCACCAAAAATAATTGATGCATGTAGAGAATTCAAGTTACCCAGTTGATATGGAGATTGTAAATAAATTTACTACCATTTGTAGGCTATTCCCATGTGTACAGGTGATCAATGCAATGAAAGGATGATCCTAAAGGAATTGCACACTTTAATTGATGGAATTTCCTAAAAAATAGGGGCATAATTCCTCAAGTAACAATGCAAGGAAATAGGATCTTTGAGGGCTTGAAAATTGGCTGTGTTGGCTGGAGTCATTTATTCAAGCAAAGGGATGGACTATACATTTGTAGGTTATGCTTGGGCTTGAGCAACATATGTGTTTCATATATATTATTTGATTAATGAAAAACATATAGGAAGGGGTTTTGAGCAGTTGATTTCCCTTGATAAATCTCTTTTATTGAGTGATTTTTCTTCTTTTATGTTCATAATATGTGTTCTCAATCTGTAATAATCCTTTTTTAGGAATTTCTGCAATATGTTTAGTGAGGATGTTGTATTGAAAAAATCATGCAACAGAAATGAAAAACAGGACTTGGATCCTCTTATATATACAGTATGTAGCTTAAATATGAAATGGAATAAAAAAAAATCATACTAGCTACATTAAACAGATCTCCACAGCTCAAATGTGCTCAAAAGCATGCCAATCCCATGACTTCACACAATGGAATTTCTGAAGACTGCAACAGCGTGATTTTCATTAGGGTTTCTACAAAAAAATATGTTACAATACAGAACTGGAGCTTTCATCAATCATAGAATTAGATATGAGAGGTTTAACCTCCTTTACATGGACATTAGAACACCCCACCAGGGGTTTCCGACAAAATATCAATATAAAATGCAATAGTGCAAAAAATAATGCAGTCCACTACAAATATGTATTAAATAACACTGAATATTATATATAATAGATGAAAAATATAGAAAATGGATGAATGCCCTCCTCAATAGACTTCCCAGAGGGAAATAGAGACCTCCTCCTCCAATACAAACATACAATCAAGGGGGTTGACCCCTGCTACTGCTGCAACTGCAGAAAAGACACAGTTACTAGAAGTGACTATGTTGTAGGTGTTGATGGTTGAATAAACTCAAGTTAGATGATGGAAAATGAGCTCAGGACCTTTCCTTTTGATATATTAAACAAGCTGAACCAAAGGTGAAGGTGGAATTCCCACATGAGAATCCTTTGCACTAAACAGTGCTACAACTATAGCTAAATAGATTAAGCTTGCAATAGTCAAGAAGATCAAACATAGATGAATATTGAATGTCTCCTTTTCTACTATCTCCTCCTTCTTATCCTTTTCGAGCCTCCTCACCCCGGGCCCCACTCATTGATGTTGTGACTTCCTAGGAAATATTCCTCTTTCAAAACTGCGCTATCCTTGTTGGTTTCCCTCCTCTTGTAGCAGCATTGTTGACTTGGTCAACTGGATCAAGTTCATTTCCTTTTCCCCTCTTTCACACCAAGGTGGATTTATTTGTCCTCCTAATTTAATTCCTTTTCACACTGGGATTTGTTTTATTGTCCTTTCTACTCTTCTATTTTAAAAATGGAGCAGTTATAATATTCCAAGTAGCAGTGGCTAATTGGGAATATTACAGTCCTCCCTACTCAAAAGTTGCTTGCCCACAGGAAACAGTAAAGAAGGATGTTGCAAGATCTTCTCTCCCTCCTAATTGGAATCCTGATCTGGTAGATTCCTCCATCGAATCAGATATTCCTTGATGACTCTATGCCTTAGCTGCCTCTCCCTTGTGTCCAAGATTGATTCTGGCTACAAAATTAGGTGGCCCTCATCATTAATGGGGGGAAGATCCATGTCAGCAACTACATTCCTCTCAATGGCCTTCTTGAGGCAAGAGACATGGAATATATTGTGGATCTTGCTTCCCTTAGGAAGCTCCAACTCATATGCTACCTTTCCGACACACTTGATCACCTTGTATGGCCCATAGAAACGTGGTTTTAGCTTCTCAGCTCCCTTCTCCTTGAGTGTGGACTGTTTATAAGGCTGAAGATGTAGATAGACTAGATCTCCCACCTCAAACTATCTCTCTATCCATCCACAGTTTTCATACATCTTCTGTTGGTTCTGGGTAGTAGCAATGTTGTCTTTAAGTGCTCTGAGTATGTCCTGATTCTCCTGGATCCATTCATTTTCTCTTGGAGCCTTACTTGCCCCAAACATAACATCAGTAAATGAGAGTGCCTCATACCCATATAAGGCTTGGAATGGATTCATGCCAATAGATATATGGTGAGTAGTGTTGTAACAATACTCTCCCAAGTGGAGCCAACGCAACCAAGCCCTATGCTGGCCTGCTACATAGTTCCTCAAGTAGCCTTCCAACCACTTGTTCACTATCTCGATCTATCCATTAGTTTTTGGATGATATCTAGTGCTTGGATTCAAATCAGTCCCCACTAACCAGAAAATTTCTTACCAAAAGCCACCCATGAAGCGGTTGTCTTGATCACTCATTATGGTCCTTGGGAGACCATGGAGTCTGAATACATCTCTAAAGAAGAGCTCAGCTACCTGTGAAGCAGTATAATGTGCAAAAATGGAAAAGAAATGAGAGTACTTTTTTAGTCTGTCAACAACTACAAAGATACAATCCTTACCCTGTACTGTCGGTAGCCCGATGATGAAGTCCATAGAGATGCTTTCCCACTTCCCATCTGAAATAGGTAGTGGTTGCAATAACCCAACAGGGTGGGTGTGTTCTCCCTTGTTCTGCTGACAAATTGTGCTCCCTATGACATGTTGGAGCACATCCTCTTTGATACCCTTCCATGAGAATCTCTACCTTATGGCCCTATAAGTATTTATGAAACCTTGATGCCCTGTAAGTGGGGAATCATGTGATGCTAGTAGGATCTTTTCCTTGAGCTTGGAATTCTTGGCCAAGAAGATCCAGTACTGGTAATAGATGATATCATCCATCACCCTATACCTTTCATCCGATACCACTCCATCAAGTATCTCACAGGCAAAATCATCTTTGGAATATTCAACCAAGAGTTGAGCCTTCCAATCTGCGTCCATGCCCATCAAAGACAGTGTTGTAGGTCTCCTGGATAGAGGATCAGCTACTACATTGCTCCTCCCCTTGACATACTCTATGTCAAAATCATAATCTTGTACTTTTATCACCCACTTTTGTTGTCCCTCCTGGAGTTGTTTATGTTCAAGGAATAATATAAGACTGTTATGGTCAGTCTTCACCTTGAACTTATTCGCCACTAATTATTGCCAGAATTTGGCCAATGCATGCATGATAGCCAACATCTCTTTATCATAGATGGGGTTTAACCTCTCATGAGGGAGCAGCTTCCTGCTCTCAAAGGCTATAGGATGTCCACCTTGCATCAAGACTGCTCCAATCCCTTCACCTGATGCATCACATTCTAGAACAAAGGGTTGAGAAAAATCAGGCAAAACCAAAACAGGACAACTACTCATTACCTATTTGAGCTTATGAAAAGCCCTCTGTGCTGTTGGTGTCCAATGGAAAGCTCTTTTCTTTGTCAATTCTTTGAGGGATGCTGATAGATGTGAAAACCCTTTCAAAAAATTTCAGTAATAAGTGAATATGCCCACAAACCCCCTGAGTTCTATGAAATTTCTAGTCTCAGGCCAATCTCTGATAGCTTGAATCTTCTCATCATGTACCCTCACTCCATCCACTCCTATGATGTGCCCCAAATACAACATATCTGTGAGGCAAAATTCACATTTCGAGAACTTGGCATAGAATTGTTGTTCCTTGAGGATATGTAAAACTGTCTCAATATGCTGCAGGTGCTCCTCCCAAGTGCAGCTGTAGATAAGAACATCATCAAAGAATACCAATACAAAATTTCTCAAATGACCACGGAATATGTGGTTCATGCAAGATTGGAAAGTTTCTATGGAATTGGTCAATCCAAAGGGCATCACAAGAAACTCAAAATGCCCTTAGTGACATTTGAATGTTGTCTTGGGGATATCTTGCTCCCTCACCTTGATTTGATGATACCCGGATCTCAAATAAATCTTGGAGAAGTATTTAGAACCCCTCAACTCATCCATGAGTTCATCGATCATGGGTATAGGGTACCTTTTCTTCATGGTCTTCTTGTTCAGGGCTCTATAATCAATGCACATCCTCATTGTGCCATCCTTCTTCTTTACCAAGACCACTAAAGAAGCAAAAGGACTAGTACTAGGCCGGATGTGTCCTAGAGCTAGCAGCTCTTGGATGGCCCTCTCAATCTCATCTCTATAAGCTTTGGGGTGCCTATAAGGAGTGGTAATTACTTCTTGGATTCCTTGTTCCAATTCAATAGTGTGCTCAAACCCCCGGTCAGGAGGTCTCCCTAGTGGGATATCTCCAAATACTGTAGAATACCGATCCAAAAGAGACTGAACATCTAGATGTACTGGTGAATCCTTTCCCCTTACTTCCGATATATGCAACTCCACTGCTCATTCAACATCCCCTCTACGCATATCTACCTCCATCCTGTGTGCTGACACAACTTGAGTGGGGTATGTGTTTATACCCTTGATCTTTCGATGTTGTCCATCCTTCCCTTTTGTCCATTCCATCTCCAAAGTTCTCCAATTAGTGGTAACTCTCCTAAGAGTGATCAACCACTGGACTCCCAATATGACATTGGTATCTGGAATATCTACCACAAAGAAGTTATTTTTCAAGGTGTAGGTCCCCATGGTAATGGTTAATGCTAGGAAAAACTTGGCACATTGTAGGGTCATAGCTCCTGGGACCAAAATTGAGAATCCCTCAAACTCCTCCATGTGGATCCCTCTCCTTTGTACCAGCTGTGCATCAATAAAATTATGAGTTGCACCACTATCTATCAACATAGTCACTCTTTTCCCCATAATAGTACCTCTCACCCTCAGAGTCAGATATTTTGGGACCCCTCTCAACGTTGCCATAGCTCCCCCTCTTGAAGAAAAGTATTCTATGGATGGTACAGTGCTGGCCTCCTTCTTGGAGAAGGTTTTGATATAATGTGTCCCTCCAGCAACACATTATCCCTCCAAATCATGAACAAGGATTATCTTCTTGTTTCCTGAGGAGGTCTCCTGTTGCAACAATGTTCTTGCCCTGGGCAAGATGTGTTGTAAGTCTCTAGCTTTCTCCATAGCTTCAGGGAGTGTGGTTAGTTTAGTAGATTTGACCAACCCCTGCAATGGTTCAGCCACCCCATTAGTAAACATGCATACCTTCCTTCTCATGGTGAGGTTGGATACCATCACTGAAAGCTACAAATATTCAACAATATAATCCTCAAGATCTCCCTCCTGTTTGAGCTTGGTTAACTTGACAAAATGGGCTTCCGGATCTCTTGGATCAAATCTCTCTACTAGCCTCTTAGTGAAAGCTGAGTATGAAGTGTTGTGATGATGCCCAACTGTGGCCAATCCATGAAACCACTATTCTTGAGCCTCCCCTTCTAGGTGCAGTGCAGCTATCTTGATGGCTTCTATCTCAGTAACCCTGTTGTGCTGGAAGTATGTATCCAGCTTCTCCACCCAAGCCTTGGCTGAACACTTAGGTGTTCCATCAAATGTGGGAAAGAATAATCTTACCATACTGCACTGTAGGGCTGATCCTTGGATCAATTTCTCCTCCTTTTGATGAGGATTGACCCTCCTTCCATCCTTGATCCAGCAAAACTCCTGAAAGCTTAAGTGCTATTTGAACCTTTGAGATTGGGATTCATATTCCTCAAAATACTCTCCTAGGGTTCCCTCCTTATATTATCTAAATATAAATACAGGCATGGTAGAGAGTTGTGATGCAGCTGAATGGTCCCTGTCATTTGCAGTGCTGGTGCTTTCCCCATGGAAAAGCCCTATAGACTCCCCTTCATGCCTCGTATCCTTGAGGTCCCTTGCAATGTTTTGCAGGGTCTGAAGTAGGATATTGGAAATATATTCCTCCTCCATGCTGAATATATATTATCCCCACAAGATGAGCCAAGATCAGAGCTTTGATACCACTGTAATATTCCTTTGTAGGAATTTCTGCAATATGTTCAGTGAGGACGCTGTATAAGGAAAATCATGCAACAGAAATGAAAAAACGGACTTGGATCCTCTTATATATGTTTTATGTAGCTTAAATATAAAATTGCATCAGAAATAAATCATGCTAGCTACACTAAATATATCTCCCCAGCTCAAATGTGCTTAAAAGCATGCCAATCCCATGACTTCACAGAATGGAATTTATGAATACTGCAGCAACATGATTTTCATTAGGGTTTCTAGAGAAAAATATGTTAAAATATAGAACTGGAGCTTTCATCAATAATATAATCATAAATGGGAGGTTTAACCTCCTTTACATGGACATTAGAACACCCCGGCAGGGGTTTCTGGAAAAATATCAATATAAAATGTAGTACTGCAGAAAATAACGCAATCCACTACAACTCTATATTAAATAAGACTTAATATTATATAGAATAGATGCACAGTACAGAAAATGGCCAAAGGCCCTCCTCAATAGACTTCATGGAGGGAAATAGACACTTCCTCCTCTAACACAAACATACAATCAAGGGGGTTGACCCCTGCTATTGCTGCAACTGCTAGAAAAAATGCAGTTACTAGAAGTGACTGTGTTGTAGGTGTTGATTGCTGAATAAAATCAAGTTATATGATGGAAAATGAGCGTAGTACCTTCCCTTTTGATCTCTTAAACAAGCTGAACCAAAGGTGAAGGTGGAATTCCCGCATGAGAAACCTTTGCACTAAACAGTGCTACAACTACAGCTAAACAGTTGAAGCTTTCAATAGTCAAGAAGACCAAAAATAGATGAATATCGAATGCCTCCTTTGCTTCTATCTCCTCCTTCTTATCCTTGGTGAGCCTCCTCACCCCGAGCCCCACTCATTGATGTGGTGACTTCCTAGGAAAGATTCCTCTTTCAAAACTACACTGTCTTTGTTGGTTTCCCTCCTCTTGTAGTAGTTTTACTGACTTGGTCAACTGGATCTAGTTCACTTGAATTTCCCCTCTTTCACACCAAGGTGGCTTTATTTTTCCTCCTAATCTAATCCCTTTTTGCACTCGGATTTGTTTCATTGTCATTTCTACTCTTCTATTTCAAAAATGGAGCAGTTATAATATTCCAAGTAGCAGTGGCTAATTGGGAATATTACACAATCATGATTTACTTTCCACAGTGAATTATAGTATATTTCAGCCTTTTTTTTTAGTAAATTTCATGAACAGTTTCAAATCTACATAATAATTTCTACAATTCATGAAAAACCTATAGGAGTTCAAGAAAATCCTGTAGTATTTAAAAAATGAGGAAAAACAAGGCTTAATTGTTGGCTAGATGATGGATCGATGTAGGGAGGTGGATGAAGAGGATGGAAATGAAATGGATGACTGGGAAAGATGGAGAAATGAACTGTGGAACCTATTTTGTAACCATTTTCCTTTTGATTTTCTCAAGTCCTGCAAAAGAGAAATGTTAGAAAAATTGATGTAAGGACTCCACCCTTTTGTCTTTTATTTTTTCTCTTTATTTCAGACATGCATACTACCTCTAGAGAGGATTTCAACCTGAATGTCTACCCTAGGTGCCTCGAAGGAGGTTTTCACTTGTGGATATTTTCATCTTATTTTCCATCTTTTTTTTTCAATATTACTATAATAATTATTATTATTATTTTCTCTTGGGTGTCCTCAAAGATGTTTTCAACTCTAGAGTTGGCCTTAGATGCCTCATGTACTTTTTCATCTCGGCCCTTTATTTTTCTTTTCTTTTTTTTCCTTTTTTGTAGAAGTTGTGTGGATAGAGGGTCATGAGCATCCCAATCACATTTAATTATTTGTTGACTGAACTAATAAACTCTTCCTTTGATAGATTTATTTTATACAAAATCAGCTTGTAACCATTCAAAAGTAAGGGAATACCTTCCTCATCAATTATTATGATTTGGATAGACCCATTTTCACGATATTTTTCCACTAGATAGGTACCCAACCATATTTTTATTAATTTCCTTTGACATCATTGAATCTGGAATCATACAATAGGGTCCAATCACCTTCCTAAAAATTCTTCTCCGTAATTTGTTTGTCATAAAAAATCTTCTCTATAGCTGGATTAACTTAGTGTGCAAGAGATATTTCAGTTTGAATTCATCTAAACCATTGTGTTGGAGAATCCTCTCTTGTTGTGCTATAGTGAAGTCCAATTATAACTGAGCTACCATCCTTAAGGTATTGTATTCAAATTCAATTGAAAACAATGCCTTCTTCCCATAGACTAGTTTGAATGGAGTAAATCTAGTGGTGGTATTCCAAACAGCCTTGCAGGCCCAAGTGGCTTCTACAACTCTATCTACCTAATCCTTTCTACTGCTACTAACAAACTTGGTGAGAATGTTCTCTAATTATCTATTTGTGACCTCCACTTTCACATTTTCCTAAGGGTGATAGGCAATGGATGTCCTGTTATTAATGTGGTGTTGCTTCATGCTATCTTCGATCCGATTTGATTTGAATTTTGTTCCTTGACCAGTGACCAAATATATTAAAAAAAAAAATTGTAGAAGATGTTCTCCCTCATAAACTAAGCCACCTTCTTCTCATTTTCTTCCTTAACTGCCATTTTTTTTAACCTATTTAGTCAGGTAATTAGTGCACATAATGATATACTAGTTTTTTCCCAATGGGGGATCAATGGTCCCAATGAAATACATTCCCCATTTATCAAATGTCTCTAGAGTCACTTGAGGTTGTAAGGGAATTTCATAATTAGGTGTGGGCTTACCCATCCTTTGGCATTGATCACACCTCGGGGTGTACCTCCTTGCATATTGGTGTAAAGTGGGCCAGTAGTAACCTACTTGTAGAACTTTGAAGTTTTTCCTCTTAGCAGCAAAGTGGAATATAAAAGATACATCATGGCACACTGAGAGGACGTCAAAGAAATCCTCTTCCATAACACATCTCCTCAGGATATGATTTGGCCCCGATATGAAAATATTTCCCCTAAACCAAGCACTGAATGGGGCACTTTTCCTACAAATATTTATTTTCTCATTAGATGATAGATTAGGATGGAACCCCAACAACCAATTAGTTAGCTATATCAAAAAACCAAGGAAAAAGCACCGAGATAGAAAAAGGTGCTCATCTAGGAGTTTATCATCTACCATTTTTGCGGGTAAGTTTAGTATTGACAAGAAATCAGAAACCACATTCTCTTTCCTCAATTTCCCAATAATATTCAAATCAAATTGCTTCAATAATAACAACCATATAATTATCCTGGCATTGACATCAAGTTTATTCATTGAATAATTAATGGTTGCATGATCAGTGTAAACAAAATTTTGATAACTAGTGATTTGATGCCTACACTTGCTCAAAGAATGTACCACAACCAAGAGTTCCTTTTAATGACTATATAATTTAAGTTATCTTTAGAAATTTTATTATCAATGAAATAGATAGCATAAGGAATTTTTCTT
The DNA here is from genome assembly GCA_034641835.2 of Pinus albicaulis. Classification (NCBI taxonomy): domain Eukaryota; kingdom Viridiplantae; phylum Streptophyta; class Pinopsida; order Pinales; family Pinaceae; genus Pinus; species Pinus albicaulis. The sequence continues at coordinate 1,618,379,707 of CM076578.1, forward strand.
CCATTTGTCCTAAGGGAGCCCCTACATCTTTATCTGATTCATCTGTGTGTATATGGAAAGGTAGTGCCTAGTTGGGACCTCTAAGGATGGGTGTAGTGGTCAAATTTTATTTTATCACATTGAAGGCTTCTTATTAGTTGTTTTTCCAACAAAATTATGAATCTTTTGCCAGTATTCCAAACAAAGGTGAAGCCAGTTTACTAAACTTTTTAATGAACACTATATAATACCTAGCTAATATAACAAGCTTCTAGACTTATTTTTTTTTTAGGGATAGGAACCCTTTCAATTATTGCAATCTTATTTGGGTGAACATGTATCCCTTCCTTGGATATGGAATGACCAAGGACAATACCTGCATTCACAAAAATTTCACATTTCTCAGGACTCAATGAAAGATTCATTTCAATGCATTTATTTAATACTTTGCAAAGATTAGAAATGTTTTCTTGGAAGTCACATCCATAAGGAGTGAATTAATCCATGTATATCTCAAAACTTTCATGCACAAGTTTAGAAAATGTACTTAGAACTTCCCTCTAGAAGGTATTAGGGGCATTGTACAAACCGAATTGAAGGACCCTACAGGTTAAGGTACCCCAAGAACATGTGAACGTGGCCTAATATTGGTCCTTAGGGATAATCTGTATTTGGTTGTACCCACTAAATCCATTTAGGAAGGAGAATAATATCTTCCCTGCAAGGCCATCTGTGACTTGGTCAATGAAGGGAAAGGAGAAATGGTTCTTCTTTGTAGCCTTGTTAAGTTCTCAGTAGTCAAGGTAGATCCTCCACTTCCCATTTTTCTTGGGTTCTAAAATGAGATGGGACACCTAGTCACTATTTGAAATGGGGTATATGAACCCTACACCTAAGAGATTTTGTAATTCCAGTTTCACAATTTCCTTAAGATTTGGGTTCATATTTCTCTCGAATTGGCATATGGGATTTCATCCTTCTTTGATGTAAATATGATGAGTACAAACTAAGAGATTCATACCCTTCATCTCCCTATAATTGCAAGAAACATCCAAGTGTTTCCTTTTCATGCTGCATAATTTTTCTTCCTACTCGACTGATAGAGAGAGGGTGACATTTAGAGTTATGTATGGGCAAATATCCACAACCTTAGCATGTTCTAGGATGGAGTCAGTACATAAAAAAAAATTCCAAGGATTATCCTCAAATTATTTTATCAGTTCATTAACTAGAATGGTAATATGGGGTTGTTTCTGTAAGAAATAGTCAATAATATCATCCGTATCAAATTCCCCCCCACCCTATAACAATATATGTAGTGCAGACTCGGTAGAAGGATGTCTGAAAAAATTATCCCTCTTACTCATCCTCTAACCATAAGGGAAAATCATGGTAATTGGAAGGTTGAAAAGGAGGATAAATCACAATTTATTTTCATAGGTGCCCATTCTTAATGGTCATGTTCCCAACCTTGCAACTAATGTAGACACTAGTAGTGTCCAAACAAGGTCTTCCTAGGATGAGAGGATAGCCATTAAACTTTTTTTTAGGAAAGAGGACCTGGAAATTAGTCGGATACTCCCATGAGTCAATGGATAACATGCCATACTCAATAATTCCCTTAGGATCTATTATGGATATGCCAGCAAGTTGAAGCACTGAAGTGGTCTTCCTCAAGGCCCCTTGGAGGTTTAACTTCAACATGGTTTCCTTGCTCATCATATTGGTTGCAAACCCAAGGTAAATAAAGGTAATAGGGACCATAGTGCCATGAATGTGCACATCGGCTATTGGGATACGAAGATCCAAGTAATTTGGAGAGATTACCCTTCCAAGCATCAAATCATATAGTTTTCCAACAACATTGATAGTGGGGGTATCTCTTCTTCTTATCATAGTCATTTTGAGACATTCTTCCTTAATAACCTTGTTGTAAATGGGAACTTCTTTGATGGCTTGGGGAAGGGGTATCTTGACAAACAAGTTCTTCATTTCTCCCAGTAGCTCATCCACTTCTCGGGTGTGCTTTTTAAGGTGGACCAACCTATTAGGATAAGGAGGCATATTGGCTTGAGGATAACTCTCATCCTTCTCTTATTATAGCTCTTTAGGTGGAGAAGGTGGTTGATTATTTTGGAGCAACTTCCGAGATCGAAGGTTCATCTCTTGGATTTATAAAACATAAGAAACATAGGATGTCTCCCCATTATAAAATTATTGTGTGTGCTTATTTTTTGCGTTTGGATTGGGTACAACAGGAAATTGAGGTTTCTTTGGTGGTGTATGGTGAAGGAGATGTGGTTGAAGTAGAGGTGGAGGCATTATATAAGGAGGTTTTGTTGGTTGAGGCTTCCAACCTTGTGAGGGGTTTCCCCATTAGGAAGATTGGGGTGGATATGGTTGGAAAGGAGGGTGAATAGGGTGAGGAGGATATTGAGGAGTATAAGTCCAAGGAGGATGTGTGGGCCATAATGGATGAGTGGAAGGGTACCAAGACTGGAAATGTGCATTCTGATTTGGATTGTAATGAATATTGTGTGCACCTTTCATGCCTTGTTGATATGGCCGAGGGCCTTAAGGCCTTCTTTGGTTAATGAAACATAGTTGATCTAAAGAAATTTCTACCCCTTAGTATAAACCCTTCAAAACTAGTAGAGAGGGACATTTATATGTTGGATTATTCTCTTCACAGAAAAATAAAACTTTTATGACATTCACTGCGCACTCATTCCTAGGGTGTCTCTTTGTGCATCTAGGGAGGACGATAGCTAGTATCCTTTCTCCTTCCTCTTGCTTCCTTTTAATTTTCATAGTATCTTCGATATCCCTGGGGAAATTTCCATGTAATAAAGTTAATAAAGGAAACATAATAACCATGGTTTATGGGAGACTTATTACAAGTTGAATGTTGGGAAAAACATCCTAGTGAGGGTGTTCATTGGTTTATTATGGCTAAGGAAATTGGAAAAGGTAATGCAAAAGGCTTTCAAATGGAAAAATGATGTTTAGTAGCACATTTATTTATGAAAATAATGGAATGAAGAAGAAAAGGAAGGTGGGAGGTCACATGTTGCATTTTAGGAGGAAAAGTAAGGAAAATAATGAAAAATGAAGAAAATAAAGGCCTAATTAATAAAAAGGCTTCTGAGAATGAGTTCGTATCTTTTGTAAGTTCAGTTTTGGAGCTATCCCATTATTCTCTCTCTCTCACTCACTCTTGGACACTTATATTTTTCTGGGATCACTTTGCTATTGGATCAAGAAAGGAAAAGAAGGAAAGAGGAAGTAAGGAGAAAGTGAGAAAGAGCAGGATCAAGTAGCTGCAACAGGATTCTTTGCAGGTATTGATTTGCATGTGTGATTTCCTTTCTATATTTGGCATGCATGGTATTGCATTTGGTTCTTCGGTATAATGGCACAGATTTTTCAGGTGTGACAGTATTTTCATGCTAACCTTTCCATTTTAGGATAGTCATGGTGTGATGGGGTTGTTATGTTTTGGTTGAGCTAGATTTTAGGATGGATTCAAAGCTAATTGAGGTGGATCTCCAAAAGCAAGAACACATGGCCTAGTATCCCTGAACTAGACTATGGATTGTGCTAGATCGACTGGCCAAGTGACCCCTGAACCACAATGTGGGTTGCGTTAAATCCAATTATTTTGTGCCACGGTGGGCCTAGGAATCCTCAACTGGTTAATAATGGTGTTATCCTTGATAAAAGCTAGGTTTGTCTAGGTTAGTTTTAGGTATGTTAGGATAGGTCATTTGGGTGAAATATGGTCATGAACTTCATTAATTTTCAAAAAAAGTACCTATGTGGGGGTCTTAAACATCATCATTAAGGTGATAGGTGTCAATGTCAAATCAAAATCCCAAAAATATCTCATGCATAAGTGAAATTGTCCATTTCATGTAAATTTGGAACTTCTACACAAGTTCATAGCAAAATCGGTGTAAAAGAGTCATAATTCACTACGAACTTGACTGAAAATTTTGTTTTTACAACATCCTAGAGTTTTGGTATTTTTGAAGCATTTAATCTATTTCAGAGAGCATATGAGTCATAAAAAATGTTGAGGACTCTCATTAGGATAAATGTTGATGAAGATCACTTAGCAAAAGGATGGCATGGCTACCAACACACCATTTTTGCCACCTCACTAATACACGTCTTATCTTCAAATTCAAAATATTAAGACATGCAATCTAGCATGCCATATTGCCACCTGATCATGGTTGTTTCCACCAATTTTTTTTTTTTTTGGTTCAATGGAGATGGTGCAAGAAGAATTGAAGAAAAAGGATTTTAAAAATATTTATAATGGATGAAACTGCTACCCCTTGAAAGATTGTAAGAAATTTTTTGGAAACTTTTGTCTTACTACTTTATAAAATCAGTTACAGAGTTTTGAACATATTTTTTGGAGGTAAGGAGTGAAAATTTCAAAATATGGAAAAGTCAGGCAAGTTTGTAGCGAGCTTGAGGCCTGAAGCTGAGTTTTCACTACGAACATGATGTAGAATGTTTTGAGGTAAATATTCCAAAAAATATCATGTCAAATGTGGGTGAGGACATGTGCTTACCTTATTTTACCTAATGAAGACCCTCCAACAAGCAACAAAGTCAGAAAAAGTGCAGAAGGTGGTGAAATGAAAATGCTATGAACTTTCCTAAACTTTCATGTACATGATTGTTTTAGCAAATAACTTCAAAGTCACTTTCTAAACAAATGAAAAATTATTTTGGAAATATGAAGGTAATTTTTCTTCAGCACAAGGCCATATACAAAACTGCCTCTTAGTTCTTGCAAATATATCATGGTTTGGAAATTATGCACTCATCTTCGAGGCCCATTTTTCAGACTTTTTACTAACATTATTTTTGAAAAAATTGTAAAATTCGACTTGGAAGATGTCCAACTCATCCACATGACATAATGACACATCAGTAGTCTAGTACACTAAAAAAAATAGTTGTTTTCATTTGATAAGGATTATTAAAGGGATTTTTTGAGCTATTTAATGAAATAAGAGTCATTTTTGTATTCAAACTCTGCGAAACAGAAAATATTGCGAACAAGTCCTCAAGTGATGTAATCCTATTTGAAATAGGGCTCTGAAGTAGAAATTCAAATATATCAAGGTGGAAAATTATTTGTATGATTCCTCACACTACAAATGAGATATTTTTAGAGTTAGAGAAAGGTGGATGGATGTTATGACCAATGCTTCTATTGTAATCTTTTTCTACTCAGTTAATATATAGTTGTAGAAAAAATTTGTTCAAACCTAAGATTCCTTTTGGGCTCTTATGTGTTTGTCTCCTTTACCTATTCAATGTTAATTTCGCTTACTTCATACATAATTACTTTGAATTCATAAATTTTTATGCTCCAACTTCCTTTCTTTCTCTTGTTTGTTGTCATAATTATGTTTGTAAGAGCTCATATGGCTCAGCTTCCATGAATGATATTTTTATGTAATTGATTTTCATACTGAATCCATGCCAAATGGTAGCCATCAAACATCTTTCACCTGCAAAAAATCATCCAAAAGACATCTGAGAATTAGCCATCTTATTTTTAAGCTTCATTATTGAAAATCATATATTTTCTTGAGAGAGCCTCTATGGTTGGAAGGGATAAATTCCAACCGTAATTGGTTTGAAATAGTTACATCAGATTTACTATTGATCGACAGCCCAATTAGTCCCAATTTGGTGATAAAATTTTGGTGCATTTGTTGGGAGACTAAAATTCATATAATCATGGGTGATTCTTGTCAAAGGAACTGAGCTCTTGAAGGTAGGAGGAGATTAGACAATTCGAAGGTTGTACTTCTACCTTGGTGATTCCATTCTTGAAGAATTCAGAAATTCAAATATTCATGGTGAATCCACTGCTTCAAGATTAGTAGCTTTATGAAGTTCCAAGAGGAGTTCTACTACAAGTATAAAGCCTAGGTATGCTCCTATGGGTTGGTATCACATCTATGTTTTTCCAAATTGTATGCCTCGTGTTGATTAGTCAAACCATATTCACATTTTTAAAGATGAAAAGAAAGATGATGTTGTTCTGCATCTGGTTAAATTCCACATACATGTATGTAGACTGAAGGTTGAGTTTCCTGAAGATTGTCTCATGAAGATGTTTATGGTTACCCTATAAGGTAAAGCTATAGTATGGTATGAAGGGTTGAAATTAGGAAGATTGTGTTCTCTTAAATATTTCCATAGAATATTTTTTGAACATTATAGGAAGTCTCATCCCTTATCACCACTTTTTCGAGACTATTGCAATCTTTGGAAAGGTTTCTTTCAATATATTAAAATCATTCATGATGATGTAGAATAGATGGATGATGAGGAGATATTAGAGGCACTTTCACAAGCTAGATGTTATGATGATCAAGAAATTTTCCAACAAGAAGATCTCTCTTCTTCTCTTTAAGATAAAATAGATCAGTAATTTGGCAACTGAGTTTTATCCCATGAAATTTGTGAAAATTTGCAGCATCTTTTCCAATATTTAGATGATAAAGAGGAATATAAAGATGGTTAGTTACAAGGCTCTTCACTTTTTCATTTTTTGAACATTTGAATGTTGAGGAAAATGAAAATGGGTAGGAGAAAGGAATATCTTATGTGAAACATGTTTCTTTTCTTCATGAGGAGGAGGTTGATTCCTTGAATATGCTTGAAGGTTGTCATGAAGAACCACTAATAGACAATCATCAACAACTTTTTAATCTAGAAGTTGTTGTCCCAGAATGTGTTTTTGTAGATTTAAGTGATCAAAAATATATGTTTGTGCATAATGCTATGATAGCTCCTCTTGAATATTTTCAGGAACATTCAAAGTCCTGTCTTGGAAATCATGTTACAAATCAAGGTACGAAATAGGGACAGATTTTAGTTGTAAATGAAGAACATGTTTATTTTTCTATTGGTCTTCAAAATGAGCTTATATTTCACGATTTTGAAGATCCTCTTGCAACTCATTTACAACCATCACGAAAAGTGACTTTCACAGTAGTTTTGGATCATGGGGGTGTTTTCAAATGGAATTTTGAGTTTCCATATTTCAGGTTTATCTTTATTTTTGAAGAAAGTATGAGAAATGTTTTTCTAAATAGCCATCTAATTGACTGGTTTTATTGAAATTTTCATGTCATTTGAATTCAACATTTCATTTACAGCTATTATAGTATTTTTCCATGTATAAAAATAAGCTCAAAGGAATGAGAAAGTTTGGTTTTCAGTTCTTAGTTTCATTACCAGTTTGTACAGTTGTTGCTTTTAGTTTGGAATTTTGTCTTTAGTTAGAGAGAATGTTACAAGCTAGCATTGCATGGCCGAAGGAAAGTATGTCAAGTATTCGGGAGCATTCCAAATGCTAAGGAACTGGAACTGCGGATTTGAGGTTCTTTGTTGCCTTGCAAGGGGGACATCATCACCATTAGAGCCACTATTATCCTCGATAACAACTAGGTTTGTCTAGGTTAGTTTTAGGTAAGTTAGGTTAGGTCATTAGGGTAAAATAACGTCATTAAGTTCATTAATTTTCAAAAAATGTACATATGTGGGAGTATTAATTGTCACCATTAAGGTGATAGGTGTCACTGTCAGATAAAAATCCCAAAAATATCTTTTGCATAAGTGAAAATGGCCATTTCATGTAAATTTTTCACTACTACACAAGTTCGTAGCAATATCAGTGTAAAACAATCATAATCTGCTATGAACTTGCCTAAAAAATCTGTTTTTACAGTGAGCTGAATTTTTGATATTTTTGAAGCATTCAATATATTTTTTAGAGCAGATGAGTCATCAAAAATGTTGAGGAGCTTCATTGGGGCACCTCTTGATGAAGATCACTTTAGCAAAAGGAGACATGGCTACCAGAATACCATTTTTGCCGCATCACCAATACATAACTTATCTTCAAATTAGAAATATCAAGACCTGAAATCTAGAATGATCGTTTGCCACCTAATCATGGTTGTTTCCACCTAAAATTTTTTTTTTGGTTCAATGGAGATGGCGCAAGAAGAATTGAAGAAAAAGGGTTTTAAAAATTATTGTAATGGATGACCCTATTGCCCCTTGAAAGATGGTAAGACATATTTTTTGGAAAATTTTGTCTTAGGATACTCTATCAAATCCGTTACAGAGCTCTAAACATGTTTTTTGGAGGTAAAGAGTGAAAATTTCAAAATCTGGAAAAGTTAGGCAAGTTCGTAGCGAGCTCCAGGCTTGAAGCTGAGTTTTCGCTAAAATTTGTTGTAGAATGTTTTCAGGTAAAACTTCCAAAAATTATCATGTTAGGGATGGATGAAGACATGTGTTTACCTTATTATACCTAATGAAGACACTCCAATATGCATCAAAGTCAGAAAAATTGCAGAAGGTGGTGAAATGAAAACACTACGAAAACTACACTATGAACCTTCCTGAACTTTCCTGTACATGATTGTTGTAGCAGTCAACTTCAACCTCACTTTCTAACCAAATGAAAAATTATTTTGGACATATGAAGGATTTTTTTCTCTCTCACAAGCCCATCTACAAAAACCTCTCTCTTTTTTAGGTTTGGAAATTGTGCACTCATCGTTGAGGCTTATTTTTCAGAAGTTTCACTAACAATATTTATGTAGAAATTGTAAAATTCAACTTGGAAGAGGTCAACTTAGCCTCCACGTGGCATAATGACACATCAGTAGTCGATTACACTCAAAACATTATTTGGTTGCATTTGATAAGGATTATTGAAGGGATTTTTTGAGCTATTTAATGAAAGAAGAGTCCTTTTTGTATTCAAACTATGCCAAACAAAAAATATCCCTAGGAAGTCTCCAAGTGATGTAATCCCATTTGAAATAGGTCTCTGAGGTAGAAATTATAAGCTATCAAGGTGGAAAACAATTTGTATGAGTCCTCACTCTATAAATGAGAGAGTTTTAGAGCTATAGAAAGGTGGATGTATGTGATGACCAATGCCGCTATTGTAATAATGTTCTTCTCAGTTAATATACAGTTGCATAAAAATTTTGCTCAAACCTAAGATTATTTTTGGGCTCTGATGTGTTTGTCTTCTTTATCTATTCAATGCTAATTTAGCTTAATTCATACATAATTTGTTATAATTCATAAATTATTATTCTCCAACTTCCTTTATGTATCTTGTTTGTTGTCAGAGTTATTTCTGTAAGAGCTCCTATGCCTCAACTTCCATGAATGATATTTTTATGTAATTGATTTTCAACTGAATCCATGCCAAATGGTAGCCATCACACATCTTTCACCTGCAAAAAATCATCCAAATACATCTGAGATTTATCTATCTTATTTTTAAGCTTCATTACTGAATATCATATATTTTCTTGAGAGAGCCCTCTCTGCTTGGAAGGGCTAGCTTCCAACCCTAAGTGGTTTGAAATAGTTACATCAGATTGAATTTTGAGCATCCCAATTAGTCCCAATTTGGTAATAAAAGCTGAGATATAGAGTAAACCCTAGAGGTATTTTCCCTTTATTAAGACTAGGAATCCTTGCCAGTGAATGAAGCGATATATGGTAAATACTAGAGGGTGGAGTCTTGGTGTAGGGCCTAGTGATCCAGAGTGGATTAAGGTAAAGCCTGAGATACTCATAGATAGGAACATTCCTCATGATGTAGGTGGAGAAATCCAGGGGCATTCATGCTTGTTTTGTGCCCTAGTGATTTGGGATGGATTGTAGTAAATGTTGGTTTAGATTGATGAGGGTGAGGTGGTTTAGCCTCAGGTTACCCTGCTTGGTTATTTTGATTTGATTCCCACATTTATGCTTGGAATATGGCATGGGTTGATTAGCTAAAGATAGATTTGGTTAGGCTAATCTATGGTTAGGTAAAATGTGGTACTCCCATCCCGAGTTTGATTTTGTATTCATTAATAAGAGGTTTTTTTTTTGACATATTATGTGTAAATGTAGTGGTTTATATGCGGATTATATTACTAATGTATCCTTGATATTTCTATTTTTATTATGATATTTATAAGCATGTATTATGACAGTGATGATGTATGGATTTCCCCATGTTTTGATTTGTAAATGAATGAAAAATGTATCTATGACCTAATAGATGATAATGGAAATAATGATATAAGGGAACAATCCTTCTTAGTGATTCTCAGATAAGTATGAGACCCCTATGCTCACATTTTTTTTTAAACTGTAAATTACATATTTGTGACATGTTTGACCAAATGTCTGTCATGGATAGTAGGGATTCAGTCTAGACCTTGTCAATGTTTTTGCAATCGTATCATTGTTCCACTATTATATTTCATTTATGAACCTTTCATTGAGTTCAAGGGAGTGAACTGGGCTCTAGAAATAAAAAAATGGCTCAAATACTAGGGACACTGACACAGTTCTGCACAAAATATCCCCTACACAAATCCATGCCCATGTTGCGGGCACGTCGAGAGTGTCACAAATTCACCCTTGTCCATATCAAGGGAGTTTCTACGGTTTTAATGGTCCAAAAACCCAATGGGACCCATAGGTTGCTTACTTGAGTGATTAAGATGACTCCTGGGAGTTTTTTGGCTAATGTGGAAGGTTTGTATGATGTGTTTCTATCGATTCCACTCCTTTAAGGTCACCTACAAGGTAGAAGCAAATCATAGTAGCCTCTCATCACATGTTTACCTTGGTTATCAGTAACTTTGATAGATGTGCGAGGAGGGTGTTACAGAGTGGTATTAGAGCATGGTTACCCCTTGGAATGGATGGGCGGTGTGTACTGTTCATGCATTCATTTTGATTTCAGAGTTGTTAATCATCCCTATGGTCTATATGCTTGTTACTTATCCATGGTGTCATTCATGGTTGTAGTGATGTTGCTATGTGAAAGAGGATTTTGTTCTTCTGAAGTGTGTCATCATGATTGTACCATGGGTTATGAATTTCTATGTGTGTCAATGCTTACATGTTGTCAAATGTGTACTGGTAAGTTTTTTTTTGTCATGCATGAGGTCATGGTATGTGCAGTTGATATGGTAATGCATCGATGACTAGAATCTAGCTAGAATGATGTTTATATGTTGGTACACTTATTTTTTATAATTCTATATCATGTTATGATTATTTTTTTACATGTATTACACTTATTTGTATGATCTTTCAGATGAGATATTGTCCCAAAACTATGCCAAGATACGTTGGTTTATTGTGATTTGGTTTATCTGTCATACTATGCCTTGCAGGAAAGAGATCAAAATGACTAGCAAGATGGTATAATACAAACATTATCCCTATGAATCAGATAAACAATGTGGTGGGCACTCTTCTAACTTGGAAGAAACATTGAGAATATTCAAGGATGAAATAAGGAGTTGTAAGGCGAACACTAGAAAAATCATTCATGAAAAAGAGAAACAAGAAGAGGTTAATGAAACAATCCTTCAAAGTTTGTCAAAATTGTAGCAACAAGGGAGAATTTAGATCTGCCATGGGCAGGAGGAAGAAAATAACTAGGCATATGGAAGTAGGTCTCCTATTGGACACAGTTCGGATAGAGATGGCACAGTGAGAGATGGCAAGTCATTGGATACTCCAGATAGGAGAGGTGATAGACAGAGGTACTACTCTAGTTCTCTTTCATATATGCATTATAATCGTCATCACTATCATCCTTACAGGAGGATTGATAAGGGATACTTTCGAAATTACTTTTAAGAGATCATAGCCATCTATTTTTTATGGATACTTGAGGAAACTAGAATATGTAGAGGCTTGGATACTTGGGATGAAAAATTTCTTTGAGTTACATGAGTACAAAGAAAACATGAAGGCCATAATTTCTATCTTCAACCTGAAAGGTAAAGGAGATATCTTGTGGGAATATGTGAAGTGGGTCAGAGACATTAGGATGTAGCACTTGAGTTCGCATGAGTTCAAGCGGCTTTTTAGGAAGAAGTACTTGTGAGAAAGGTATTACGAGGGTAAAATGAAATAATTCTATGAGCTAAAGGGTGGATCAATGAAAAATGAGGAGTATATGACCAAGTTCCTGGAACTATTGAGGTATGTACCATATCTTAATGATGAGAAGCCTAAATTTAAGTGATTTGTCAGTGGCTTGCCATTAGAATTTATAGATCAAATTGAGTATGATGAGCCTCGGTCACTTGAGGAAGTTATTTTGAAATTGAAGCATTTCTATGAACATTCAAAGCATAAGAATGAATCTCAACAAGGATGTAAAGGGAAAGATAAAGGTAAGGGTAAATGGAAGTCGAAAATAGTAAGGCCTTGGAATGCAAAATAGAAAGAAAATGTGGCACCAAAAAGGAAGTTCAATGCAGCTATACAGAGACATGGATCACAACATCAACATAAAGGTGATGGTACTGGATGGTTGCAGTTTTGGACATGTCGTAAGGAAAACCTTAAGAGATATATTTCCACAGAATTAGGGTGGTAGGCCTTAGATATATAGTGCACAAGAAGCAGAAAATGTTGGGGATATTGGTCAGAGTGTTGTTTGTATCTATACAAAAATGGATAATAGGTAGGGAGACCATCACGAATTGATCTTGGATATGGATGGTAAGTTTTTTGATCAAGTTGTTTCTTTTGTGATTAACCCAGGATCTAATTATAGTTATGTTATTCCTAAACTTTTGGATAAGTGTTGTTTGAATCGATAAGTGCATGTGGAATCTTGGTTAGTGATGTTGGCTACATGTACAAAGAAAAGAGTTCATCATTGGGTAAGAGATTTTGAATTTGAGTTGAATGGCATGTATATAGAAACGCACTTGAACATATTTCCATTGCGATCATCTAATATGCTATTGGGTATGGATTGGCTATACCTTCACAAGACCAAGGCGGATTGTTACGACAAATCCATTGAGTTATTGGATAAAAATGGGGAACCAAGAGTCTTACAAGGAAATAAGAAAGTCCCATTAGTTAGGAAAGTGACAACTATGCAAGCCAAGCGTAGTCACAAGGAATATTGTGTGTTATTTTTAGTACATATCTCTAGTGAAAAAGGTAAGGAGGTTGAGGATGCAGATGCTTTAAGCAAGTACCGAGTTCTATAGCAGTTTCAATATGTATTTCCTGCAGATAGTTTAGAGTTTCCACCTCACAGGGAACTATAATTTTCTATTGAGTTGGTACCAGGGGCAACTCCAACATCAAAATCACCTTATATGATGAGAATTCCTGAGTTGCTAGAGTTAAAGTTGCAACTGAAAGAGATTATTGACAAAGGATACATTAGGCCAAGTGTATCGCCATGGGGTACGCTGGTATTGATTGTAAAGAATAAGGATGGTACTCTCGTATTGTGCATTGATTGTAGGAATTTCAACAAAGTGACCATAAAAAACATGTATCTGTTACCGAAGATTGATGACTTGTTTGATTAGATGAAGGTAACAACAGTGTTCTCGAAGATTGATTTCAGATCTGGATATCATCAGGTACACATTATGGAAGAGGGCATTTACAAGACATATTTCTATACTAGGTATGGGCATTATGATTTTGTTTCAGTTCTATTCCATTTTACTAATGCTCCAACTACCTTTATGTCTTTTATGAATAGTGTTTTGCGTCCATATCTTGACAAGTTTGTTAGTGTGTTCATTTATGACATATTAGTATATTCTAAAAATGAGGAAGATCATGTTGATCATTTGGAAGCATTATTGATATTGTTGAGAGAGAATCATTTGTATTCTAAGGTAAACAAGTGTAGTTTCTTTTAGATCATGGTACATTACTTGGGACATGTTGTCTCCAAGGAGGGCATACCAGTGGATCCAGAAAAGGTGAAAGCTATCATGGAATGGGATTCTCCTAGAAAGGTAGATGAGGTGGTTCGGCTATGAATACAGCCACTTTTTAACACTTATTTCATCCATTTTTACTCTTATTTATCTTGTAATTTATCATAATTTATCATATAAATCCATTTTATAATTATTTATGCTCTTATGGATGAATATTATTTATTCTCCTTTATTTTTAATAAATGGATGATTATTATGCATAATTTTATCAATGATGGTTTATTAATATATTTTGTATGAACACTCACCATTTTAGCCTCCAAGATATTTTCCATATTGCAGATTTGATCTCCAAATCATCATCAAATATTCCAACTCAGAAATTCGCTGGAATAAGTGTGATTTGCGGTTGGCGTTTGGACAAATGAAGAAGAATGAAAATATGCAATTTAATAGAGAACGGACCAAATTAACTCCACGGGAGAATGGTTTGCCCAAATTCAACTTTTATTGAGAGAAACACAAGGTTCTTTGAGCATTATTTTCTCATATTTACTGTTGCGGCCGTCCTCCAAATTATCTCAGCTACAAATCAAAATTCGACTTGGTTTTGTTGAAAGATTGATGGAAATATATTTTCTGGTTGATCAAGTTGTTGGGAACATTCCAATATTTTTATGAGAGATCATATCTGCTATTTAATTTCTCCTCTTTCTGATTATAAAAGGAGAGTATGTATTATGTATTGGAGAACAATGGATGATTATCGAATTCCTTTTGTAACACTGTAATTCCTTGGCTCTCGTGATCAAAGACCAGCTGATGTAAAAGCTATTCACGTTTGATTAATACAAAGACACGTTCTTGTTCCATTTCTTAAGCTCTGAAGTAAAATCTAGCAGCGTTTCACCGGTGGTTGAGGGCCCGGCCCTGGTGGATCGATCCGCTGTTTGTATCTCTATATTTTCATTATTGTTGTGAGATAGTTCATATTTTCTTTTATTATAGTTTGCAAATTAATCGGTTTGTTGTTTAATTGCTTTGATAACAGTGTGTTATATTAACGAATCACGTTGTTGTTCTTTTATTATTTAACAAGAATCTCAACACTGTATAATTTATCTTGTTAATACCTTAATACAACTTCACTGTTCTATTTTCATTATGGTTTCATTCCACTTGCTGTTTTTTTTTATTGATATTCATTATAGATTGTTGTTCAATAGGATTGGTTATTCGTTTCCATTAATTAGAGTTTGTTGTTCAGATTTATTAAATAAGATTCCTTGTTTAATTCCTTTAATTACAATTTTCTTTCCATTTACTTTGTTGTTCATTTCTATTGATTAATTGCAAAGAGTTTTCTTTTAAAGAGTTTTCCTAGTTTACTTTCAATAGCAGCTTTAGTTCAATTTCTATCTCCTTTTAATTGCTTTAAAGCAGGACTGTCAACTGTAGAGAACATTGGCTATTTCTTCCTTGTTCCCAGATTGATTGTCTTGTTCTAGTTTGATTTCAATTGCATCAATTTCTAGAGGAATGAGTTATTGCTACTGTATCCTCGATTGATGTTTGCTGATTGAATAGTTGGATTTTAGAGCATTTGATTTTATATTTTTGTAGTTAGATTTCTTTTTCAAGAATCCATTTATTCTTGCATTTATAACACTGTACTACATCTCACACAACATTGCTCTTGGATAAATTTCCACCTCAGACTGAGTACACTCTTGAAATAAAAATTCGTTCCTGGATTGATAATTAATGTAAGATAAATATGCGTTAAAAAGACAACTTTTATACCTCAACATTTTGGCACCGTTGCTGGGGAGAGTGTATGCCATTTAGAAAGAGTGATGCATATTTAATTTTCTCCGCTTGGGAAGAATTGGGTATTAAGGATGGAAGGTAAGAACCTGCGCACCGAGCAAGAAACACACTTGTTCACTAGCGCGCTTCACAACAGAATTGAGTGAAAGATTAAGGTAGGAATGAATGCTTGCGTTTTCTCGAATTTTAGAGGTAGAATTTTTGAAAAGAAATCTTGTAATTCCACTCGAGTGGTGATGTAAGCACCACCCATTTCACTAACCAATTGACAGGAACATTGGAAGGAGGATCCTTAAAGAAACACATGAATAACATCTTCTATTATGGTCAGAAATGGCTCGGATTGCAACTTTTGAATTCCTTATCAAAGATCTAGGAGGAGTGACACAAATGCACATAATTCCCCCATTATCTCTACCAAATTTTCATGGTTTGACAAATGAAGATCCAGATACATTCTTATTTGAGATTGAAATACTTTGTAGAGGATATGATTATTGTATTAATGATCAAATATTGAAAATGTTTCCTCTTACTCTAAAAGGAGCAGCTCTCCGATGGTTCATGAGCCTAGGTGGGAACTGCATCCAAACATGGGAGGGCATGATGAACATATTCCTGAAGAAGAAGTACCAAGGCTATTGAAAATCCAATGAAGATATTTTCGGTATGATACAAGGGGAAGATGAAAGCTTGGAGGACTATGTAGAGAGATTTTGATATAACCTTCAAAAATCAAAGCATAAGCATTTGAAAAAAGAGATCTTGAAAACACTCCTCCTTAAAGGAATCAAAGATGAATTTTTAGAACTCTTAAATTTGATACGAAAAGGTGATGTTTTTCAGTTATCATATGATAATGTTTGTGAGTTGTGCATAAGGTATTCAAGAGGAATTTTCAAGGCCGGTAAGAATTCTAGAGAATTTTCTTCTTTCTTTTCCAAATTTACTACAAAAACAAGAGACATAAGAGCTGAAATCAATGTTTTATTTGGAAATTTTAAATATGATTTTATTAGCTCTCTAAATTCACAATTGAATGTTTTGCAGGTTCGGAAAAATCAAGAATTTGATGAAGTGTTTTCCCCTCATTACCGAAAGGAGCATCCCATATATGGTTGTTCTTCCTTATCTAATTTGGAAGTGGCATATCAAAGAGATGAGGAAGCTGCAACAAGGTCAACAGGTATGGTTCAAAACACTTCCTCTCCATTCTCTTACTTGCATAATCCATTATGGAATACTCATATGTTAAGGCAGCCATGCTAATCTCAATATAACCACCACCAATCTTGTCTACAAGTTTGGCATGGTTCATCTTATGATTGCATGACTACTCTCCCTCATCTTGTAGCACAAACACATCTTCCAGCTCTTCCACAATCTCTTGCTTTCCCATCAAAATCATCCACTCAACACAATCAACTACATCGTCAAGAGGCTCCATTCCCTACACAATCTCCTGCTCAACTCATTCTACAGCCTCACCATAATAAACCAGTACAACATGCTTACAGTTTTGAACTGCAAAATTTACTCACCCTTCCCACCCATTCTATCTCACATGCTCTATTGGAGAAAACTTACACTGAGACTCAAAATGAATCAAATCCAAAAATTGTAGAAGTTATGAAAGAAAATGAGGTTTCTTCTAGTTTGCACCAACAAACCATTGTAAAATCTCAAGAACTTCATGATATGATGGCTATGGGAAATAAAGGAATTAATGAATATATTGAATATTGGTTTCACTCCATCATTTGTTTGCAACATCACTCCATACTTCAACAATTTTTGGCACCATCTTTTCAAGGGAAGTTGGCTTCTCATACCCTAATTTTTATCAACATGCATTTTTCAAATTTGGGTATGTACATACTAGAGGCCTTATTTCTAAAATGGTTCCACTGGAAATACTCTTATACATAAACATATTCTATTCTCAAAGAAGAGTAGGATAGTGGAGAAAATAAAATAAATAAGGAAATAAAACAAACACATTTTTTTATTTTTGTAAAAATAGTTGTTTCTTTGTTGCAACACGTTGTGAAATCAACATTGATGATAAATATTCTAATTTATTTGTGTATTTATATGAATTATATTGCAAATAACAATTCTACAAACACTTATACTCATTTTTATCATCAATATGGAAAAAATTCTTGAATATCATATTTTTTTGGCTTGCGGGCTTGATGAAATTTCTGAAAACACAGTTGAGACAATCATGTTTTAGGGGACCAAAGTGAATATTTTAAAAACATGTTTCTATAAAAAGTATCCCTTGATGTCTATTTTCCAACCCAATTTGAATCACTCAATTTGGATTTGAAATGAAAAAGTTAGAGCCAAAACATTGACAGGGTGTCTAGTAGGAAGCTCAGGAACAGAGTTGGGACAGTCAGTTTTTGGAGGCCTAAATGACTATATTTTTAAAACCTATTTCTATGGTATATTCCTCTATAAATATAGTTTACAACGCAATTTTAATCACTCAATTTTTATATCGTATGAGGAATTTATGACCAAAATACTGACTGCCTATCATAAATCAGCACTCTTGAAACTATGTTTTCTCGGCTGTTCATTAACGTATTTGACCCATCAATTATTCTTGTCTTAAAAACGTATTTCTATTGAAAAGAGATAAATGAATATAATTTAATCTTCAATTTTAATCGGTTCAATCCGCCATCAAACGAAAAATTTATGCTTGAAATATCAAGTGTTGGTATAAGCTGGAAAATCGAAAATGACTATATTATGCAGGTTGTTATAAGAAAATTTGACATATCATAGCATTGAATTTTTAAAACCTATTTCTATTGGAGATAAACCTTTGAATTAGCTCTCATTTGGCTTTAGAATCACTCAAATCGGACGAAATACAAAGAAGTTATGATTGAAACACTGTTGGTTGGCATGATTGGCCACTGCTCTCCCGGAGGTAATAAATTAATTTTACTTTGTCCGTGGATTTGTTCTACAAAATAACTAATTGTTAGTTTTTTTCATAATTCTTGGATTAGGGGAGCCCGTGAACCTCTTTTTCTCTATGATTTAATGTTTTATTGCAGGTAGATACTCTTTTTTTTGCAAGTCTTAGCATAATAAAAAAGGTCAATTTATGGACGAGCGATTCTTGAGAGAATTTTTAGTGAAACAAGGGCATTTCATCCAGTTCATTACCTAACAGATTCATAACAAGAAGAAATGAAGAATTGGTTTTCATTTGAAGATTCATGTCACTGCTGTCAAAACATTTTTCAAAAAGATCATTTTTTCCATTAATAGATTGATATTCCCTTAGGAAATAACATCATAGCTATTGTAACTTAATAAAGTGTTGTTTCTTTTCTGATTTCTTTTATGTTTTTGTGTTTCAGGTGTTGATCCCTCCAAATTGTAGTTTCCGTTCCATTTGAAATTGCACAATAAGGACCCCACCATGCAAGTTTCAGTTACAAAAGGCAATTCTTCGGCAGCACCAATTCTGTAAAAAATAAATAAAATTAAAATTAAAATTAAAATTAAAATTACTTTTTTCTTGAAACCTGTACATAAAGTTTGTTTTCTTTTACTTTGCTTGTTTTTTTTGTATAAAATTTTATTTCTTGAACCATTCTTACTTTACTTGCTGTGAATTTTTGTTGTTCCTTTCCAAAGGAACAACACTTTTGTTGTTCCTTTCGAAAGGAACAACACTTTTGTTGTTCCTTTCGAAAGGAACAGCGGTATTGTTATGAGCGTTTTGTTGTTCCTTTCTAAAGGAACAACACTTTTGCTATTCCTTTCGAAAGGAACAGCAGTATTGTTGTGAGTGTTTTTGTTGTTCATTTGAAAAGACTCCTTTGATGTTGTTGTGAGCGTTTTTGTTCCTTTCAAGGTAAACAACTTTTTGAGGATTTTTTTGAATTTTTCATGACTTTTTGAAAGACAAACATACAATTTATGGAAGGATACACAAATTAGAGGTTATTGGAATCAGTAAATCAAGAGAAATTGTCATTTTTAAGAAATTATTTTGTAGTGATAAGAAAAGGAAAGGACACAACTATCTATATCACTTTGTTGTCTTTATTTTCACTAAAACTAATATGATCGACTATCTTTATCATGTTGGTTATTCCCTAACTCTTCACAACTCTCTTTGATTTTTATTTATTGAATAAGAATAAGGGCATACTTTCTCTATTGAGATGTTCAGACTTCTTCCACCATCCCTAGAGTGTTGAGCCATCCTCTATACATAAATAGGGAAGTGCTACAGGAAAAAAAAAAAAAAAAAATTTCTACATAGTTACTAATAATTCTATGATATGGCAGATGGAGGATAGGGGGTCTCGTCAAGAGCCAGCCTACCATGATCATAAGGGAGAAGTGAAGTGGCATTCCCATTATGACCACCACACCAGGGATATGATCCAATGGACAACTCAGAAAAATAAAAAGTCATTGGAATAGGAGGTCTCATCACGAGTCGGTCTGCTCACCTTTCACTCCTTCCTGGTGAATGGCATTGTGATTCATCTGGTCTCCAAGCCAGCATAGTGACCTCCATCATGACATCACACAGCACTTCCCTAGGCATAAATAAATGATAATGGTTCCATGGGTGAGAAAGCAACTTTGTTAAGGTTATAGACACCTGTGGGCAACAGAGCTCTGCTGATGGTCTTGAAGTCATATTTTTCACAAATCAATAGTAATGATAAACCCTTTTCTTATATCTTTATCTAAGATCAAATGAGAGTATGCTCCTAAACCCTTTGTTTGGAACCTCTTATGCATGAAATTTATTTATAAATCGATCATAATGGTTTATGTGGATAATGACCGCATAAGTATTTTTTTTCACATCAGCTGTCATTTTCCCTTATTTTCGAATCATTACATAAACATTTCCATATCTACTCACAATTTCAAAATATGCATTGATTTCAGTAATGCGATAATTTATTGATCATATCATAAGTATGTCTGTCTTTCCATGTTGTACAATTGTTGTGCAATATGCTGCTCTTCTATTTGCCACCATATTCATACTGCATTTCTACAGAAGTTTTTCTGATTGAACTTTTTGCATGCATCTTATCTGTTTCCATTCAAAATTAAAACTATGGATTCAAGAAAATTGCATACATAATCGTGCTTTATTTACAGGAAAACAACAAATATGGGAGGTAATTCTATCTGCAACACGACCACACTATTGCAACTAACAGCAAAGGCTCGCGAACGCGCACAATTCTTCAGACATGATGTGCTTGCATGGCTTCCACCTTTTGCATCACTTTCAGTATCTGCTCAGCCTACATCAGCTTCAACAACGGCCAATCCCTACATGTCCTTCCACATTTTTTCAGAGGTAACACTTGAGGTAAAATAGCATAATTTTCTGATTTATTATGAATTTAGGAGAATTTCATGAAAATGCATAGAGCATTATTTATCATCATTCATTCCACATCTTTACCACTTCCCATTTTTTTTAGACACATCTCCTCTTTTAGTTTGGGGGAGTGTTGATTTTCTTCATTTCTTTCTTATGACCATGTCAGTAATCTTCTTTGATATTCTTATTCATTCTCAACACCTCCCTTATTCCATGTTGTTTTATACCAAGCATCGATTTCAATAGATTGTAGCAACCACCTCTCTTTGTTTTCTAGCATCGTATGAGGACATGCTAATTCTTCAGTTTTGGGAGGGGAGAATTGCTACACATGATGGATGTTTTCCACTTTCTTTCTCATTTAAGGCATACAATTTCATTTGTATATAGTGCAGAAATTGTTTTGCATATATCTTTAAAACTATGAACTGGATTCTTGTAATTTCTGGATAACAAAAAAGTATCATTAAAATACACAAACCCATACAATTTCATGCTAAATTAGTTCATAAAATTTCGAAAATTATGCACTATCACCTACAACCATTTTGTTTATATCTCATGATCCGTGCATCAAAACGATCTGATTTTTGAGAAAATGGTTAATGAAGTTTGTTGTTACTTATGTCACATTTTTCTGCAACTTCATATACATATAGTTGAACGTCAACTGTAAAAATTGTTATGCCTTTATCAAGATTGCTAAAATTGAATATTCATTATTTGAGGAAAAATTCATTTGTTCCATCCATTTCATGAGTTGCGATGAACAATTTTCTTTGCTTGGTTAACACGTGGGTTTTGTCTTTGGGTTGCATGAGGACATGCAGTATATTCAGTTCTGGGTTGCATGAGGACATGCAATATAATCAGTTTGGGGGTATGTTGGGTCGTGAATACGACCACTTTTTAACACTTATTTCATCCATTTTTACTTTTCTTTATGATGTCATTTATTATAATTTATCATATAAATCCATTTTATAATGATTTATGCTCTTATAGATGAATATTATTTCTTCTTCTTTATTTTTAATAAATGGATGATTATTATGCATAATTTTATCAATGATGGTTTATTAATATATTTTGTACCAACACTCACCATTTTAGCCTCCAAGATATTTGCCAGATTGCAGATTTGATCTCCAAATCATCATCGAAGCCCATCCAACTAAATTCAACGGAATAATAAGTAGCGGCCCACGGTTGAGGGTCTGGTCAGACTTGAACCCTAGTTCTTGAAAATCCGGAACATGGGTTTTGTCTAGAACGGACCAATTTAACTTTTTAAAAGAACTGTTTGCCAAAATTCAGCTTGTATTGAGAGAAACACAAGGTTCTTTGAGCATGATTTTCTGAGATTTACTGTTGTGGCCGTCCTCCAAATTATCTCAGCTGCAAATCCAAATTCGACTTGGTTTTGTTGAAAGATTGATGGAAATATATTTTCAGGTTGATCAAGTTGTTGGGAACAATCCAATATTGTTATGAGAGATCATATTTGCTATTTAATTTCTCCTCCTTCTGATTATAAAAGGAGAGCATGTATTATGTATTGGAGAACAATGGATGATTATTGGATTCCTTTTGTAACACTGTAATTACTTGGCTCTCGTGATCAAAGAGTGACTGATGGAAAAGCTATTCATGTTTGATTAATACAAAGACACGTTCTCGTTCCATTTCTTAAGCTCTGAAGTAAAACCCAGTGACGTTTCACCGGTGGTTGAGGGCCCAACCCTGGTGGATCGATCCGCTGTTTGTATCTCTATCTTTTCATTATTGTTGTGAGATAGTTCATATTTTCTTTTATTACAGTTTGCAAGTTAATCAGTTTGTTGTTTAATTGCTTTCATATCAGTGTGTTATATTAACGAATCACGTTGTTGTTCTTTTATTATTTAATAAGAATCTCAACACTGTATAACTTATCTTATGAATACCTTAATAGAGCTTCGCTGTTCTATTTCCATTATGGTTTCATTCCACTTGTTGTTCCGTTTGATTGATATTCATTACATATTGTTGTTCAATAGGATTGGTTATTCGATTCCATTAATTAGAGTTTTCTGTTTAGATTTATTAAATAGGATTCATTGTTTAATTCCTTTAATTAAAGTTTGTTGTCCATTTACTTCTCTGTTCATTTCTATTGATTAATTGCAAAGAGTTTTCTTTTAAAGAGTTTTCCTAGTTTACTTTCAATAGCAGCTTTAGTTCAATTTCCATTTCCTTTTAATTTCTTTAAAGTAGGACTGAAAACTATAGAGAACATTGGTTATTTCTTCCTCATTCCCAGATTGATTGTCTTGTTCCAGTTTGATTTCAATTGCATCAATTTCTAGAGAAATGAGTTATTGCTACCATATCCTCGGTTGATGTTTGCTGAGTGAATAGTTGGATTTCAGAGCATTTGAGTTTATGTTGTTGTAGTTAGATTTATTTTTCAAGCATCCATTTATTCTTACATTTAGAACACTTTACTACATTTTGAAGAGAATTACTCTTGGATAAATTGCTGCCTCAGACTGAGTACACTCTTGAAACAAAAAGTTGTTCCCGGATTGATAATTAATGTAGGATAAATAGGCATTAAAAATACACCTTTTATACCTCAACAATGAGGTAATTCATGGGATTAGCAAGTTATTACAAGAGTTTTATCAAGAACTTCTCACAAATTTCTTGTCCTATTACATCATTATAGAGTAAAGGTAATAATTTTTAATAAACAGAGGAGTGTGAGGCGATTTTTGAGTATCTTAAGTAGTTCTTGACACGTTCTCTAGTGTTAAATATTGCAGATCTAGACAAAGAGTTTGTAGTATGTACAAATGCTTCCAAGAGAGGAATTGGTGAATTCCTTATCCAGGATGGACAGGTGGTATGCTAAGAGTCACAA
Organism: Pinus albicaulis; assembly: GCA_034641835.2. Lineage (NCBI taxonomy): Eukaryota > Viridiplantae > Streptophyta > Pinopsida > Pinales > Pinaceae > Pinus > Pinus albicaulis. The sequence goes on from CM076578.1 coordinate 1,618,403,618, forward strand.
AAACTAAATGAGCAGGAGAATAACTATCCGATGCATGATCTTGAGCTAGCATAAATCATAAATTCATTGAAGATGTGGAGGCATTATCTTATTGGAAAGAGGTTTGTATTGATGATTGATCACAACAGACTGAGGTACATATTGGACCATCTGAATCTGAATGCCAACCAAGATAAATGGTTGTCCATGATTAGTGAGTTTGACTTCAAGATCAGGTACATTACATGAAAGGACAACACATTTGCAATTTCTCTTAGCAGGAAGATATAAGTAAATCGCATAGCATATATGAGCTCCTATGGGACATATTTACATGATATGATCTTGCAGGTAGGTCAATAGGATGAAATGTATACAAAGATTGTGCACAAGTTGTAGCAAAGTATAGTTACATGTACATGTAGTGGTACAGGTACAAGTATAGGTAGTGGTACAGGTACATGTACAGGTGAAGGTGTACATGATGTGGACTATAGTCTAATGGTAGATATACTGGTTAGATTTAGAGGCAGGATATTTATGCCAGGCAACAGTGAAATCAAGAATATGATCTTGAGGGAGTTTCATGTGAAGCTATATTCAACTCACCCACACTACCATAATACATTGACCGTAGTGAAGAAGTTCTATTATTGGTTGAATTTGAAGAAGGATGTAGCAGATTTTATGTCTAGGTATTTGGATTTTCAGCAGGTGAAGGTAGAGTGTAAGCATCTAGGTGGACTTCTACAACTGATTGTAATTCTAGAATTGAAATGGGTGGTCATTTCCATGGAATTTATAATAGGTTTTCAGAGGATAGTGAGACAACAATATTCCATCATGGTTGTTTTGGACAGGTTGACAAAGGTAGCACACTTCATTCCAGTGAAGTCTACATTCTCAGCTAGCAATGTAGCACAGGTGTTAATCATAGATGTGGTCAGATTGCATGGTGTTAAAAATATGATTGTGAAAGATGGGGATACACAATTCACTTCCAAGTTTTGGAAGGAATTATTTTCAAGATTAGGTACAGAGTTGGCCTTCAATACAACTTATCATCCATATCCAAATGGAAAAACTAAGATGGTCAATAGGATCTTGAAGGACATGTTGAGGATGTATGTGATGCATCGACACTAGAAGTGGGAAGAGTATATTCCACAGGGAGAGTTTGCCTACAACAACGAGTATCAAGAATCATTGGCGATGTGTCCATTTGAAGAATTGTATGGGCATAGTTGTAATATTCCCATTATTTAGAGTGATCTGGTGAATAGGGTATTGATTTCACTAGATATTTTATCATATATGGAAAAAACATGCACGTAATCAAGAAGAATTTGAAAGCATCACAAGATAGGAAGAAGAGCTATGCAGGTTAGAACAAGTTGTTTACGAAGTTTCAGGTTGGGGAAACATGTGTACCTGCACATCAAGCCCAAGAAAAGCTCTGTGTGGATTGGATCATATGTGAATATGACACCATAACTTTTTGGACCTTTCAAGATTCTTGAGAGGATTGGGCCGATAACCTATTGAATTGCACTACCTCCGACAATGAAAATCCATGATGTTTTCTATATATCATTGCTTAAGAAGTATGTTAAATATGTTGATCATGTGATTGACTGTTCTGTATTGCAGGTGGATCCAAATGAAGAATTATAGCTAGAACCTCAGTGTATATTGAAGATAAAGGTGCTCATGCATTGGAACTGAGAAATTGAGCAGGTTAAAGTGCAGTGGAAGCATTTTGGGCCCAATGAAGATGCATGGGAGATGGAAGATCAGATGCAAGCTATGTATCCTTCATTTTTTTCCAGTTGAGGAAAATTATTTTTGGCATGATGTTTTGGTATGTGTTCTGGTATATGTTTGATGTGATTTTCGGGTTTATTTACATATGTGTGTGGATTTAATTACCTCCAAGAGATATGTGATAAATATACAATAAGCGGTATGGGTGTCACGTTATTATAATGCTACATTTGTCATGTTACATAGTGGTTTTCTCTTCAGCAAGGTGATTAGTGTAAGTACTACAATGAGCTAAGTTCTAAAGCTCCAAGAGTATTATGTTTGTTTTTCACCATTTTTTGCTGAGGTATAGGTGTGGTTGAACACCGAGGATGGTGTCCCACAAGGGGGAGGGTTTTATAACAACCCGGGTGAAAATTTCATCTAATAAAATTTAATAAATGAAAAATAATAACCATGGTTGATGGGACACTTATTACAATCTGAATATTGGGAAAAAAATCCTAGTGAGGATGTTCATCCATTTATTATGTCTAAGGAAATTGGAAAAGGCAATAGAAAATGAATTGGAAAGGAAAAATGGCATTTATTGGCACATTTATTTGTGAAAATTATGGAAAATAGGAGAAAAGGAGGGTGAAAGGTCACGTCTTGCATGTGAGGAGGAAAATGAAGGAAAGAAAAGGAAAATGAGGAAAATAGAGACCTAATTGATAAAAGGAATATGAAGATAAGTTGGTATATTTTTCCAGTTTAGTGTTGGCACTCTCTCGTTATTCTCTCTCTCTCACTCTTGGACACTTAAAATTTTATGGGAGCACTTTTTTATTGGATGAAAAAAAGAAAAGAAGGCAAGAGGAAGGAAAGAGAAAGAAAGGAAGAGTAGGATCAAGAAACTACAACAATATTCTTTACAGGTATCGATTTTCATGTGTGATTTCCTTGCCATATTTGGCATGCATGGTATTATATGTGGTTATTTTCTATCGTGGCATGGGTTTTTCTAGGAGTGACCATGTTTTCATCCTAGCCGATCCATTTCCGGATAGCCATGGTGAGATGGGGTTATCATGTTTTGATTGAGTTGGATTTTCGAATGGATTCGAGGTTGAGTGAGGTGGATCTCTGGAATGGGGAACACATGACATAGTGATATCTGAACTAGACTATTTATTATGGAAAATCGATTATCCTAGTGACCCCTAAACAAGACTATGGGTTGCAGTAAAGCTAGGTATTTGGTGCCTCGGTGGTCCTACGAATTCTCAACTGTTTTATGGTGGGATATATGGTAAATCCTAGAGGTGGTTTCCCTTTATTAGGACTAGGAATCGTTGTTGATGAATGGCGGGATATAAAGTAAATCCTAGAGGTTAGAGCCTCGATGTAGGGCCTAGTGATCTAGTGTGGATTGTGGTAAAGCCTGAGAGACTAGGAGACAGGAAAATTCCTCATAGTGTAGTTGGAGAGCTCTGGTGGAATTCATGCTTTTTTAATGGCCTAGTGATCCAGGATGGATTGAAGTAAACCCAGTTTCTCTTGATGAGGGTGAGGTGGTATAACTTCTAGATTCCCTAGTTAGTTCTTTTGGTTTGAGTCCCACATTCATGCTTGGAATATGGCATGAGGGTGATTGGCTAAAGATATATTTGGCTCAACCAAGCTATGGTCAGGTGGAATGTGGTAGTCCCATTCGAGGTTGGATTTTTCATTCATCAATAAGAGGTTCTTTCCTTGCCATCTTATGTGAAAATGTACTTGTTTATATGTGAATTATATGTCTAATGTATCCTTGATATTTATGTTGTTATTATGCTAATTATACACATGTATTATGATAGTGATGATATATGTCTTTCCTCATGTTTCAATTTGTAAATGAATGAACAATGTATATATGATCTAATAGATAATATCACATCTAATTATATAAGGGCACAATGATTATTAGCAATTATAATATAATTATGAGACCCCTATGCTCAGATATGTTGTTTAAACATATAGATACATATTTGTGAAATGTTTGAAAAAATTCATTTAATGTTGAGAAGGGGTCAAGTATAAACCTTTTCAATGTTTTTTCAAACGTATAATTGTTCCACTATATTTCTGAACATGTCACTGAATTCCGGGCAGTGACCTGGGCTCTAGACCTGAAAAAGTGGCTCAAATCCTAGTGACTTTGCCACATGTTTGAGGAAAAAATTCTTGGGACAGAAGCATGCCCATGCCATGGGATCATCCAGAACCTCCCAGATGCACCCTTTTCCATATCAAGGGATCATATGAGTTTTTAATGGTCCAAAAACCCAATAGGACCTAGGGGTTAGTTACCCCAATGATTAGGATGGATCATGGGAGTTCATTTTTTAATGTGGAAGGTCTATTTTATGTGGTTCCATTGATTCCACTTCCTTAAGGTCACCTAGGAGGTTGAATGAGATCATAGTAGCCTCTCATTATATGTTTTCCCTCATTGGTCGGTTACTTAGGTAGATGTGGGAGGGTGTTACAGTATGCATTTGCAGGGAAAATGTATGAAACATTTCACTCTTGAAATCCTCCAACATACTTCCTATCTCATGTTTGATGGTTTTTGTAGAGGGAGATGAGCCGACCAAGCCTTAGCTAGACCTACCCTTTTTCCTAGCATCCCTAGAGTGATTCCTGAATAGAATTTTGATGTCATCATAAGGAAATTGGTAGATATATACTCCAAACATCATGTTTAGGATTTCCATTACATCCTCCCTGATCCCTTAAAGAATAAATAGCTTGAGTAACCCAGGTTCAAGGGTACGATTATCGCTCCTATAATTGAGGTGGAATATTTAGTCATAGTCCTCCAAGCATTCATCGGGTCTGAGGGTCATCCTAAATATTTCCTCCTTTTTTTTATTTTTACCTACAATAATCCCTCTATTTGTAATTGGAGGCTTGTTGAATTTTGGAAAAGGTAGTGATGTTACCTCTAGGTAAACTCATAAACTAGCTCAAGGATGAATCTATGAGGGTATATGGAAACAACGTCAGCTTCTGTTCATCAAAGGCATAATCATAGGTCCTACAGAGAACACTGAACTCAAACATCAAGGTGTCAGGATACTTAGAGGTTAGGCCATGGAAATATAAAAGGGCAGAAGTGCCTATATTCCTCATTCTAAAATCTCCATTGGCTTCTATGATAGGGAGAAACTCATTGTGCCTATTCTCAACCATGGTTTGGGTAGGTGAGATAGGTTCTTCTTCACCCATGAGTTCCTCAAAATATTCAGGTTTCTCACTTAGATGATATTCTAAATCCGCTGTAGTCATAGAGGGAAGTTAGCAATCATTAAACTATAATGAAGGTTGACTACTTGAGGGGGTGGTGTTTTTTGTTAATACTTTCCCATGACTATCCATTCTCCTACGAGGCATGAAGGAACTAGTTTTGTTTTTTTTTAATTGTATATTTTTGTCACTTTTTTTTTAAACTTTCAAATCAATGAGACTGATGTAAAAAAAAAAAAAAACATGTAACTCCTATGTAGAAACAACACCTACTTAGACACCTGCCTAAAAATTGTACCAAAATGTGATGAGTCCTAGTATTGCACCCAAGATGTTGCAACTCCCAAGGTTTCTCAACTTAAATTATCAACTTGAGGTTCGCACAAATTTAGAGGTGACAATGTTATACGCACAATAGGTTAGGTTTTACAAATGTCACCCTAAATCATTAAATCATATAAAGGTATTCAAATACCACTCCTTCAAGTAACTACAAAGAGAATCTGTTATGAAATCATATCATAATTGCAAGGAGATGAAAATGATTCTAACTACAAAAATGAAAATGGAAATCATTAAATGTAAATGCTAATTGAAACTGCATGAAAGGAAGAGGCTAGTCTAGTTGAAGAAATAGATCATGCTACTCTATTTGCACACTTAATGAAATCAATAGCCTACTTGAATTAATCAATTATCTATTTGCAAATTTCTTAAAATTTAGGAATTCAATTTTCAACACAACTATGAAAAATTTTTAAATTCGAATTGTACTTGTTGGCTTATATTTGCAAAAAGGAAAGGATGGGGTTGGAGTGGTATTAGAGTCTTTCTTAATCATGAAATAAAATATTAAGGGCCATTTTTCAACTTCAAAATTCAAGGTCAAAGTCTAGAGAGAATCTGGTTGAAGTAAGAAATGCTACATGACTGCTACAAGAAGTGTTATAGGAGGCCTTGGTTTGCTACAGAAGGGGGGTCCGAGAGATTTTTCATGGAAATAATGATATCTTGAAGGTTAAGGAATGTGAATGAAGGTGAATGAAGGCTTTGGAAGCCCCTCATTCAAGCTTAATACCCCTCAGAGGCTTATCTTGCATGAAATATTATGTCCACGGTGCCCTTGATTTTCCTTGGAAGAGTGATGTTAGTGGTAGAGTTTAGAAGCAATGTGAAGTGTCCAGGGAAGATATTAAATGGTCTAGGTGAATTTGGAAGAGTGTTCCCACCCCTGCAAGTAAGCAACAATCCCTGCAGAATAATCACGTACATGCTTCAAATGATCAATATTATGGTAAAATAAATTAAAATGGAAAATATGAGTTGAATTTTATTAAAATATAATCTTCCATACAACACAAATATAATTTCAAAATCAGTGCTACTAACTTATAATTTGTATCAACCAAGCATGCAGAAGGATTACAAATCAACACTTAACAATTTCCAAGAAATCATAAACACATGTTTCTGGGTTGTTGTTGTATATCTTCCAACCACTCTTCCCACAAGAGAGGTGATAGGAAAACTTGCAACTACAACTTTTGTTATGTAATTCCTACTTAAACAAGAAAATAATTGAAATGGATTTATAAATAAAAAGGGAAATAATACGAGACATGCAATAAATCCTCTAGGTTTTGCCCAAACCCAAGTGGTTTTATCCCTCTGAAACTAAGCCAGATGCTGACAACTAATACAAGAGTGAACTTATCATTGACAAAAATTAAAAGTCACATACATCATATGAAATATGAAAATAAAAGTATCAAGCACAAGGCTCTCAGTAGCTACTCCTATATTAAACAAAAAATTCAAATCCTAATGATCCTTTAGGATAGTTTATTTATAAAAATCTCGAAATTGGTGGATCTATTTCCTATTGATATTCACTTGCACTTGAGTTCCTCTATTTTTAGTGAATTGGAGATGTTGGTGAGGAATATTATATCTCAAGCCTAGTTGGAGAGTTAATGAAGTCGACAAGTACCCCATTTTCTCTTTGGATGTCTCCACCAAGCCCATGCATAGTAAATATCTCCAAAAATGCTTCTTTTCCTGCATATTAATAACATTAGTGCATGCAATAAGAGAATTTCCCTTTCGTATTCTTAATATGTATATTATGGCTAAAAATGAGAATTAATGTGAGAAGACGAGAGTTTTAAGGGTTGGAGGATAGCACAATGGACCTAAAAATATACCTATTAATGGGACCCATCACAACACGTAGTCAGTCTTAGTATGCTAAATTACCTAGAGCTGAGTCAGCATGTCATGGCCATGCAGTAGAAAAAATGCTTCATAGATATGTTCCTCCATATGATCTATCATGCCTTCCAAGCTATCTAGCTACTATTGTAGTCGCTTATATCATCACTGAAAAGAAACCAAGTGGTCCATCATGTTCCATTAGTTATGCTAGATGTCATTCATAAAGGCAATGACCTCATTGTTGTCTTCATGAACGTCATGGACCAAATGTTCTATCATTGTTAAAACAAGGAAAAATAGTGCCTCTAACGAATTATAGGGTTGAGTTAGGTCTACGTGTCCTAGTGATGCAACTAGTTGTTGGTCGACCCATTCTACGTCATCATATTACTCCACCCTATGCATTGTCCCTTAGCCATAAGTACCCACACCTCTTCAAGCCTGACCATTCTTGCACTACATGGTTTTCTAGATACACACCACATGCAACCCACCATAATCCTAACTACACATCCCACTAGAACCACGACTATGCAACCCACAGACCCAAGGAATTGCAACAAAAAACCAACTAAATTCCCTCGTGGTCACCCTAATTATAGAATTCCCAGTTTTGTAGAGGTGACCATGACCTCCATATGAAACTAAGCCAACTACCCTACTTCGTAGATCCAACCAACCTATAACAACCCCCTAAGTTCACACAACGGAAAATCCCTCTATCCAAAAATTGATGCCAAAACCTCACCCTAGGAACTGAAATATTGAAAGCACCCAAGACAATTACACTTTGTCACTCCAAGGGACAATGAAAATAGTGAAGAGGGTTTTGATCTAGGCTTTCACTTCTTCCAACTTGAATGTCTACTCCATCCATACGCTGGAACATGTCGAACACCACCCTAGAGACCCAATTAATTGAAACCCAAAATAACAAGAAGAACACATAGGGATATGTTACTTGATCTGAATAAAATGATAATGACTCCATATTTGATGTGTAATAAGCCCAAAAACCACACAACCCCACACGTTCCTACACTATAATTCTCCCCATGATCAACACCACCCATCGCAAATTAAGGTCCCAGATGATTATGAATGAAACCTCCTCACAAACAGAATTACCGATATTTCCCCTCGAATTTGCACACAATTTTTAGCTTGCAACACAAATGGAAAGGTAGAGTTTCAAATGATAACCCCCATACTCTATAGGAACATATCTCTCCCCCGACGACTAACCTCCCATCTCTTGAAACAAACCGCCAAGGTAATCTGTCAACTACAATTCAAAAATAAGCATCGCTTCTTCTAGAATGTTCTTAACCCACCTAGGAGTTGAGGCTTCCCAAAAATGCGACCCATTCAATTGTCAGTTATGAAAGGAATAAATTTTCCCTCTTAACCCCTTGTCACATCAATTAGAGACCCAACTTGGGAGATATTGTTGCTCTAGGATATATAGTTTTCTAGTTTCTTAATTTTTTGAGTGCTCAGCGGAGGAAGCCATTGATATTCAAATTCCATAGGAGAATCCTTGGTACCCCAATTCGCGAAGAAATTGACCACCTCATTTTCTCATGGTCTTGTGTTAGAGGTGATGGCATATGGAAAAATAAAAACTATTTCTAGAATTATTGAGGACTCGCACTCCAGGTGCAAGCTTTTGATCACTTTAGAGATGGGGGAGCCATTAATGTGTTTATAAATTTTAGTCACCACCAATTTTGAGTCCCCTATGACTTGGATATTATTCAATCCCAATTTTCTTTCTAATAGAAGACCATTTTCCAACACTGTAAATTTCGCCACATTATTTGTGGTATGTCTACAATATCTAATGTCCACTCCCAATGGTCTCCCCAGGATGTCCTGCAAGATACCGTTGAACCCCAATGGCACAAGGTTCCTTTTAAAAGAACCATCAAAATATATCCTTAACAAATCCTTTTAGTGGTAATATAAATCCATCGGTTGAAGGAGATGGAGCTCTTACCAAATTAGGGAACTAGATCTCAGTCGATGCTCGTGAGAGATCCAATTTATTCAAAATTAATGCTTCCTCTCTTTCGCTTTCCAATTTTCCTCTATCCATTTTTCTGCTCATATTGTCTCCCTTGCACTCTTGATGGATATCTTCTTGATTTCCTCCGTTGGAGGTATTTTATTTTTAAATAGAATGTTACTTGTCTCCTTCCAGATATTCCATAGTAGTAATCGTAGGACCAACACTCATGCATAATTGATTACCATACTTTTGAATAGTGATCCCCCTCCATTGTTCCATTGTTTCTCAAACACTACTCGGTGAGTGATCCAAATGGAAAAACACTCCTTGAACCTTATCCCATAGCTCATCCAAAACTTCAAAAGTATTCAACAAATGCTCTGCATTATTCTCATGACACGAACAAATTGGGCACCATGATGGAACAAAAAAACATTTTCTTCGAAGATGATCCTAGGTCACCAATCATCGATGGCATATTAGCCAAAGAAATTGGGCTATTTTTCGGCTAGAATTTGGAGTTCTGAATATTTTTCCAAACTGTTTCGTGACGAATGGCTTCAAATCCCCCTGCTAGACCGTATGCTTCCTTAATTGTCAATGTTCTTATTTTTTTGTTTCCCCTCTATAATTTTCCTCGACACTTTGTGATTTGAACTTTCATATCCCTTGGGCCCTACTGATAGATCAACCAATTTTGAATTTCCCTTTTTGCATCCCAATTATGCACTATATTCCACTCCCTCCAAGTGGATTGGGTATTTGGTACTCTCCAAAATTCTTCCACCTAGTAAGTGCTTTCTGCCTAAGTAAAACCCTTTATAGCTCATATCTACTACATTCCTTCCAACCATGGCATCTACTATCATAAATTCTCCCATAATATATCCAATGAAATGTCTCTAATCTCCCAAAATATGTGCTCTTGTACTATGCCTCTATTTCATTCCACTAATATCCAGAGAGGATAACCTTGAGGGAACTCTGAAGCTCCAATTATATCCTCCTGAGACCTTCCCTGACTATACTTGTTGTCCCATATTCCCTTCCATATTTTCTAACACCCCTACAACCATCACAACCATATATTTTCCCTCGTAAAAATATTAATCGTATTAGGGTCTCGAAGGCCTATACCCCCTCCCCATTTCGGGAGATAGAGCTTCTCCCATGAGACCAACACCCATTTTCTTTTGATCCCCCTGCCATAGGAATTTTTGGAAAATAACAACAATGTATTTGCAGATTCCTTTATGGGCTAGAAGGATCGATACATGGAACATCGATATGGATTGAAGAACAACATTTATTAGAGTGGTCCTTCCTACAACATTCAATGTCTGAAAGTTCCAATTCGATAGCCACTTTGAGATTTTGGCTCAAACATCTTTCCAAAAACCCATGCATAAGGGATTTGAGACCAAGGGGATTCCAAGATATTTGGTGAGAAGCATTCCAATCAAAAATTCGAGAATATGGGCCAAATTCCTTTGAATCAAATTTGGAATGTTGAAGAAATACAGGATGGAATTTTCCTTATTAATGAACATCCCTAAAGAAACCTAAAAATTATAAAGGAAAGTGTCCAAATATTGGATCTCTTACAAAGGTGTTTCCCAAAATAGCATAGTGTCATAAGTCACGAGTAGATCATTACAAAAACTATGAAAGCCTTTCAAAAATATTGTCTGAGTAGTTTATTTAATGTATCTCCCTAACCCCTAGGAAGAAATGATAAAAATAAACTGGGGAATATGGTATCCCTTCCCTAAACCACATGAGGATCTAAATGGACATGTAGGAGAACCATTAAGAAAGATAGAGAATAAAGGGGTAAACACTTGATCTTATCCACTGAATCCAAGCATACAAGAATCCAAACACCTCCAAAATTCTCATGGGAAAAGACCAATTCATTCGATCATAAGTTTCTATAGATCTAATTGGACCAAAATTATCGCATTCTTGTTTTGTTTTAGTGTGTGAACCAATTCATGGGTAGTCACTATGCCTTCAAATATATGTTTACCTTCCATAAAACCAATTTTCTTAGGGTTGATGATGGTCTTTATATGGGGTTTTAACTATCAAGAAAGGATCGAAAAGATGATTTTATAAACCACATTACACAGAGAAATAGTTTTGAATTCACTTGGCTCACAAGAATTATTAGAATTTGGGATCAAAGTAAGAAAGGTTGCATTTAAACCATACGATACCTACTAGGAACATGGAGAATCCTCAACCCAAGCATGAATATCCATGCCAAGAAAATTCCAACAAGCCTTAAATAGATCCATTGCAAATCCATATCGCCTAAGCACCTTGTTACGAAGCACATCCTTCAACACTTCCTCCACCTATTCAGGGAGATTAGTCTCATAAGGACCTCGTTCTACTTACCCAATTGATGGATCATATCTATGTTGGTCCCCTTATCCCAACAATTCATGGTAGAAGGACATCGACTCTGCTTCCATATCTCTATGCTCGACAAGGTGATTCCAATCCATAGACAACATGGATAAGATTCGATTATGGTGTCAATGCTTAAGCATTGAGTGGTGGAAAAAATTTGTATTTCATTCTCCCTCTCTTAACCAATGAACCTGTGATTTTTGTCTCCAAAGAACTTCATCTTGCTTCAAATATGACTATAATTCATGGATAATCCACCCCTCTTCCTCGACTAGTGACTACGATCTACCTTGTGATATGATCTTGTTCTATATTTCCTCAATCCAAGAATCCAAATTATTCTTATCCACAAAAATATTCCAAAATACATCCTCTTTCTAGGGGTTGATTATAAGCTTTAGATCCTTCAAATTACACTGGAATATTTTCATAAAAATACCACCATTAGCCACCATTTTGTTTTGCCATTATTATATCTTGTTCACTATGTCTTATTTTTGTAGGAAAAATCTCTAAACATGGAAAAAATTATTCTTTGGAGCCATTTGCAGGTCTATATCTAGCCGAATTGGCTAGTCATATGATCCCAAGGAAGGACAGATCATTACTGAGATGATCCCTTCTCGAAACAAGGAGTATTCATAAATGAGGAACTGATCTAGGTGGCAAGCCACCTAGTTCTAAACCCCCTCCGATCGTTCCAAGTGTGGACAACATTCTGCATTTCCACCCCCACCATATTGAGGTCGTTAATGGTTTCCTGAAAATCTTCCACCACCGATCCAGTTGCATGTTTCCTCCGATTTTCTCCTCAAAATTTCTAATCAAATTAAATTCACCACGAATTATTTGGTATTCATCTCAAAGTGACTCTCTCACCCTACTCAAATACGCTAGAAATTTATTCTTTTGAACATGCACTGAATGGCCATACACTTTCATAAGATCGCCCTTTCCCTAGAGCCTAAGCAATAGAATCATTATGAGAGAATTTTTGGGGTTGAAAACAAGTCTTAAAAGTATATCCACCTAGGATCCTAGGCTATTGTTAGCCCACCCATAATGAATCTTGAATATATCCCCATCACCTCACACTCACACCAACATTTATCCATAACAACCCTCAACATCTCTTCAGAAAAATTCATTTCTTGTAACATCACTATATTTTGTTTCTTTTGTTTGATATTTTTTCTCAAGTATCTGTATTTTCCTATACTATTCAACTCGTGAGTATTCCACGAGACCAATTTCATTGGGAACATAAGGAATATTAGTGATAGCATTATGTGATTCGGTTCATTTGATCGGATTTCAAAAGGTATTTCCCTACTTCCTTGGGTACGTCGTTAGAAGTTTTGCACTCTTACTTACTCCTTTTGATTATCATCAGAGCATTTTAGGGAGAGGATTGTGAGTCATTTTATTTCTCTATAGTGGATGGCAATAACTATCCTTCTATATTAATATTTATCTTACTCCATTGTCCAAACACATGAAGTAAGTGTTGAATTTGATTCACGAGGATTTCCTATGCTTCTCCTCATGCCCATGTGTGGAATAATTCCAACATAGTCCTCTCATATGGCCCTAATCTAATATGCTTATCCTCTTCTTCCAATATTTTTCTAGTATATGTTAAGACTTCTTTTAACTCTCGATCCTCCTTTGGGTCCTCCAAGGATTTTCTTTTCGGATTTTCCCTTTCTACCATTGTCGTCCTTGGATCTTTCATTTCAATAGTTGGAATAAATTTATTCTTGGTCTAGACCTCTATTTCCCTTTAATTTTTGAGTTGATATACAACTACATATCTATTTTCCCCTAGATCCACCAGCTTTTTCTCCTGCGGTTTGTTGTGGATAGGCTGAGATACTTGATTTATTTTGGTTTTTTGTTTCTTTTGTCCCAGTGTTTGTAATACATATTTATCCCATTCTTATTTATTCCATTGGTTCTTAGCTTAAGTGAGGGGGAAATCTCTTACTTGGTGCTCGTGTTCATGGAACCGGCAACACTTAAAATGACATATGTTTGTATTCAAGTGATTACAAACATATCAAATAATGGTATTCAAATTCAATGGATTTTGTGAGTGGTTAGGAATGTTCATATAGGCATAGATCCAGGCATATTATGCATGTATTCTCTTTTTAGTGATATCTTATATCCTCATAAAGGTACCAATCACATTGCCTATTCGTTCTGGGAGATCTGGCTCCCAAAAATACTCAAGCATGGAGAGAAGTCTTACCTAAATTAGTGCTACTAGGAAATTTTTCTTTCTCAATATTATGAAACTCCTCCCAAAATCTCGTGAAAATACTAGTGTTATTCAGAGAGTACGAGCCATTCTCAAAAATAATTTTTCGATCATCCAAATCTACAAATATTACCATGAAAAATATTTTTTCTATCAACCTCAATTCCACCAATCCCTTGAGAGTCCATTTAATATGGATCTATTTCATGATGTCATGCTCTTTCGACCATATGCCTATTAACTTGAAGAATCAAGGCATGATCCTACATGAACTATTGTGTTTTCTCCAATTGGTTATCGGGTATCACAAATTTAGGGTTCGATGTTTCCTTTGGTAGGCATCTTCCCTTCATTTTGGCTTTCCATAGAGCCCCTAATATGGGGCTTTCCTCCATGACCTTGTTTTTAGATGAAGAATTTACAATCCCCACCATCGTCGACTAAAAACCCCCAATACCTTATGGTAAGAGGGTGTTTCGCCCCTCCTCGATGGTTTGTTCGTAGCCCGCTCAATATGTAGTGAATTCTGAGGTGAAATCATCGTGATGACCCTAATTTAAGACCATAATTTTCAATATGTTATTGCAGGTATCAGCCAGACCCTAGCGGAGCGCTCTGTAGCATTCAAAATTCAAACAAATTGTAAATGTAACATTTATGAATTCATAGTAAAATAAATTTTAATTTATAGCTACTATTTACATTTTATACATACTTCATATATTTATTTATATACTTATTCTATTATATAGTATATTTATGAATATGAATCATTATTATTTAAATTCATTTAATAATTTTATATGTATATTATTTTTCTTACAAAATTACAATACAATGAACAATTGAAATTGAATCTATCTATTATTTTAATTTTTTGATACTTTTTAATTGATCTTACAATATGTTTTATTCTCAATATTTTTTATCGACACTAATATCTCTCATACAATTATAAATTTTTTATAAAAATAATAATAATTTTTTATTATTCAAATGATAAAAAATTATGCAAATAATTCATAAATATTATTATAAAGCAATAATTTAAATAAAAAATATACATCAATTAAATACATAAAATAAAATAAAATAAGTTAAGTAAATCACTCTAGAAAACAATAAATTAAAAAAAAAAAAATTCATATAATGGGTTCGCATAGTAAATTATACACACTAGAAAAAACCATATAAAAATACTCTTCCATTACCATATAAAGTATTCACTCCAACTATAATATAAAATTTGTATCAACTATCTCTTTCATGTCTCGAGCATCTCACATGTATTAGTAGTAATGCTTCCATCCTCACTTTAGAATTCGTTTGATATTTGTCGAATGTAGTTAAGATATTTTCTCAACTTTTATTTCCAATGTTAGTAGTTGGATCTAAGTTTAACTATATAATTGTATTGTAATTGAATGCAAGTGTGTAATAGAGAATAGATTCTGTGTTTATTTTTGTGTACCATATCTACTTCTCAAATTTTCTTTATGGTATCAGAGCTGGTTCTGGCTTAAATCCCCCATGGGAGAGCTGGTTAGATGAGCAATTGTGAATTTATTAATTCTACTTTAGTTTTCTATGTGATTGGTTTCTAATTTTTATTGTGTGTTCATTAAATTTAAGTAGAGTGGTATGTTATTTATCCATATGACATGAAGTTTTTTTGGTTTTCCATGAAGACTCTACT
>CM076578.1:1618419338-1618633821 GCA_034641835.2 Pinus albicaulis
CGTCCATGGCCCTCGTTCCCTCTCTATTTATGGCCATCATGGCCTCATTCATCCCCTTCTTGGTCTCTGGATTTTACTGAGATCTCTTGTAGTTTCTCTTTGGTCCATTTCTTATGATTATATATTTCTGACATGTATATGATAGTATAGGTCTAGGTTTTGTGGAGGTTATTCTTTTCAAAGTAGAGGCAGAGTATTTGTATGTGGTACACAATTTTATTACTTCATTGTTAGGCCATTTAGGAAATAAAGAGATATGTTCATGGCCCTTTCCATTGAATATGATTTGAGTTAATCATTTTTCTTTGGATAATCTTGGACTTGGTAGATTACAATGGCTTGGGAGATTTATCATTTTTTTATTGTTTTGGAATTATATATGAATCTATTTGAATTTTATGATGTTTACACTGGGATGGGTTTACATATACCATCTAGTTTGATGGTCACAGACTAGAATCATCGATTCCATGAAATCCTTTCTGACATAGGGTCATGTTCAATCTTTTTATTTTAGGGTAGTGACTGCAGATGGTCCTAAATGCCCTGATAATTGGTACTGCATGGTTCAATCCATGATAGAGCTTCTGCATTTGAATGGTCAGAAATTACATTCAATAACGTATCAGTTGAATTGAATCAACCCTTTAATTGATAATTGTCCAATCTCATTCTGCTTGAACCCTTTAATTGATAATTATCCAATCTCATTCTGCTTGAACGAATTCGTTTTCATGGATATTATGGATAGTTTAAGTGACAATTAATCATCCCTTTTGCATTTATTTGTTTGGAGAGTCGTAAATTCTTTTGCTTATATTTGTTTCTACTGATGCAAGTGTAGGGATATTTGGGCATTTTTCTGATTCTTCGCTCATACCGAAGGGAGTGCTGAGGTTGGTCTGTATTTGCAATGCCATTGTCGGTTTCTTGATGGCCTTTTTGCCCAATTTCTGGGTAAATCAGAGAATTCTGATGATGGACAAGGACAATGTAAGAATATGGATAGGGAAAAGAAGGGAACCAAGGAGATTGTTCAAAAGTTGGTAACTTGAAGATGATTCACAAGCATTTGGGGAAGGGGAAACATCAACCTTCTGATACGCAGCAGAAGCTTCGGAACTACGGTAGTGAGAGTACATTGATGGAGATAGAAAGTGCCATTGAAGGAGCCACTAGCCATTGCAAACAATCTAGTTGCATTTATGGTAAGTGAGCACATTGATGGAGATATAAAGTGCCATTGAAGGAGCCATTAGCCATTGCAAACAGTACAGTTGCATTTATGGTAAGTAGTGTGGTATCAGCCCTACTCTCACACTAGCAACCCTACTCTGTTCATATACCCATTCCTCTCTTGTTTTGCAATAGTGCTTTCTTACGCTAGTCTGCTGATCCTGACGGGCATTCCTCTTATGTTTTCAGTGTTAATAGTGGTTCCTGTAGATTCTGATAGGCATACTTCTATTGTTTTTGCAGATCCTTGTAGAGGTTCTTCTTTTTGTTTACCTGATTGATTATTATTTTCTCCTGGCTCAGTCTCAGGTCTCAAACATAGCTACAAACTTATTAGCCAACCAAATTCTCATTGGCATTCCTCATCACCACAAGCATTATAGCTATCACACATGATTCATGTGAGAGCATTTCCTCTATACTACTCTTTCCTCCCTACATGATTCATGTGAGATAATTTCCTCTATACTACTCTTTCCTACAATGTTTCCTTTGTTTGCAACATACGGTGCAATTGCTAGTTATACAATTGAGATTAAAAAAGAGTGTTAAAGCATAGTAATCCTCTTATAAAGTTGAATAATTAATTAGTTGCATGTTAACTATAGTGAGACACTTTATTGGGATTCCAACTATTTTTGAATAACTAGTATATTTAAAATCAATTAATTATTTATATTCAAGAATTTCACTCAAATAAATGATTTTAGAAATTTCACATGCATTATAAAATTATTTTAAATCATGAAAAGAGAAGGCTTGATGAGAAGAGAAAGCTACGCCAACATGATTTTTACATTTCTTTCATTAGATATGCACCTACTATTTTAGGTGAAATCTACTAAAAATCCAACAATCTTGAAGCCACACAAAAAAATGAATAACAAACATTTTTACATTTCATTCATTAATATATATGCACCAACTATTTTTGATGAAGTCTTCTACAAATCCAACCATTGTGAAGCTAGAGAACGGATGAATAACAGTACTAACACATCCAAGAATGGAATAATTGAGAAAAAGAGAATTATAAAATGAGAAAGTCCAACTTTTATTACTTCACATTGTGAAAAGTAACTCGGATTAAAAACATAAAGGTCAATATTTTTTGACTCGGCATGGGTAAAGTTATTTTTCCACATATATATAACTTTTAAATGTTAAATTAGATTGAGGAAATAAATAACAAAATTAATAAATTAAATTGGATTTCTAGAAATAAATTAAATTTGTTAATGTATAGAATTTATTATTTAATTTGTATTCATTTGTTTATATTAAATAATTAGAAAAAATACATTTTACTAAATTTGGTAATTTTAGATAATTAGTTTATTAATTCTATTTATTGTTTTTTTATAAGTATTTTTCTTCGTTAATTTTGTTTAAAGTTAGTAGAAATTTTTAAAATTTATAAGTTTAAATTGTTTAATATGAAGAGTTTCATGTTTCTGGGTTTTTTAGGATGCTAAATTTATTTATGCATTCAAAAGTGCAATTAAAAAAAGAAAAATCATAATCTTGCTAGAAATTGTATTGTTTGATTCCATCAAAATACCATTTGTCTATTATTTAGAATTGTCCCTTTATCTATTTCCCTAAATATAATTTAAAGAGATAATATTATATCTCTAAAAAGATTATTTCTCTTTGTCTCTCTATTCATTATATTTATCTATTAATTATTTATTGATTTATAAATATATTTTATCTATTTCACACACACACACACACACACACACACACACACACACACACACACACATATATATATTAAAAGTTTTATTGATTGGCAAGAAAAAACATAAATCATATTGTTTCCATTTAATATAAGTCTTTGATCCAAAAGTTTACATTAATGACATAAGAACTATGGAAATTCCATGGAGTAACAAAAAATACTTTAAACATATGACATGTGAATAACTAGCATACATAAAACATCAATATATTTTCCTATACTTTATATTAACTGAGTAAACCATAAAGTAACTAAGAGGAGGTAGACAAGCCTATTGGTATTGTAGGGGTACCCAAAGATGTTGGACCTTTTCCTTTGGAGAGTAGAGCCTCAATTATGGAAAGTTGGATGGCCATGTCACAGTTCTCCAATGACATCTGCCTTTCTTCTACTTGAAAGATGCATAGTTGTTGTGAAATCATTTTTTTATTTTCTTCCTTGTCCTCTAAATCTTTACTCAAGAGTTCCTTAATGGGCCACTAGAGTTCTACTATGCACAAATACTGATTTTCTTCAACCACAGGTATGTCCTGGGTGTGGAACACAATTATTAGAGTGAGCAAGAATTTTGTAATCTCTGTGAGCATCTCTTTCATGCATAGCTTTAGTATCAAGTTGATTGAATAGATGATGAATTTTTTCAGGGATAATGTCCTGGTATTTGTGCACAGTAGATTGGGATCTACAGTGATTTCAAGAGCTTCCATCTCCCCTACTAACAGATCCTTATCTGCAATGCATGCATTATCGAGGTAAGGTGTTAAGAGCTTGTTTTCGAGGGACCAAGCTAGGGACATGATGCAATAGAGATGGAAAGGATAAAACATGAGGAGATGATGGGGCTCAATAAGATGTATCTTGACGAAAATGATGAGGAGGAAAAAAAGGATCAAGAAGCCGCCAAAAGAGTGAGGACTTCATGACACAATGGCAGGGTTGAGTATCCAGAGTCTAGGATAAGCGTATTTCTCAAGAGAGGTAGTCAAATAGGGAAAGAGGCTAAGATGAAACTGAGAGTGGAAAAAAAAATACTTGTGTGTAGAAATTTTCTCGCATAATAGACCAATTATCAAAGAAAATATAGACGAAGAGGAATAGATAACAGTAGTGATGAGAGACATGTGTTTCTTGACAAGGTGAGACCTGAGTTGGTATAACTTGGTTTCCAAGTTCCCTTCACAGAAAGTACACCATAGAACACTTCCCTTCACCACTCAAGTAGTCCTACAACCATGCAAGGGATCAGAGAGCCTTCAAGCCAATATGATACTAAGAATTGCGAAATTTAGGGAAGCTAAGTTAAGAGGACCCAGTACTGCCCTAGTGTTAGCGAATGAAATAACACCAAGGTTATGAATTTTGTGCTAAGGGGGGTGAATTTTTCTCCAATAAATCCTGGCTACAACATTATATGCATGTAGTAGAAGGAACCTTAATAAATAAATTAACTCACTCACACATGATGAAGGGGCCAGAGGCATGCAAATATTAATACACGTACCTCCATGTTTTAAATGAGTGAGATAGGTGGAGGGAGGTCCAATCAGACCTCCCCTTAGAAGGTGGTGCGGTGCGGCGCGTTAAAGGTGTGTAACAACAGAGGACAAGGCCACCCTCTCACTTCCCACATTTTGCTTCATTGACACCTCAATTGGGGAATATCACAAGGGCTTCACTAGGGGAGAAATTCCATACCACATGTGTTCATATTGGGAGATGTATATTGATGAAAAAATGACATAATATATTGAGAATATAATAGGGGGTAAAGGGTTAATATATGTTGTGTATAAAAAAATGGAGCTCAAATTTTATGAAAAAATATAAAGGGGTATAAAAAATGTTAATGAGAAATGGATACCTACAATATCTAGTGAAAGTAGGTGTTTTTTAAATTGGGAAGGTGTATTGGGTTCATATTGGGAGGGGTTAAATAAAATGATTTTTAAAGATATTTTCCAATATGTAGTCAAATTAAGGGTATTGTTTTGTATGCCACTAAAGCGAGGTTCAGTGAGTGAAACTCCTGTGGGGAATATATATATATATATATATATATATATATATATATATCATCCAACTAATAATTATTGATAATTATATTAAAATTATGGAAGATCTATTCTAAAGTACACACATATCAATGTAATAAATGTGTATATACAATTGAAAAAATGATGATTTATGTTAAATAAAACAAAAGTAATTTTAATAAATATTATGTTTTTTATATAACCATTATATTTATTTATTAAGTTTTTTTACAATTCAGTGTATATATACCATTATATTTATTTATTAAGTTTTTTTACAATTCAGTGTATATATACCATTATATTTATTTATTAAGTTTTTTTACAATTCAGTGTATATATATATATATATATATACACTGAATTGTAAAAAAAATTAATAAATAAATATAATGGTTATATAAAAAACATAATATTTATTAAAATTACAAGATAAAGTTTAATTTATATTTATAATTTTGTTTTATTTAACATAATTGTATATACACATTTATTACATTGATATGTGTGTACTTTAGAATAGATCTTCCATAATTTTAATATAATGATCAATAATTATTAGTTGGATGATAGAGATTTAACCCCCATAGAATATTCTAAAATATTCATGTTAGTATACATAAATCAATGGTTGAGATTTATGTGCAAAATAATTCTTTTTTTACCCTTTTAATTTAATTAATTAATTATAAAAAGTGTCATATGAAAAAGTGGCATATGACATGAGTTATGATATTTTGGGCATGTGATATTGATAAACCATGTATTGGCCAATGATATTGTAAAAATCCTATTTACAGATTAAGAATATCCATGATAATGTGCAAGTAAATCTCCATGATTAACAATCTCATTTAATATTTTTTCAATATTTTTAAATATTTAACTTATTATTAATTATTTTTATAAGTAATAATTATAATAACTTAAAATAAATTTATATTTAGTTATTTTTTATGATTTTTTAAATTTTTTGTAACGTGAGATATATGATGAACTAAGTATTTTCATGCTTATTATGGATTGATGCCTATCTACATTTACCAATCATTTAAATTATATGGTTGCACTAATTTATTCTTCTCTCTAGTTAGAAAGAGATAACATACATAAAGTGATTTCTCTACTCCATTAGGTATTGGAGCATATATGGGGAAAAGGGTTGGTATCGTGCATAGGCATCATCTATTATGACTGTACCATCATACACACTTGTTGCATTATACATACAACCATATCCTTGAGGGTAATCAATTGTAAAATTCATTTTTTTGTTCATTAATTTCCATACATAGCTATCATCTATTCTAATTGTAGTAGCATTGATCTAGATAGGATAATCATATTGTTTGTCATTCATCTTGAACCTCTCATAGTGAAAATAGTGGAGAAATCAGTTCATGTGACCATTG
The DNA here is from genome assembly GCA_034641835.2 of Pinus albicaulis. Classification (NCBI taxonomy): domain Eukaryota; kingdom Viridiplantae; phylum Streptophyta; class Pinopsida; order Pinales; family Pinaceae; genus Pinus; species Pinus albicaulis. Next base: position 1,618,425,764 of record CM076578.1, read on the forward strand.
TTGGTATTGTTGTGTTGGCATTTACGTCAACAAGGTCATGGTCATAGTCATACTTGTCATATGCACGTGTGATGGATGTTGACTTGGTGGTTCTATTGGTTCGGATTGATGTATTAACAGTGAGATGGTTATGTTGGAATTGATGTCAACTCTAGGGGCCATGCACTTATTTCAACCTCATGATGATGGAGATTTATGGATCATGGTGTGTGTCAGTATGTGTTGGCATTAATGATTGATTATATTGATGATAACCCACTTGATGGCACATTATTAGTTTGATGGTTTCATGTTGGAAATGGAGGAGTTGGCACGTGTTGGCATGTACATTTTTGGACATATCATGATGATTGTTGATGTTGCTACAGGTAGATGGTACTGCTAGAGTTGATCATAGAAATATACATGTGTTAGAGATGGTTGATGGCTCATTAGTTGAGATGTAAACTAGGTCCTCATTAGGTATTCATGTATATTCCTATGAGGATGAATTGTTTTAATTGATGTGATGGATTTATGATGGTGCTATATATGTTGCAGAGGTTCTTCAAATGTGTTTCATCTTATTTAGAGGTATGATGAAGAGTGGAGGACTTGTTGGCACACTTTTCAACCTTGTTTGTTGGCTCTTGTAGGTCAACTTGGCAATGACACTTGGGAGGCTTACTTGATCCACTTGCAGATGTATCAGAAGCCCTATCATAGGTCTAACGTAAAGTACAGGAGCTAAAGAAGATAATCCAATAGGTGGAAGGGGTTCTTAGTTGAAGGCATGATGCTTTCACACAATTTTATCGATGGTCACATGTACATAAGCCTATGGGAGTGACTGGAAACCTATAGTTGCACAAAGACGGGCTCAAGGGAGAGATTATAGCCCCATTCAATTTCAGATAGCATCAAGGGAGTGACTATGGGATTTCACGAGAATTCCTCCACATTCCTCACATTGTTACAAAGAAAATTAGATTGGAAATCCCTAAATTCTTCCATAATTAGTGAAAAAGGTCTGAAAGGGTTTAAAAAGGTCCTCTCATGATGTGAATGCATTTAGTACACTAGTAGTGACCTTAGTGGATTGATTTGGTCTATTTTGTGCACCTTTTATCCTAGCCCCAAGCTCAATTTATCCCTACATGTTTTATATACTTGATCTTGGAGTTGAGGACTAATTGATGATGGATGTATGTGAATGAGAAGGTTTCAGAGAAGTAGAATTTTATTTAGACCTATTAGAGAGCACACATTTTTTATTCTATGAATGCTAGTGACTGAATAGTGAGAAAATATAAAGCATGATTAAGAATAGATCAGATTGATGATGTTGGAGTAGATATTCTTTGAGGAAGAGTTTTTGTATGCCATTGTACAAAGTTTTTGATGGTGATTCTAACACTTGTTTTATACAGGAATTGTTGATGCATTTGGAACATATCCATAGTGTCTTATGATGTCATTTGTATTATGAAATATTATTTTTTTGTGAGGATATGATTGTGTTCATATTGATGTGGCCACCATTTTCCTATATTGGAGAACATTTTGTTTTTAGTGTTTTTATATTGATTTGATGATGAGATCTTGCTACTAAAAGTATGCATGTAGAGATGATTTCTGGTTGAGCATAGTTTCTTGGGATCCATTTTGAAATTACATGAAAAGAGATCTGCATAGTGGTGAAGGAATAGTGACTTCATGAGAGAGGAGCAGTGATAGTGAAGCTTCAGTGAAAGGAACAAGTTTCTTAATCTAATGGTGGTTGGATATTCTAATGGTAGTTGGGTGAGGATCGATTGATAATGGTGGCCTTTAGCGGATGGTGGTCCATAGAGATCCATAGAGAACAGTCTTTCGAGCTGATCAGTAGTATTGAGTCTCCTAGCTGATGGGAGTTGAAATTTTTTATATGAGGTCGATTCTCTATGCTGATTGGAGTCAACAAGCTATGTAAAAGATCAATTTCTTGACTAATATAAATTCATAGCAGAGTAGTAGCAGAAAGGGTGGTTTTTTTCTTGGTGAAGGTTTTTCCACCAGACATCTTATGTCTTATGTGTGATGATATGATTGTGTGAATTCATTATGATATATATTTTTCCTTATGGTTTCAGTTTAATGAGTATTTGATAACTTATGTGTGATTAAGTAAGTGAAGTTAATAAAAGGAAAAAAATGTATATATATCACACTACTGATTCACCCCCTTCCCTCTCAGTAGTTCTCAAAGTTTTCCAACAATTGGTATCATAGTGAGGCTCTTGGTTGCAACTTGATCGTTGGAGAGTAGATCTGTGGCTCTTGGCGGAAATTGGAATTTTTTTTCAGAATCGTTTTCATCAGTGCTGTAAATTAAAATGGTACAAAAATTTAAAATATCAATTATTATCTTTTGGATCTAACATTTGGAGAGTAGTATGTGAATGTTGTGGCAATGATCCAATATCAGATAAGGTTTTGCAGAAATATGCGGAAGCATGGTGCATAATCTACAATAATATTCATGATGATAATATGAAGACACTCGTGGGTTTGAAACGTGCCAAAGAAAATTGGGACAAGATAGAAGCCATATTTGGTGATGGCACTAGCAAAAATTTGGAAAATTAGATGAAGATAAACAAGAAGACTAATAAGAAGAATAAAAAGAATAAGAGCCCCGAGAAACAAGAATATCAACCACAATAATATCATTCTTCCAATGCACATGATTCACCAGATGATGAGAAGAGATTGGAAAATCTTGAGCCCAAAGGTATAAATCTTAATTATTTTCTGTTGAGTTATAATTTTGGTTCATATCTAGATCATGTTGAAGCACATAGGGTAGATGAGAATGTTATTAATATTCTTAGAGATGAGATTTATAGACTAACAATTGCATGTAAGGATAAATAAAAACTATTGCATATCTATGATGATAAGGAGGCTAAGCTCAAAGAAGAGATTGTCAGCTTGAAAGTTAAATTGGAATAATTTGAAAAATATGAGGAAGGTATGAGGAAATGATTTCAAGAGAAATAAAAATAGGTTGAGAAATCAGAAGCTGAAATTGTTTCCTTGAGAAAGTAGTGGAAAATGAAGAAGATCACGACAACCTTCGATAATTTCCTTGAGACCCAAATATCACCATTAGATAAATCTGGTCTTGGATTTAAAAAGGGAGAATCTAGTTTTCATGTAGGTAAGAACACCAAAGAGGAACCGAAGAATTTTTTATGAAAGAACACTAACAGAAAAAAGAGATCCACGGAAATAAGGAGCAGATCCAAAAACCAATTAGAAAACAAAAGAACTAGTAGTAGAAAGAAATAAAAACAAGAAACAGATAAAGAAGAAAAACCAGTAGCAGAGGAAAAAAATATCAAGGAGCACCTACATTGAGAAAACCTTTTTCTCCTAGATATTATTGTGATAGATCTGTAATATTTCAAAGGAATCATAGTCTTTTTGTTCCTTTTGTGCATAATGTAGAATGTTACAACTATCACAAGTTTGGACATATTACAACAAATTGTTGGAGAAGATCATATATACCACATTAGCAGATATTCCAACAATATAAACAACCAAGGATAATGGCCAATAGGTATACTTGTGGTTTTTATGGTTATTGTTACTCATGTCACCTTTTTGGCCATGAGGAAAAGGATTGTAGGTCTAACCATTGGAGGAGAGAAAAATTTCATGCACGGTTTATACCTGGAATTTTAAATAGGATATTTGATCCTCTTACTTCTTTTCTTGCCCATATGGAGTTCTTTATATGCCCCTTATTTTACCGTATGGAAAGAGATTTTTTTCTTCCCCGTTATTCAAGATAAAATCCCAAAAAGTAGCAAAACCCAAGAGGATCTACTAAAAACAAAGTGAAAAAAGAAAGGAAGCAAGTGTAGGAGGATAAGAAGTAGATCGAAGAATAGAATAATCAACCCAAGGTCATGTGGAAGAAGAAGGAGCTTCAGCTATTCAAGTAGTTAAGAGAATCCCCTCCTGTAGTCGATGGTTATTTTATGCATATTTTTAGAGGATTGTGGATCATGGGAGTTGCACAACCTCAGGGGGAACATATGAAGTTTGTAGCAGCATATGTGAGTTCATTTCAACTTCATGCACTTTCAGGTCCATGGGATCAACCTATCTATTAGAAGTATATTGAGGTCAACGGGAGCTATGCATGGTATGATATTTCACCTAGATTATTTGGCATTTTATCATTATTTTCACTTAGTCATTTGTAGAAAGTTTACATATGTATTCATGAGTGAAAATGAGTACATTTGTTAGCCATGAATATGCTTTTGTTTTCGACTAGCCATGTATATGATCATGACTCCATGATGTATTTAGATGACTTGAGACATGGACCAACCATGTATGGGTTGTCATATGATGATCATTACAACCATGTATTTGTTATTGTTTCATAATTATGTATTGGTATTGATTCCAATCAATAGTAGGTTGAGTCATCATGGTGATAGGCATGTATTAGAGGAGTCGTATCAAGTCATTTTTGCAGCCACACATATGGGATAATGATGATGTAATAATCATGATGTATCATGTATTTTTGTCACTGGTCCATAGGAGATGATCATAGCAGCTATATATTTCATTGAAAATCAATGTAATATGCTCATGGATCCATGTACTTGTATTGTACTATCTTTTGGGTCTTATAGCCATGAGTCATGAGGTCATGTTATGGTCATATATAAGTAATGTATGAGGTTTTATATTGCTGCTACAACCATGTATCTATCATTTTATATGTTACTATGAGTCATGGTCATGTGGAGTCTCAGTCCATATGGTGTTTTTATTTGACAAAGGAAGCATTGTTTCTAGCGGAAGCAGTAATTTCAACACAAACATTGGTATCTCGGAAGTGGTCATTTCAACACAAACATTGGTATCTCTACAACATGGAGATGGAATGTGTTTAGGGGGAGATTTATTTTTTCCTATTTACTTCAACCATACATTGTTGGAATTATTATTTTCTTGGAGGTGTTCATACTATACCACATACTATGCTATGATAGTGGGGTTCTTAAACTCATGTGATGATATATTTTTATAGTTACTGCTATCTAGCCATGGGGAAGATTGTGTGTGGTTGCCTCATATGATGTTTCTATGTGGAGGAGTGATGTATTGATGTTCATTTGCATGTAGATGTTATACTTCATGTTGTTCATAGTTTCATATTATGATGATGATGCATATGATGCTTATGATTGCCTTATGATGCCATATTATTGTTTGCCTTCTAGAGGATGATTGGATGATACTCTACTCTAGATGATGATTGGATGTATATGCTACTTGTTTCTTATATGGAGGCATGAATTATTTTTTATGGATTATATTTCATACATGTAGATATGTATTTCTCATGTATGTGCTTCAATTCTTGTTTCCTATTCATATACTTGTTTTTGTTCATAGTTTCATATTATGATGATGATGCATATGATTCTGATGATTTCCTTATGATGGCATATTGTTGCTTTCCTGCTAGAGGATGATTGGATGGTATTCTTATCTAGATGATGATTGGATATATATGCTACATGTTTCTTATATGGAGGCATGCATTATTTTTGATAGATTATATTTCATCCATGTAGATATGTGTTGCTCATGTATGTGATTCAATTCTTATTTCCTATTCATATGGAGTTGACCCTTTTCCATTGATATCAAAGGGGAGATAATTTGTAGAGAATTTGGCTATATAGAGATCAACCTCACATGTTTATGAGGTTGAAATCAATGCCAAAATGGGAGTTAGTTGGAATTGTTGAGTTAGCATTGATATCAACGAGGTCTTGGTCTTAGTCATACTTGTGTAATGGATGTTGACTTGGTGGTTCTATTGGTTGGAATTGATGTATTGACAGTGAGATGGTTATGTTGGCATTGATGTCAAATCTAGAGGTCATGCACTTATGTCAACCTCATGATGATTCATATTAATGGACCATGGTGTGTGTCAGTATGTGTTGCCGTTGATGATTGATTATATTGACGATGACACACTTGATGGCACATTACTAGCTTGATGGTAGCATGTTGGTCATGGAGGAGTTAGGATGTGTTTGAATGTACATTGATGGACATGTCATGATGATTATTGATACTGCTATAGGTAGATGGTGCTGCTGCAATTTTTTTTTATTTGGTTATGTGGTCCTAACATGGCATCATGCCAAACCTTTTGTCTAAGAAACCATGACCGAGGGGCATCTAAGCCATCAAAATCACCCAGGGATCGCACCCGGCCTTGGCCACACCAACCCTTATCATGGCTGGAATTTTTTTGCCTTGGGGGGATTAGAACTGAGTGTCTTAAAAACACACTCGTCACCATCGAACCAAACCCCCATTAGTAGTGCTACTAAATTTTATCATACACATCTACATGTGTTAGAGATGGTTGATGCCACAGTAGTTGAGTTGTCAACTAGGTCCTCATTAGGTATTTATGTTTATGCCTATGAGGATGAATTGTTTTAGTGATGTGATAGCTTGATGATGGTGCTACATAGGTTGAAGAGATGCTTTAGATGTCTTCCAACTTGTTCATAGGTCCAATGGAGAGTGGAGGACTTGTAGGCACACTTGTTAACCTTGTTTTTTGGCTCTTGTAGGTGAAATTGGAAGCGACACTTGGGAGTCTTTCTTAATCCACTTGTATATGTGTCATAGGCCATGTGAGAGGTATGGGGGAACGTACAAGAGTTGAAAAAGAGAATCCAAAAGGTGGCATAGGTTCTAAGGTGAAGGCATGATGCTTTCCCTTAGTTATATCCATAGTCGCATGCACATAAGCCTATGGGAGTGGATGGAAACCTATAGTTTCATGGAGAAAGGCTCAAGGGAGTGGTTATAGCCCCAATAGAGTTTAGACAGTGTCGAGGGAGTGACTAATGGATTTCATGATATTTCCTTCACATTCCTCACGTTGTTGAGAAGTTAATTATATTGGAAATTCCCATAGGCTCCTAAAAGGAGTGAAAAAGGTCGGAAATGGTTTGAAAAGGTCATCTCATGGTGTGAATGAATTTAGTGCACTAGTAGTGACCTTAGTGGATTGATTTGGTCCAATCTGTGTACCTTTGGTCCTATCGCCAAGCTCAATTTCACCCTACATGTTTTATATAGTTGATCTTGGAGCAGAGGACTAATTGATGATGGATCGATGTGAGCGAGAAGGTTGTATACAAGTATATTTTGCTTCAAGCCCATTACAGAGAATAAGTGTTTTATTATATGAGTTCTAGTGATTGAATAGTGAGAATATCTAAAGCACGATTAAGAATAGATCAAATTGATATTGTTGAGTAGAGGTTGTTTGAGGAATATTTTTTGTATATTGTTGGATAGAGTTTTTTATGGTGATTCTCACACTTGTTTTATGCAGGAGTTTTTGATGCATTTGGAACAAAGGCATAGTGTCTTATGATGTCATTTTTATTGTGCAACATTCCTTTTTTTGTGAGGATCTGATTGTATTCAGATTGATGTGGCCATTGTTTTCCTATATTGGTGAAAATTTTGTTTGTAGTGTTTTTGTATTGATTTTATGACGAGATATTTCTACTGAGAGCATTTATGCTGAGTTGATTTCTGGTTGAGCATAGTGTCTTGGGATCTAGGTTGAAAATACATGGAATTAGGTATGCATTGTCGTGAAGGAGCAGTGAATTCATGAGAGAGGAGCAGTGATAGTGAAGCTTCAAAAAAAGGAACAAGATTATCAATCCAATGGTGTTTGGATAGTACAATGGTAGTTGGGTGAGGATTGACTGATCATGGTGGAATTTAGTAGATGGTAGTATGTAGATATCCATAGAGAATAGAGGATTCTGAGTTGATCAATAGTATTGAGTCTCCTAGCCTATGGGAGTTGGAATTTTGTATATGAGGTCAAGTCTCCATGATGATGGTAGTCAAAAATATATGTGAAAGATAAATTGCTTGACTGATAGAAATTTAGAGAAGAGAAACATTAGCAAGGGTGGATTTTTACTCAGTGAAGGGTTTTCCACTAGGCATCTTCTGCCTTATGTGTGATGGTGTGATTGTGTGCATTTCTTATGGTTTATATTGCTGCTTACGGTTTCAATTTAATCAGAAGCTACTAAATTATGTGTGATTAAGTAATTGAATTTAATAAAAGGAAAATTTTATATATATATCACACTACTAATTCACCTGCCCTCTCAGTAGTTCCCAAAGGTTTCCATCAACCATTTCTACCACTGAGACCTAGTTTGGAAAATTGAGGTTTAAAACCTTTGATAATAATTTTTTGGCATCAAATGAATTTTTTTGGGGGTAAAAGTATGTCACTTTAGTGTTACACCATTTGTTATTATTCTACACACAAATAAATTTATAGTGATGAAAGTCTCCTCAATAAAATTGGGTATGAAATATTTATGCCACTCTGAAGTTGACCTTACTAATTTGACCACCATAATTCAAAAGTATGCCATGTCGTCACCCATTATTCATGGAAAAGATATAACCATGTGAAGAAGATGAAAAGGACACTATAAGAGTCAATTTTGTAAGTTTGGATAAGAGTTTAAATAGTGAAACCTAACAATTAAAATGCTATCGAGTTGTGTTATAACTTGACCACTGGGAGAAAAAGTGATTCCATTCTTTTCATGTGTTTGTTCCATAGAAGAGGATAATAATCGAGAGGGATAGGGAGAGAGAACACACAAAGTATTTGTCCATTGTAGTATCCCAGTGGCCACAAGCCTTAATTCTTTGTACTCGTGATCATTTTTAATTTAGAGAAAGAGAGTAGAGCGGTGTAACCTTCAACTACGTTTTCTCTCAAAAGTGTTTCCAAAGATATATCTCACGTCAGATGCATTTTATGATTTTTTATTTCATTTTTATCTATTTTATGCATAAATTTTAATTTTCATGTATATGAAATAAACAATAATCTACATATCCATAAATATAAAGAGAAATGAACCCTAATAATGTATATTTTGGACTTTTAAGTATAATTTTATTAGATTTGTTGTGAAAAAATTTCCAATGGAATACCCATGGCAGTTTATAGGTCATATTGATATCATAGCATGTTTCTTTGGGTATATTATTGACATTTTAAAGGGATATATATTGGCTAAGACAAAAGCCATAAAACCCCAATCATGATTGATGAATCCATGAATAACCATTGTGATCCTATAGAGGAGAGGGTTTTTTAGCTAGAAACATAAGTTGTAGATATAAATTGTAACATGAATCTCCTGATGGTGGTCGTGATAAATAAGGTTGGGTTATTTAGAGAAGATGAGAATTTGAACACATAGGTACTATTGGAGGGGGGATCAAGAGATCGAGAAGAAACATAAAAAAATTCGAAGAAAGGACCGAACAAAGATAAACCTAGTTTGAGTATTGTGAATGATTGATAGTCTCGATTCAAAATGGAATTGAAGGTCTATATAAAGTCATAACACGGTGAGATCAATGCTCTTAAGATAAATCAATAGTTTTAACATTTAAAAGTTTATTTGAATGTCCATCATATAGAGGAAGGATAAAATATTTTATTTGTGCAACTGAAATTAGAGGACCATGCCTTGACCTAGTGCAAAAAGCACACAAATACCTTGAACTTGGAGGGAGATCCTCTAATAAATAAGTTGGAAGAATTTAAAACCCTCATAAAGTCACAAGTTTACCCTATCAGATATCTAGAGTACCAGTGGATTGAGTGTCACTGCATCAGGTAGAAGCAATGGCAGAGTGTATAGGATTACACCATGGAGTTTAGAAAGATGTTAATAATTCTTGGTATCTCCTAAAAGAACTGAAATGTACTCCTCAAGTATCTAGCGTGTAACATAGTGATGTATGGAATTAAGTGATATTTTTTAAGCCTAGATCAATGGAGGAGGCTTGTGTGTAGGAAAAATACTTAGATAACATAGGATTGAAGGAAGAGGAATTAAGTGGATTGAAATAGAAAGAGAATTAAGACACTTCCAAGGGGAAGAATAAGTGGAGAGCGATAATAGATAAAAAGAAACAAACCATGGTGCAAATATCCCAACAATGACTACAAACAATGTAATAATGATAGTAATACAGAGGAAAAGTAGTTTAAGGAGCATCAAAACTTAACTTTAAGAACAAAAAGAATGATACGAAGAAGAAAAATCTCATGGCCATTGATTCGAGCAATCAGGTTAAGAGGAGCTCGGACATGGATGAGAAGATTTTTTGTACATCAATGTAGAAGTGGATGAATCCAAGTAGCCTTTAGCAACTGGAAGAGAAACAAATGATGAAGCTCTTCTACATAAAGATAAAAGTAAAGAAGACAACTATTAATGCTCTTTTTGACTTAGGATAATAGACAAATTTCATTGTAGAAAATATGGTGAACAACTTGGGTTTGGAATTTCATGATCATATAAGCCCATATCCATTGGTATGTGTAAACAAGAATGCATAGTTAAAGGTAAAAAAATAATTAAAAATTAGATTTTTTATTAGTTCTTAAATTATTAATCAAGTAGAACTAGATATAATATCGCTTGATGTATGTTGACTAGTGTTTGGAAGTCCCTAATTTTAAGTGTGGGATGAAATCTTCATGTAGAGAGTCAACCAGTACTAGCTCATCAATGATGTAAAATCATTCACCATCAATGTGCATAAAGGAAAGTTGAAACTTTTGCTGGTAAATTCAAACCAAGCCAAGAAATCTATTATTTCTAACAAGAAGTATGTTTTATTTATTTTGAGAGAAAATAAGTCTATAGAAGAGTTAGTGACAACAATGGCATCCATCAAGAGTTGTACTAAGAAAAATAAACAAAAATTGAAATATTTTCTATAGGAATACATAAATGCATTCCATGAGCCTAAAGGGATACTACCCAAGAGGTAAGTGGAGCATAAGATCCAATTACCACTGAAATCCCCATTTCCAAACATTTGGTTTTACAATCAATTTGTTATAGAAGAAAGCAAGGTGAAGATACAATTGTAACAAATACTTGAATTGGGTGTCATTCAACCAAGTCCATCACCATGTGGGTCACCCATCAACATTGTGCCAAACAAGGATGGGACTTGGAAAATGTGTATAGATTACAGGGTGTTGAAAAAAATTAGACTCAAGGAAAGGTACCCCTTTCCTAGAATATATTGTTTCTCAGATAAATTTAAACTTTCAAAATGCTTCACCAACCTAGAAATAAAGTTTTGATATCACCAAGTTCAAGTGAGAGAAGAAAATACCTTGAAGACTACCTTCAAATCCAAGAATGGTTTGTATGAGTGGTTAATCATGCCATTTTTCCTATGCAATGCACCAACTACTTTTATGATGTTAATGAATGATATAATGTGTCATTTTATATATTCATTTATTATTTTATATTTGGATGATATATTAGTCTACAATATTACCTAGGAAGAGAACATCTCAAATTTTACATAGGTGTTGGGGACATTAACGAAGCATTAATTTATAGAAAATCGTTAGAATTCTAAGTTTGTGTAGAAGTATTTGTTGAGATTCAACTAGATGATGAGCTTAGTGAAAAGAGTCGCATTCACTAAGTGGGCTCGCAGGCTATTTTTGGCACAAAGTCTATTTTTAGACTATGTCTATTTTTAGACATGTTGATCATATTCTATGAGTTGCAGGATGCTATTTGTGGATGGTTGTTCAAGTTGGAAAAATAGATGGACTTCCATTTTTAGACATATTGGGCGGAGTCTATTTTTAGACTCCCAGTCTAAAAATAGATATGTCGAATATTATTAGCTCTTAATATTATTTGGACTCTAAACATTATCTTATTCTCTTGGAGTACTTTATTTAAGTGCAAAGATGTGGCACAGTAGCTGACAGAAGGAATTATGCTATTCCTAAGGGTTTAATGGAGCTATTGCATGGAGGACTTCAGTTAGAACTCATGTGACAAATTTTGGTCGAGTTGTATTTAGTTTAACTTAGTTAGACTCAGTTGAGCTAGTTGTATCTAGTCTAACTGATTGATACACTAGTAAGAGTGGAGTGAATTAATTAGTTAATTAATTCACAAATAATAACTCATTAACAAACTGAAGAATACATCAGTTAACTACAGTGCATGGCAGTTTCAGTGGAGACCAGTGGAGAGATAGGTGAAAGGGCAAGTGTGACTATCAGTTGTGACTATAGTGATGCATTGATTGCATCCAACACTCAGTGGAGATGCCAATGAGGATTGTGTGAGCAAGGCTGGAGAAATTAGAACTCATTCAGAGCCATTCTTCAGTAGGGATTGCACAATAGAGGCAGGCTAGTAGGTGGCAAAAATCGGTGCATGGATTTGCAAGATTGGGCCTAATTAGTGTGTAGCAATTGTATTGTACTAAGAGATTGATATGATTAGCTTTGTATGAGGATTTTTACATGATATCTATGAAATATATTATATACATATAGTTGGGGTTTTCAGCTTCAGGCTTTCCCATTAAACAACTGTGTTAATGTGTGTGAATTTTTTATTGTTTCATGTGTGCATTGCAATCTTTATTTAATTTCCGCAAATGATCAATGGCGGCAAACATATAATTGATACATGGTATCAGAGAGGTTGATCATTGGAGGAGATTGCAATTATTGAAGCGGTTGAGTTTTGTGCTGGTGGAATTCGAATTTGCTGAGTGTTTTCTTGGTGTCGAAGTTGAGCATTCATTGAAATGTATTTCAATGGATTGCGATTGGAGTATGCCCTTGATGGGAGCTCGAATTACATAGCATGGAAGGATAGGATGGAGGTGGTGCTGGATGATAATGGGCTGAAGGAGTTCATTGATAGCGATGTTCCTAAGCTAGGTTCTAGCGATGCAATTGCACTTGACGCGTGGCAAAAGAAGGTAGAAAAGTGTCAAAGGATTCTATTGGAAGGTGTGAAGGACCACATTGTGTCCAACCTTCATGGTAAAGCCACTCCATTCTTAATGTGGAAGGCTTTGATAGATTTTTTCCAAAGCAGAAGTGACTAGAGGAAGTTGGCGCTTAAAGACAAACTCATAAAAATAAAAATGGTGAAAGGCGACAGTATACCAAAATACCTCACGAAGTTTGTCCACTGCAAGGATGAGCTAGGAAGTCTGGGGGTTACTGTTGATGAAGAATACTTGGTGAGCTTGGCTCTCCTTGGGCTTCCGAAGATTTGGCATAGCTACGAAGACTCTGTTAATGGACAGGAGAAACTGCCAGGATGGGAGGGACTTTGGTCGGATATTGTGTAGGAGAAGATAAGGCGGGGTACCAGGGATGGATCTTCATCAAAGAATGAAGATGAAGAAAATTGCGCTTTAGCTGCCAAAGCTCAGAAAGGAAAAGGGAATAAATCTTCCAAATCCGAAGCTAAAGGCAAGAAGCAGGATTTGTCTAAGGTGAAGTGTTTTCACTGTCACCAGCACGGGAATTTCGCCATTAATTATCCACAAAAGAAGAAGAATAAGAAGGCTTTTGGATCTGCAGCTGGAGAGGCCTTAGCCTTGCAGTTTGAGTTGGATTTTTCTTTAATCGCATGCTTGGTTTCAAGTGTGATGGGGTTGGTGTGGTTTCTTGACAGTGGTGCGTCTTTCCATATGACCGGAGATAGATTTTTTTAGTGATCTGGAGGAAAAGGATCTTGGAGTACACATCGAGATGGGCGATGATGGTAGATACAGTGCGACTAGTATTGGGACCATTTCCTTTGAGAGGGAGTCTTGTAAACCTTTCATCTTGAAGGATGTCATGCACCTTCTAGGATTGAAGAAGAATCTGATCTCTATGGCGATGTTGGAAGACAAGGGTTATGATGTTGTTTTCAGTGAGGGAAAAGCCTTCCTTCGACATAAAACAACTGGTCAAACCAGGAGGATAGGGATTCGAGTGAAGAATATTTATCAATTGCAGGTAGATGGCTGCGCAGCAATGGCAGGTAAAGCAGAAGGAATGGTGAGCCAGGATGAGGGCGAATTGTGGCACAAGAGATTGGGCCATCTTCACCATGGCGCTTTAAAAATTTTGCAACAGATTTCTACTCGGCTTTCCAAAGGTACACTTGTGCAGTCAGATCAGTGCAAGGGATTTACTTTGGGAAAACTTGTGAAGACCACTTTTCATGAGAAGGATAGTCACGCCTCGACGATCCTTGATAGAATGCACACAGATGTGTGTGGACCTTTCTCGGTTGCTTCAAAAGAAAAGCACAGGTATTATGTGATATTTGTTGATGAATTTTCTCGTAAGTGCTGGATCTTTTTCATGCAGAAGAAGAGCGAGACATACTCAAAGTTCTGTGAGTTCAAGGCACTGGTTGAGAAAGAGTTGGGGAAGCAAGTGAAAGCTCTAAGGAGCGATAATGGTGGTGAATACATCTTTGGTGAATTCAAAGACTTCTATAGCAAAGAAGGAATTTGAAGAGAACTCATAGCGCCTCATAATCCACAATAGAATGGGGTCGCGGAGAGAAAGAACATAATGATCGTGGGTGCTGCACAGGCGATGTTGCATGATTAGGGCCTTCCCATACACTTGTGGGCTGAGGCATGTAACACTGCGGTTTATGTGAAAAACCGTTGTCGTCATAGAGTACTTGGCATGAGTACACTTGAAGAGGCATTTTCTATTAAGAAGCCTGATATTTCTCATTTGAAGATTTTTGGCTCACCTATTTACATTCATGTGACGAAGGATGCCAGGAAGAAGATGGAGCTGACCGCAGAGGTTGTGATATTTTTGGGGTATATAGAAACACCCCTCAATTATCATGTGTATTTTACAGAAATTCGGATGACTGTTGTGCAACGAGATATCAAATTTCATGAGGAGTAATCCATGAAGTTGTCGCTTGAGAGGGAGCTACACTTGCACGCAGAGGAGGAGCTACTTGTTCCTAAAGATGAGCCTCAAGATGTGGATCAACCACAAGAGGAGGTTCATGGAGTGCAAGAAACCACTGATGCAGTGCCAAACATCAGAGGGCAGAAGCGCACTACAGAAGCTGAGTGACTGAATCTTGATGTAGTGCAAAATGTAGGAGTTCCTACATCACAGCGCAGACAGAGACAATCACCTGACCAATTTACTGGATACATGGATCTAATGAGCAAGTGTATCGTGACAGAGCCATCCTCTTTCGAGGAAGCTGCGGAGGATCTCGCATAGGTAGATGCCATGGTGGAAGAGTATGATTCGATTGTCAGAAATAGTGCATGGGAGATTGTCCGAAGGCTGGAAGGGAAATCAGTGGTAGGTTCAAGATGGATCTACAAAGTGAAGCAAGCTGCTAATGAGAGCTTTGAGAAGTATAAGGTAAGATTTGTTGCCCGAGGCTTCTCACAGATTGAGGGGATCGACTATGAAGAAACCTTTGCACCTGTCGCAAGGTATTCTTCCATACGGACCATCCTTGCTCTCTCAACGCAGATGGGTTGGCACATTCATCAAATGGATGTGAAGACTGCATTCCTCAATGGAATCATTGAGGAGGAGGTGTACATTGAGTAGCATGAAGGATTCATAATATTCAGCAGTGAGTCACATGTGTGCAGGCTCAAAAGAGCGTTGTATGGGCTGAAACAAGCACCTTGTGCTTGGTACACACAGATAGACAATTATTTCATCGGACTTGGTTTCGCCAAGAGTGAGGTAGATCCAAACCTATACCAGATTGTGGCGGAGGGTAAGATTTTGATCATTGTGCTTTATGTATATGATTTAATACTAACGGGTGATGAACTGCTGATACACTCATGCAAGGCAGATCTTGCAAAGGAGTTCGAGATGAAGGACTTGGGCCTCCTTCATTATTTCCTGGGATTGGAAATTTGGCAGCGGAAAGGTGAACTATTTGTGTATCAAGGCAAGTATGCCCGGAAGATACTGGAGAAGTTTCACATGCAAGGCTGCAAGCATGTCGACACTCCTCTTCTTGGTGGTTGGAGGAAAGAGGATGGTACATCGGCAAAGGTAGTGGATGCCACTGTTTATCGACAGTTGGTTGGTTCGCTCATGTATTTAGTCAATACAAGATTGGACATATGCTATGCGGTGAACCAGCTTTCATAAGCAATGGTTAAGCCTACCAAGCTCTTTTGGAAGGCAGGCAAGCATGTCTTGAGGTATCTCAGGGGCACATCTGGTTATGGATTGTGGTACAGACAGTCGGATGAGGTGAAGCTGCATGGATTCACGGATGCAGATTGGGCAGGAAGCCCAATGGACAGAAAGAGCACATCTGGAGGGATTTTCATAATCGAATCTACAAAATTTTCTTGGTACAACATGAAACAAAGATCCGTGGCACTCATTTCAGTGGAGACCGAGTACATGGAAACAAGTTTGGCTGCATGTGAGGCTATATGGATGAGGAAGATCATGGTCGGTTTGTTCGGTTCTCATTTAGATCCCACGGTGATATATTGTGATAATTAGAGTTGCATTAAACTCTCGAATAATCCAGTATTTCATGATATATCTAAACATATTGACATCTGGTACCATCATGTCAGAGATTGTGTGCAGCGGTAGATCATGTTGCTTTCTTACATTCCTACAGAGGATCAGGATGTAGATATTCTGACGAAGGAGCTCACCAGGAGCAAATTCGAATACCATAGAGATAGGATCAAGGTGGAAGATAATCCCTATCTTGTTGAGAGGGAGTGTTGAGATTCAACAAGATGATGAGCTTAGTGAAAAGAGTCGCCTTCACTAAGTGGGCCCGCAGGCTATTTTTGGCACAAAGTCTATTTTTAGACTATGTCTATTTTTAGATATGTCGATCATATTCTATGAGTTGCATGATGCTATTTGTGGATGGTTGGTCAAGTTGGAAAAATATATGGACTTATATTTTTAGACATATTGGGTGGAGTCTATTTTTAGACTGCCAGTCTAAAAATATATATGTCGAATATTATTAGCTCTTAATAATATTTGGACTCTAAACATTATCTTATTATCTTGGAGCACTTCAGTCAAGTGCACAGATGTGGCACAGCAGCTGACAGAAGGAATTACACTATTCCTCAAGCCATCGAGCTATTTTTTCAAGACTTCATGAACTATGTGGCAGAAGTTTGGTGGAGTTAATGAGACAGATAGTGGAGTTGTATTTAGTTAGCCACTGTTAGACTCTATTGAGCTAGTTGTATCTAGTCTAACTGATTGATACACTAGTGAGAGTGGTGTGAATTAATTATTAATTAATTCACTAATTATTAACTCATTAATCAACTCAAGAATACATCAGTTAAATATAGTGCATGGCAGTTTCAGTGGAGAACAGTGGAGAGATAGGTGAAAGAGCAAGTATGACTATTAGTTGTGACTATAGTGATGCATTGATTACATCCAACACTCAGTGGAGATGCCGATGAGGATTGCATGAGCAAGGCTGGAGAAATTTGAACTCATTCAGAGCCATTCTTCAGCAAGGATTGCGCAGTAGAGGCAGGCTAGTAGGTGGCAAAGATCGGTGCATGGATTTGCACGATCAGGCCTGATTAGTGTGTAGCAATTGTATTGTACTGAGAGCTTGATATGATCAGCTTTGTATGAGGATTGTTACATGATCTCTATGACATATATTATATACATATAGTTTTGGTTTTCAGCTTCAGGCTTTCCCGTTAAACAACTGTGTTAATGTGTGTGAATTTTTTATTGTTTCATATGTGCATTACAATCTTGATTTAATTTCCGCAAATGATCAATGGTGGAATAGATTCTATATTTTGCATGAAGTTAAAATAGTGTGATATTAGGAGAATCTTGGACATATAACACATAACTTATATAATTTCTATAGTATTTGGTGTATCTAGGGCATGTGATAAGTGGAGTACAGGTGAAGATAGATCCTTCTAGGATGGAGGAAATCATAAAATGGTTGGTTCCTACTAATGTTTCTGAGGTTAGGAGTTTCAGTGGGGAAGAAAAATATATAAGGAAATTCATATCCTTATTTTCAACAATAGAAACACTACTACATTCCCTAAAAATAAGTGGAAAGAGTTTCCTGTGGGGAAAGGGTCAGTAGAGGGATTTTGAGGAGCTAAAGAAAAATATCAGTTAAGCATTAGTTCTAACATTACCTAACCTGAAATATTCCTTCAAATTGGATACTGATGTGATTGGTTAAACTATCAGAGTGGTTTTGATTTAGGAAGGAACGTGTTGGCTTGAAGGGGTTTGGCCGAGGCTCAGAGTTAGTTTCACAACCGACAAACCCCTCTATTACCAACCCTTTTGACAACAACCTGTAGCACAAATCACGGTCTCACCCAAGGCAATATTGGGGGATTTCAAAACCATGTTTATGAATCTAGAGGAACAATAGGACGTGGATCTACTGCTAAAATTCTTTCTTATGCTTTTCTGAACTACACATATGCACTATAAATTTTCACAGTCTATGCCCTATTCATTAATTAATGTTAGTGTGTGTTGTGCCTTTATAAATCTTATGCAATATTCAACAAAATATAAACATATAAACAACATGAAAGACTGCACAACACATTTAAACAAATTCAAATTCAGATAACACACAAATGCTCCAAAATGTATTCTTCTTGTATTAAGATATGTCTTCTTTAGTACAACACTTCTCTAACCCGCATACACAACTTCAAATGGTCTACGCACACAGCTGCAATATTCTTCAAGGCCTCGGTGCACACAACTGTGGAGCCTTCCCCTAAACCCAAAACAGACTAAAGCATGGGTATTCAATAGTTTTCTCTTATTAAATGGTTATACGATATATATTCAACTCGATATTAACTTTTTTTATATAGCCTTTTCATGTTACAAAAACCTTGGTCCACATTGCATGGGCGGAAAAAAAATAACAAATAAACCCGATCCCTTTACAAAACGAGGAGCTTTGACCCACCCCAAATCCCCTAAAATCCACGCAATTAATATATCTTCACTGGACTGCGACCTCCACTCCTTGAGTTGCTGAGTATTTTGACCCAAAATGGATCAAGTTGGGCCATGCACAACAAGCCCCCAACGCTCACATGTGACTCGGCCCAAGTCACTCAGTTGGTGCACCCAAAACCTTCTCTGCAATGCTAGTGTTGGTTGTACTCAAAGGCTAAATCATTTCTACAAACTTCTTCTCTTCTTAGCACACTTCCTCTAGCAGCTTCTTTGATGTTTTCTTGACGATCTTATGAAGAATGTATTTCTACTTATTTCGCATACCTTTCAACTTCTAATCAACTATCTGAGATAGTTTAATGGCTTCGTCCTGCCATGGTTGAGTCCTTGCTGCAATCAACTTTTCTTTTCTACACAGATCCTCGATCTACCTCTGCAGAGCTTTCCATTATCTAATCCAAGTGAGCCATTGCGCGTGTGCTAAAGCCCTCGCAGTTGTCTTGATTTCATCCAACTAATTTTGATTTTAGTGTACCTCTTGTTCAATCTTATGAATGTTTGGATCCTCTTACAATGAGTTCCAAATATCCATAGTGTTATCTAACAGTTTTCCACAGTCCTTAACTATGGTGGAAATTCTTTCCAAGGCGGTCTTAAGCTCTGATTCCCGCTGCTCTCCAACCTCTAGTGGTGTGGTTGGTTGCAGCGTCATATACAACTCAATTATTTTCATATCATACTCAAACTTGATTTTCTCCATGTCATTCTTATTCTCCTTAATTTTGAGGGAAAGCCTCACAACTTTCTGATTTGTTGGGGTTTCTCCTACCCGGACCTTGATGTCTAGAATCTCACCTCAAGTCTTGCCTATGACATCCTTCAGTTTTTTGTGTTGTTTCCAATCCTCGTCCCTCTCCTTGATAATGTGATTCAGTTCCAACATTAGATTTGTGTTGTCCCATCTTACTTCTTCTTTTATCTGCAAGGTGAAATTTTCTCGCACTTTCATTTCATCCATGACACCTTGGTGGAAGTCGTGCAGTGTTTGTATGGGAAGCACAAAAAAAATAAAGTTAATGTTGTCCCACTTCTTTTCTTGCTCTCAATCCTATGCAGCTTCAAACTACAACAGTCCTCCAGATACCTGCAAAACTCGAATATCATAAATTATTACAAATCGACAATCTCATTGTGTCGGATGGCTTGCTTGTGCTACTTGAATGGATGGTTGTTCCCGTGGTCGCGCAATCTACGCCAATACCTTAAGCTCTTGCATGCCTTGCTAAACCTCTATCAATAAAACCTTGTATTGATCCTCGATCTTTCCCCATACATATTTAGTGATGTGCAACACCTTATCACCGATCTCATCAATTTCCTCTTCAGTGAAGACCATTGCCTTCGTGCCCTTTGATACATAGGAATTTACAGGGTAAGTTCCATACATCAAGAACCAAAGGTCACCACTCACAAATAGATCACAAATCAGTACACCAGTATAATCAGGTGGTTAAAACCCTCAAAGAGGGAAACATTCCACGCCTTGAGCCAATGCGGCCACTTTAGGGAATTTATTAATATAAAATAAAAGTTACATATGTTTCTCTCATAAACGGTTACCGGACAAATGACCCTCCATGCTCTTTAAATAGAGATCATGGACCAATCGGGTGTTAAGCCATGGATCAAGTGCCGTTAATACCGAGGTGAGAGATAATTGTCGCTTCACTACAAATCATGACCGTCAGATTATAAGTTACAAATGTACATGGTAAAGAAACACACTTTACCTAACTCTACACTAGACTAAGTTATTCTTAACTATTTCCTATGTGTCGGAATATCCTAACAAAGCAAACATGAAAATATGAAGTGCAAGAGAATTTTATAAAAAATATTTTATTGCCCATAATAATGCCTCCTCTATTGATGCCTGTTGGGTGTGGAGCCTAATTATCTTGTTTATTTTGTATCACAGCGCTAGACCCCTGTACCTTAATGGGGTGGAAAAACTGCCCGTAATTTTACGCTGCATGGGGGGTCCAGGGGGGGTTTCGGGGGCAGCACCCCCGAAGCTAAAAACAAATGTAAAATTTCCTTGTAAAAGTATAGTAATTTCTAGTCAATCTGGGCCATTTATTAGGCGGATGATCTGATGGTAGAATTTATGTTTAGTTTAGGGTTTTTTTTCCCTAGAAGAGAACCCCTCACTTGTATGAGGGTATTGTATTACAGTTGTGTATTGTATGTGTATTCTTAGAGCCAGAAGCAGATAGGGAGACTGTGAGAGAGAACATAGGATATTATAGCGGATCTGTTGTAGGTTGTGTCTCTTCATTTTGATGGATAATAGAAAGGAAGGACTGGTTGTTCGAGGTGGACGTAGCCCAAACTGGGTGAACCACGTATATCTGTGTCTCTCTGGTTTTATGTGTTTTTTGTGCTTGTGTTTTCTACATATTTTATGTGTTGCATTGCTTTGTAATATTTAATTTTATAAAAACTAGTATCAGAGCCGAAGGTCTATTTGGCTGATAAACTCGCAGGAAAGAAGGGTTCCTAGTTCAAGTGGGAGCAGTGGCGGAAGATGGTAAATTTAGGGTCGAGAAATTTAATGGCCAAAACTTCCTGCTGTGGAAGATGCAGATGGAAGATTATCTGTATTAGAAATATCTGTACCGACCATTGATCAGAAAAATAAAGAAGCCAACGGCTATGACAGACGCAGAATGGGAGCTTCACGATAGAAAGGCACTCAGAACAGTACATTTGTGCCTCACGACATCAGTAGCCTTCAATATTTCAAAGGAAACAACAACAAAGGGTTGGATTAAGGTGTTGGATAAACTATATGAGAAACCCTCGTCCTCAAATAAGATATTTCTTATCAAACTTTTGTTTAATATGAAGATGTCGGAAGGTGGATTTATTGCAGACCATTTAAATGATTTTAATACAGTTACCAGTTAGTTAAGTTCTGTAGGGGTAAAATTTGATGATGAAGTTAGAAATCTGTTATTTTTGTGCTCATTGCCAAAAAGATGGAATGTTTTAGTTATGGCCATTAGTAACTCTATCTCTAGATCTAGTACTTTAAATCTTGATGATGTTTTTGGTGCTATCCTTAGTGAGGAAATGTGACGAAAAAGCTTCGGTGAGACATCGGGTAATGCTTTGAGTGTAGAGTCTAGGGGAAGAAGAATGGAAAGAGGAAAGAGCTTGGGATATCACAGTAAATCAAGGAAAGCAAGATCCAATTCCAAATTAGGGATAGTGTGCTAGAAATGCAGAAAGAAAGGACATCTAAAGAAATATTGTAGATCTCGGAAGGGAAAAGAAGGAGACACACAACAAGAAAACAATCATGAAGAGAATGTGACAAGTGATGTGTTACAAGATGCTTTGATTCTTTCTTTCAAAAAATTTATTGATTCTTGGGTTGTATATTCAGGGGCCTCATTCCACGCCACACCTGATGTTGTACCTTAAGAAACAATTCCTTGGCTGTGAAAAGGAATCTGTGCTTAAGAAATTCATATAATTATGTCACAGAAATATTGATCCTTGTTTAATCGCCTCCAGATTTTAATCATTAAACCTTCAAAATAAAATGCTATAAATGTCCCACAATGCTATTATCTGTTGATATAGAATGAAATGATTAGAAGAAGAATGAAAGGAAAAATCCCAAAATGATATGCTGTTGTACATAATCTATCATCTCAAACTTTAGAAGAATTATAAGAAAGGAACAGTTAAAATGAAGGAGCACCTATTAAGGGTTTTAACTCTTATTTACACACGTAAAAAGAGACCTACTGCTTCAATACTTCATTTTATTCAAAGACAGGAAATACATTATGTAAACTAGAAGACACATCAATATCAACGAATGCTAGAAGCTTGCTTTTCATTCATTAATCACTTGAAATCTCAATACAAAGATCACTGTCTGGAGGTCCAAAAACTGGAACCCTCTCTCCTCTTCTTATCTCTGCTTTTATATCTGCTATCTAATCTAACTAACTGTTATGATCAGTTTTAAAACTGATTCTTGGAAATTTTGGAATTAATTAAAATTACAAAATTCTTGTTTTAATATTATATATATAATATATAATATAAAACCAAAAATAGGATTGGAAGTTAAAAGAACGAATGGTGTATTTTGGGTCCCACCGTTACACCCTTTTGACAAAATCACCCATGGTTTTGAAAACCAAAAACTGCTTACGGAAGCACTTATAGCAGTTTCTTGAGAAAGATTGAGTGATGTCGTAATGCATCATAATCGCAGATTTTGTAAATAATGGTTTAAACCAAACCATTTTGCGGGGGAAATATCTCTCATAAGTTCTGTTTAGTTTGTGATGCCGCAAGACCATTGGATCTGAGTCGGATGATCCAAGTCGTTGATTCAATTTCAATATTATATGTGTTTTCTTCCCTACGCAATTGTGAGCCACAAAACAAATCCAGAAGCATTTATGAGCCATCTCCTCTTAAATTTTCTTCTTCTTCTAAAACGCTGGTAAAGTTTCTCTGCCTAATCTTAAAGAAAGATGTTTTAGAAATCCGTTGTGAATATGAACATCATAGGCTGATATATTTGATGTTGGATGTTGCTAACACTCCTACGCAATTTCTAGTACCTGATTTGCAATTTTATGTTGAAATAAACAATTGTTGATAGGAAGGATCTTATCAAAGCAACCTGGCACATGTAGCCCCAAATCAGATTTATTTGTAAATAGACTATCTTGTCCTTGTACAACATCTCCAGGTCTCCAACTCCTTGTTCTGAATGAGAACTCCATCCTGTTCCTGCAATGTTTGACCAAACCTTAAAAAAGTCAAGGAGAAAACCAAGATAAATTCGATGAGCAGTTATATATTCCACTGGATTTGTTTCTGAAAGTGGTTTGGACTCATCTGGTGTAAGATGAGATCGAAATTTACAGCAAGCTTCGAATTTGAAATTCATTTTATGAATCCACAATCTTTTCTATGGAAAAAATTGTCAAACACAAATCGAATTTCTGTAGAATAAGTCAAATCCAATTTTAAAAGATGTTTCTGGGAAAATAGACATTTGAAGAATTGTTGAAATCTCTTAAAAATGTTTGGATTTCTGGGAAATTTTTTTGCGGAATTCAATTGGGTTTGGCCAGCGCCACTATGTATACACTCAGAAAAAGCAGCAAACCAACATGCTAGGCAATGCATTTGGGTAGAGCTGACAAATTCTGGCCATAAGTAATGCCCAATTAACACCCATAGAAAACCTGCTACATTTGAATAGACATCACATCATTTTGCCCAAAACTTCATGCACTTAATTGTAGTTCAAAAATTCTGAATATCTGGTAAGACCCAAACGTACAAATCTTAGCATTAACTTCCTGGGCAACCTGCTCATTAAAGCCCCTGCTTCTACTATTCTGAGATTTTTATAAGAAATCTTAAAACTCAGATTATTTGGCAGTGATTGTTTTAATACCCAATTCATTACTCAAAAATAACTATTTGGGTTTCCCAAAATGCCAACACCTGATTCAAATCACGAATGACTGCTCCAAATATCCGCCTTGCAATGTAATTAAGTAATCCAATAGAGGTGAATCATTGAGCAACATATGTTGAGCTTGTGATTATTTTTATTTTAACATGTTCCAATTTCTTTTTAAATCTTAATAATTTTTTCTTCAGCAACCTTGAATTGCTGAGACCCTCTCTTGACTTTTAGCTGAGTCGAATTAGGCTACAACACCTGATAAGAAATATTTTCATGACTATGTTCAAGGAGATTTTGGAAAATTCCGTTTGGGTGATGATAAACCCTGTAAAATTGTTGGAATGGGTAAGGTTCTTGTAAAACAGCAGAATGGAAACCAATGGCTATTAAAGGAGGTAAGGCATGTTCCAGATATGAAGAAAAATCTGATTTCAACAAGGCGGTTAGGCGGTGAAGGCTGTGTGACAACTTTCACAGATAAAAGTTGGAAGGTCACCAAAGGAGCCTTAGTAATAGAAAAAGGCGAAAAGGTTGGTACATTATATTTATGAAATGGTATTTCTAATTTTGTTAATGCTTTAACTTCCAAAGGAGCAGATGCAACATTATGGCATCATAGGCTCAGACACATGAGTGAGAAGGGGATGAAGATTCTTCACTCAATAAATTTGTTGCCGGGTTTGAAGAATGTTGATTTGGATTTCTGTGAGAATTGTATTTATGGAAAACAGAAGAGAGTCATATTTCTCAGAGTCGGGAAAGAAAAGAAGAGAAAAAAATTAGAGCTTGTGCATACAGATGTATGGGGACCTGCTAAGGTATCATATTTTGGTGGCTCTCATTATTATGTTACTTTTATTGATGATGCAAATAGAAAAACTTGGATTTATTGTATTCAGAATAAATCTGATGTATTTGATACTTTCAAGAAATGGAAAGCTTTGGTTGAGATTGAGACAGGAAAGAAGTTGAAGTGTCTCAGATCAGACAATGGAGGTGAATATTGCAGCAAAGAGTTTGATAGGTACTGTTCAGAGCATGGAATTAACAGAGAGAAGATAGTCCCAAAAACACCACAAGAAAATGGTGTGTCAGAAAGGATGAATAGAACAATCATGGAGCATGGAAGGTGCATGAGATTGCATGCAGGATTGCCTTTACAATTTTGGGAAGATGCTGTAGATATTTTTGT
Organism: Pinus albicaulis; assembly: GCA_034641835.2. Lineage (NCBI taxonomy): Eukaryota > Viridiplantae > Streptophyta > Pinopsida > Pinales > Pinaceae > Pinus > Pinus albicaulis. The sequence goes on from CM076578.1 coordinate 1,618,451,417, forward strand.
TTATCTAATAAACAGAGGGCCTTCAATTTCCTTGGATGGTGGTATTCTAGAGGAAGCATGGATAGGTAAAAAGGTAAACTACTCTTTTTTAAATCCTTTTGGTTGTGAGGCCTTTGTCCATATTAATAAAGAAAATAGAACAAAGCTTGAGGCAAAATCAAAGAAATGTACCTATATTGGATATGGTGTTAATGATTTTCGTTATCTCTTATATGATTATGAAAAACACAAAATCATTAGGAGCAGAGGTGTAATTTTCAATGAAAATGTATTATATAAGAATCAGTTGCAGGAAAAGAAACAGGAAAAAGAAAACAAAGAATACACAGTTCTTGATGAGATCACAGAAAAAGTAAAGGTGCCTGAAAATAAAAATAATCAACAGCCACAACAAAAAAAGCCACCACAACAGCAACAGGCACCTCAAACACCTGAAAGTGGTGTCAAAAGATCTACCAGGATAAGTAGACCCCCTGAACGATACTCTCCTTCATTATATTATTTATTGTTGACTATTTCTGGTGAACCCGAATGTTATGAAGAAGTAATGGAGGTTGAAAGCAGGAAGAAGTGGGAGATAGCCATGGAAGAAGAGATGGACTCCTTAATGCATAACCATACTTGGGACTTAGTCAGGTTGCCTACAGGTAAAATTACATTGCAGAATAAATGGGTTTACAGGCTGAAGGAAGAAGATGGAGGAAAATAGAGGTATAAACCTAGAATTGTGGTGAAGGGGTTTGCACAGAAGAAAGGTATTGATTTTGATGAAATATTTTCTCGTGTTAAGATTACTTCAATCAGAACTATTTTAAGTCTTGTAGCAGCAGAAGATTTACATCTTGAACAGTTAGATGTAAAGACAACATTTCTCTATAGAGATTTCGAGGAAGAGATCTATATGCAACAACCAGAAGAATATGAAGTCAAAGGGAAAGAAAAATTAGTATGTAGGTTAAAGAAGAGCTTATATGGCTTAAAACAGGCTCCAAGGCAATGGTATCTAAAATTTGACAAGTTTGTGTTTGAACAAGGTTATACTAGATGTCACTCTGATCATTGTGTTTATCTTAAAAAGAAAAATGATGGTAGCTATATTATATTGTTATTGTATGTAGATGACATGCTTGTTTCAGGGTCTAACATGCGGGAAATAAATGTGCTCAAAAGAAAATTGGCAAATTCCTTTGCAATGAAGGATTTGGGAGCTGCAAAACAAATCCTTGGTATGAGAATAACTAGAGACAGGAAAAATCGCAAATTAACACTATCTCAGAATGATTACATACAAAAGGTGTTGAAAAGATGTAATATGTAGAATGCAAATCTAGTTAGTACACTTTTTTCTAGCCATTTCAAAATTAGTAAGGAGATGTGCCCAAAGACCCAAGAAGAAATGGATCATATGTCTAAACTTACATATGCATCAGCAGTTGGAAGCTTAATGTATGCAATGGCCTGCACAAGGCCTCATATTGCACAAGCAGTGGGAGTTGTGAACAGGTACATGAAAAATCCATGAAAAGAACATTGGATGGCAGTGAAATGGATTCTCAGATATTTGAGAGGTACCACAAATCAAGCATTATTATTTGGTGGTTAAAACATTGCTCTATAGGGATATGTTGATGTAGATATGGCAGGTGACAGAGATAATAGGAGGAGCACTTTAGGATATGTATTTACTATAGGTGGAACAACTGTCAGTTGGGTTTCAAAAATCCAAAGTGTTGTTGCACTTTCAACAATAGAAGCAGAGTATGTTGCTGCTACAGAGGCTAGTAAAGAAATGATTTGGTTAGAAAGGTTTATGGATTAATTGGGTAAGAAGCATGATATGGGCACGTTATACAGTGATAGCCAAAGTACCATTCAGCTTGCAAAGAACTCAGCATTTCATTCAAGGACTAAACACATACAGCTCAAGTACCATTTCATAGGGTCAGTATTGGAAGATGGAAAATTGAAGTTGGAAAAGATACACACTAGCCAGAATCTTGCAGATATGCTAAAAAAGTTGTAACCAGGGAGAAAATGATATTATGCTTAGTTTCAATTGGTCTTCAAGGATGACGATGAAGATGAGAAACAGTCAGGACCAAAGAGGAGTCATTATCCAGTAAATGAAGCAGCAGTGGAGTTGCTACAATCAATCTCCAAGTGGGAGATTGTTGGGTGTGAAGCCTGATTATCTTGTTTGTTTTGTATCATAGTAGTGGACCCCTGTACCTAATTTTACGCTTCCTGGGGGGTCCAGGGGGGTTTCGGGGGAAGTGCCCACGAAGCTAAAAATAGATGTAAAATTTCCTTGTAAAATTTTAATAATTTCTAGTCAATCTGGGCCGTTCATTAGGTGGATGGTATGATGGTAGAAGTTATGTTTAGTTTAGGGTTTTTTTCCCTAGAAGGAAACCCCTCGCTTGTATGAGGGTATTCTATTGCGGTTGTGTATTGTATGTGTATTCTTAGAGCGAGAAACAGATAGAGAGACTGTGAGAGAGAACAAAGGATATTATAGCGGATCTGTTGTAGGTTGTGTCTCTTCATTTTGTTGGATAATAGAAAGGAAGGAATGGTTATTCGGGGTGGACGTAGCCCAAACTAGGTGAACCATGTATATCTGTGTCTCTCTGGTTTTATGTGTTTTTTCTGCTTGTGTATTCCGCATATTTTATGTGTTGCATTACTCTATAATATTTAATTTTATAACAAAGCCAAACTCAGCTCACAGGCTCTGCATTTATTTACATTTTTTGCAGGAAGTAACTCCTAGACTTCATTGATGAGAAGAATATCAAAGTGTATTTTCTACTATTGGGAAGGGCCTCGTTTGTTAGGAAAGCAATAAAAGAGAAAAGAACAACATAGAGCCAAGGGGGAGGAGGGTGTGGACCATTTGTAACAGAAGCAAAAATAAAAAATGAAACATGTCCCCACGTACAACTCTCACAGTGACATGATAGATTATGAATAAATAAGGAACACTACAGATTAAATAGAGAGGGAACAACAGACAAGAAAGTAACTCAATGTTGCTTATTATGGTGCTGCCTCCTTATTTTCCCCTCTGCTAGAAGTATTAAACCTCCTATCACCAATTTCTATGTAGGGGGTTTATCTCATTTGAACACGGACAAGGAAGAGGGCAGGGAGTAAAACGGGCAAATCCAGAAAATGCTTGTAATTTGTTGTCGTGAAAACTACCTCATGCCTTGAAGAGACTAGTAGAAAGCATTTGAATGGGCGAGGAATGAACGTTGAGAATTGGATGTTGTTGGGGAAATCGCTCGAGAACCCTGTTTGGAACTAACTTTAGACAATCTACCTTCTCCTCTCGCGCTTCACCAATTTGCAATGGAAAGGGAACTATCCCAACCTCCTGCGCTTCACGAATAAAATTACCACCAGCATTCAATGTTTCAGGGGTCAGGTTTCGGGGCAGTTGAGGGTGGCAGGTGGCACACCGTTAGTGGCGCTCTAAAAAATGGGGAGATACGACCCTAAAAAATGGGGAGAAATGAATTATGCGAATCGTGCCAAAAAGGGGTTGATTGCAGGTGTCAATGTAATATATCATTACTAAAAAAAATTCAAATAATATAGTATAAAATTTAAAAATATTGTAACACATATATCACTAATGAGTTATAACTAGCAATTGCACCACATTTTTCAAAATAAAATTCGTAAGGCAATAGCATAGGAAAGAGAAGCCTAGAAGAAATAAGTTGTTGCAGAGAATGAGCCATTGTGAAGCAATGAAAGGAAATTGTCACTTCCATGGAAGCAGGTTGTGGAGGTTTCAAAGATATTGATGATAATAATTATCAATCAAAAATTATTATTATAGATATTGAAATAGGAAATTGTGGGTGAAAACTGTAGAAATTAGCTGAATAAATCACTTATTCACTGAAGATTAACCTGGTCATATATCAATTTCGAATTGCATACATAACACATAACCTTCTTCTACAATTAATCATTCATGTTGAAATAACAAGCAATACAAGCAATCCTACATCAAATAAATCACATAACAGCATGTATGGGAAAGCCTATAGTCAAAACTCTTTTAGTTGTGTATATTATAATGGAGAAATCAAGTAACCAAACATAATAATAATACTCCTCACAAGTACTCGCATCTCTCTCATGAAGTTATCATTAACTGACTCATTAAACAATTTATAGGTTCAAACTTCACAATTGCCTTTATTGCTAATCATAAATTTGAGTGAATATCAAGGTCTAACTCTTCTTTGTCATGACCATGCAATTGTCATGGATTGCTCTCATGTAATGCAATTCATGTAAACAAATCAACAATCATAGCTTTACTCACTCTTTCATCTACCTCTTCCACTGGTCTCCACTGAACTGATCATGCACTGCAGTGAACTGAAGTGTTCTTGAGTTGACTAATGAGTTAATATTTAGTAAATTAAATATTATTTAATTTACTCCACTCATATCTAGTTGATTAGTTAGTTAACTAATCCAAACTAGTTCAACTAAAACAAACAGAACACAACTCCACTATCTGTCCCGTTAACTCCTCCAAAACTCCTGCCACTGAAGTCTAACTGAAGCCAACCATGTAAGATGCCATCAAACCCTAGGAACCACGTGATTCCTTGTGTCAGTTGCATGAGCCACCTCCATGACTCAAACTGAAGTGCGCCAAGAGAGTAAACTGCTGTTTATAGTCAAAATATTATTAAGGGTAAATAATATTTGACTCCCATATTTTTAGGAGATCAGTCTAAAAATAGCCTGGGTCCTAAAAATTAGGGTCTCATCTATTTTTACCGACATGTCGCATACTCCAAGAATCTCCATGTAGAATTCCCAAATTATGCTCCGTATGTCTAAAAATAGACATAGTCTAAAAATAGACTTTGCGCCAGAATTTGCCTGCGGGCCCACTTAGTGAAGGCGACTTCATTTCACTAAGCTCCATCATCTTGCCGCATTCTCAACACTCCCTCTCAGCAAGATATGGATTATCTGCAACCCCTATCCTGCCTCTGTGGAATTCGAACTTGCTCCTGGTGAGCGCCTTCGTCAGGATGTCGGCATCCCGATCCTCCGTGGGAACATATGAAAGCATCATGATCCTCCGCTGAACACAATCTCTGATGTGATGGTACCTGATGTCGATATGTTTGGACCTATCATGAAATACTGGATTAGCCGAGAGCTTGATGCAGCTCTGGTTATCACAGTAGATCACTGTACGCTCCAAATGCAACCTGAACAAACCTGCGAGGATCTTCCTCATCCAAATAGCCTCGCATGCAACCAAACTTGCTGCCATGTACTCGGCCTCTGCTGAACTGAGTGCCACGGATCTCTGCTTCCTGCTGTACCAGGAAACTGCTGTCGACCCAATGCTGAAAACTCCTCCATAAGTGCTCTTCCGGTCCGTTGGGCTCCCTGCCCAATCTGCATCAGTGAAACCAGAAAGTTTCACTCCATCCTCCTGTCTGTACCATAGACCATATCCCGATGTGCCTCTGATATAGCGCAATACATGCTTGCCCGCCTTCCAAAAGAGCTTGTTAGGCTTAACCATAGCTTGCGAAAGCTGGTTAACTGCATAGCATATATCGGGTCGAGTATTGACCAGATACATCAACGACCCCACCAACTGTCGATAGACAGTGACATCCACTACCTCCTCCGAAGTAGCATCTCCCTTCCTCCAACCTCCAGGAAGAGGGGTATCAACAGGCTTGCAGCCTTGCATGTTGAACCTCTCCAGAATCTCCCGGGCATACTTGCCCTGAGAAACAAACAGTCCTCCACTGCGCTGCCAAATCTCCAATCCCAGAAAATAATGAAGGATGCCCAGGTCCTTCATCTCAAACTCTCGTGCAAGATCATCCTTGCATGAAAGTATCAACTGCTCGTCGCCAGTCAAAATCAGATCATCTACATACAGTACGATGATCAACAGCTTCCCCTCCACCACAATCTGGTACAGGTTGGGATCTGCCTCACTCTTGGAGAATCCAAGCCCGGTGAAGTAGCTGTCTATCCGAGTGTACCAAGCACGAGGTGCTTGCTTCAGCCCATACAGTGCTCTCTTGAGTCGGCACACATGCGACTCACTGCTGAAGATCTCAAAACCTTCAGGCTGCTCTATGTACACCTCTTCCTCAATAACTCATTGAGGAATGCTAGCCTTCACATCCATTTGATGAATGTTCCACCCCATCTCACACTGAGGAAGCAGATGGTCCGTATGGAAGAGTACCTTGCGACAGTGCAAAAGTCTCCTATAGTCAATCTCTTCGGGATTCTGTGAGAAGCCACGGCGACAACCCGCCTTGTACTTTCTCCACACTCCCGCCGCCGCCTCGCTCACCTTGTAGATCCATCGCGAACCCACCTCTGATTTCCCAACCGGTCTTGGGACAATCTCCCATGCACCGTTCCTGACGATCGAATCATATTCTTCGATCATGGCATCAACCCATGCGGGTTCCTCCACAGCTTCCTCAAAAGAGGATGGCTCCGTCACAACACATTGACTCACAAGAGCCATGTATCCAGTGTACCGATCCGGTGACTGTCTCTGTCTGCGCTGTGCTGTAGGTGGTCCTACAACCTTCCCTGCATCCCGAGCCAGTCGCTCAGCTTCTGTAGTGCGCATGCGCCCTCTGATGGTTGGCGCTGCCTGGGTGGTTTCTTCCACCTCCTGAACCTCCTCTTGTGGCTGATCCACATCCGGAAGCTCCTCCTTAGGAACTAACAGCTCCTCATCTGCATGCAAGTGTAGCTCCCTCTCAAGCGAACACCGCATGGCTTTCTCCTCCTGAAATTTTATATCCCGTCGCACAACAGTCTTGCGACTGTCTGGCACATACACCCGATAGTTGTGAGGTGTATCAGTGTACCCCACAAATATTCCAACTTCAGCAGTTGGATCCAGCTTCCTTCTTGCATCCTTCGTCACATGCATGTAGACAAGAGATCCGAAGATCCGCAAATGGGAAATATCAGGCCTCTTGCCAGAATAAGCCTCCTCTGGTGTACTCATGCCAAGAACCTTGTGAGGACAACGGTTCTGCACATACACTGCTGTATTGCATGCCTCAGCCCACAAGTGAAGGGGTAGGCCCCGATCATGCAACATCGCCCGTGCAGCACCCACGATCGTTCTGTTCTTCCGCTCAGCCACCCCGTTCTGCTGTGGGTTATGGGGTGCGATGAGCTCTCTCCGAATCCCTTCTGCGCTGCAGAACTCCTTGAATTCAGCCGAGATGAATTCACCACCGTTATCACTCCTTAGAGCAATCACCTTCCTCCCCGACTCCTTCTCGACCAGTGCTTTAAACTCACAGAACTTCGCGAATGTATCGCTCTTCTTCGGCATGAAGAAGATCCAGCACTTTCGAGAGAAATCATCAACAAAGATCACATAATACTTGTGCTTTGCTGTCGAAGCAACTGAGAAAGGACCACACACGTCCGTGTGAACTCTCTCAAGGATCGTCATGGCGCGACTATCCTTCTCGTGAAAGGTGGCTTTCACATACTTCCCTAAAGTACACCCCTTTGTGATTTGTTTCGATCGCGTTAGAAAGTTCTAGAAGTCCAAGAGGAATCACGTAATCTTCAAAGCTCCCCATGGGTGATGGCCTAACTTCCACATAGTCGCCTCATCATCCCGGCCACTCACACATCTCCACTAAAATGCCATATAGCTGCTGCTACTATCATCTACCGTTAACTGATAAGGTTCTGAATTCAACCCCTATCTTCCTGGTTCCTCCAGAGAGGTCTATCATAGACAGCCTTCTTCATTAAAACTACATCATAACCCTTATCCTCCAACATCGCTACTGAAATCAGGTTCTTCTTCAATCCAGGTACATGCATGACATCCTTTAAGACAAAGGGTTTACCAGACTCCCTCTGAAAGGATACGGTACCGATACTAGTCGCACTGTATCTACCGTCATCGCCCATCTCGATGTGCATACCCAAATCCTTGTCCTCCAGATCTGAGAACAACTCCCGATCTCCCGTCATATGAAATGACGCACCGCTGTCCAAGAACCACACCGATCCTATCACACTTGAAACCAAGCATGCAATCAGTGAAAAGTCAAGCTCGAACTGTGAAGCCAAAGCTTCTCCATCTGCAGATCTTCCCGCTTGCTTGTTCTTCTTCTTCTTTGGACAACTGGTAGCATAATGTCCGTGATCATGGCAGTGAAAACACTTCACTTTCGCCATATCCTGCTTCTTGCCCTTAGCTCCAGAATGAGAGGTTTTCTTACCCTTCCCTTTCTTAGCTTTGGACACCAAAGCGCAGTTTTCTTCATCAGCTCCCTTTGATTAAGATCCATCTCGAGTAGTCCTCCTTATCTCCTCCTGCATGAGATCCGCCCAAAGGCGCTCCCATCCCGGCAGCTTCTCCCGACCATTGACACTATCTTGATATGAGTGCCAAGCCTTCGGAAGACCAAGGAGAGCCAGGTCGACCATGTCCTCTTCATCGATAGTAACTCCCACACTTCCCAGTTCATCTCTGCATTGAGTGAACTTCGTGAGGTATTTAGCGATACTGTCGCCCTTCTCCATCTTGATGTTCCTGAGCTTGTCTTTGAGCGCCAGCTTCCTTTGGTCACTCTTACTCTTGAATAGATCCGTCAAAGCTTTCCACATTAAATATGGAGTAGCCTTTCCATGCAGGCTGGATACAATATGATCCTTGACGCCCTCCAACAGGATCCTTCGACATTTCGCGATCTTCTTTTGCCATGCATCGACCAAAGCTGCATCAGTGGGATTTGGGACATCCGCATCCACGAACTCCTTCAGACCATTATCTTCTAACACTGCCTCCATTCGATCCTTCCATGCAACATAGTTCGAACTGCCTTCAAGAGCATATTCGAGTCGCAAACCATTGAAAGAAGACATCTTTCAACACCGGCACCAAGAAAATCAACCTTCTGCAAAATTCGAATTCCAAACTCAAAGCTCTATCGCTTCCGATCTATACTTGAAAACAAATTATTTCCAAATCGGAGATTGACTGCAAAGGGCATTCACCAGATCTTTCACCTTACAAAGAAGGATGAATATTCCGGAGGCTACCTGGCCCGCATGCAGACTCTGTCCGAGGAAATAAGTTTGCAATCACCGTAATAGATCTCGACAATTAATCTCGTTCTGATACCATGTAGAAATTAGCTAAATAAATCACTTATTCACTGAAGATTAACCTGGTCATATATCAATTTCGAATTGCATACATAACACATAACCTTCTTCTACAATTAATTGTCACATGCGGAAATAACAGAAGCAATCTCACATCAATTCAATCACACATTAACTCAGTATGTGTGGGGAAAGCCTATAGCTGAAAACCCCGCAGCTATTGTGTATATTATAATGGAGAAATCAAGTAACCAAACAAGTACAATACTCCTCACAAGTACTCAGTACTTTCTCATGAAGTTACTCACAATCTAGCTTGGTTTTGAACAAGTCTCGGGTTCAAAACACACCACTAACTGCCTTGCCTCTATTGCGCAATCATGGCCTGTATATGAAGAGGTTCAAGGTTCGAATCCCCTTGCCTTGACTGTGCAATTGTCATGGACAATTCCTCCAAGTGTAATGCAAATCTCATGCAAAACAAATCTACCAACTGATAGCTTTACTCACCCTTTCATCTACCTCTTCCACTGGTCTCCACCGAACTGATCATGCACTGTAGTGAACTGAAGTGTTCTTGAGTTGACTAATGAGTTAATATTTAGTAAATTAAATATTATTTAATTTACTCCACTCATATCTAGTTGATTAGTTAGTTAACTAATCCCAACTAGTTCAACTAAAACAAACAGAACACAACTTCACTACTTGTCCCGTTAACTCCTCCAAAACTCCTGCCACTGAAGTCTAACTGAAGCCAACCATGCAAGATGCCATCAAACCCTAGGAACCACGTGATTCCTTATGTCAGTTGCATGAGCCACCTCCATGACTCAAACTGAAGTGCGCCAAGAGAGTAAACTGTTGTTTATAGTCAAAATATTATTAAGGGTAAATAATATTTGACTTCCATATTTTTAGGAGATCAGTCTAAAAATAGCCCGGGTCCTAAAAATAAGGTCTCATCTATTTTTACCGACATGTCGCATACTTCAAGAATCTCCAAGTAGAATTCCCAAATTATGCTCCGTATGTCTAAAAATAGACATAGTCTAAAAATAGACTTTGCGCCAGAATTTGCCTGCGGGCCCACTTAGTGAAGGCGACTTCATTTCACTAAGCTCCATCATCTTGCTGCATTCTCAACAAAAACATATCTATAAACCAACATAATATGTTCACATATATAAAACATTTGTTATAGAAATTGAAATAGGAAATTAGTGGTGAAAATCCTTTGGTGATTAATAATCCTCTGAAACAAGCATGAAATGAGCATGTAACTCAAATAGGATATTTTAAATACATTCAAGTACAATCTATCTAGTGTAGTTGTAAATAAAGAGATTTTTTATTAACATACATAGAGTTTACTCCAAGTTCATCTACATATTCGAGCGCTAATTTCATGCTTGTGAGAAATTTTATATTGTATATGAATAACAATAGTCTTGGTATACAAGAAAGTGAATGTCATTGTAATATGGAGACATTTTTGGAAGGAGATATTGTTCTTTATGTTATAGTTTATTTTCTTAACTCCAAACTTGGTTTATTCTTTCTCTATATACATAAGAAACAAAAAATACAAAGTAATTTCACAATTTTAAGTTATATTTTTATATTTTATAATTACAAATCTAGTGTCTTATTAAACAATTTTACACACATCTATTTATTCAAATAAATTATATTGTGAATATGTTTTCTCCTATTATTTTATTACAAATTATTGTACTCCCTACTGAGTAAAACGAATTTATTAATAAAGAATTGAATGCCAAATTGAAATATTGTTGAAGCTAGAACTACTATAATATATAGAACTGATTTTTTGATGTATAAATTATTTGTTTTATTTGTTGTTGAATTTCCTTTACCTATTATCTTCAAACCCCATGGGGAGGTATTGAACATGGGAGCCAACTTTAGGTAAATAAACATTCATATCGTCAACATGGAAAAAAAAATTAATAATCCTAAAATTCTCTTACCTAATCATATTTTTAAATATATAATTGAGTTCAATTAATTAAAAACAAAGGAAATATTAAGAACCTCCTAGAGTTATAAAAATTAATTGACATGAAAATAAAAAATCTTCTCATGAAAACATACAAATGTTAATATTAATTGAATCATTAAAAACCTAAAAAGGGATAATAGACAGTATCACAATTTTCTTATTAGAAATAAATGCTCCTATGTGAAACAATGATGGCTTTCATCAGTTCTAGATCTGTAAAAACAAGTTTACTGAGAAAAAAACTCTAGCACTAAGAGAGATTTGGAAGCAATTGTTGAATTGGTGAACATGTCTTGATCTATGGTGTTGGATGTTGAATTGGTGAACATTTCTTGCTCTATGGTGTTGGATATTGGGCATAGGCAACTGTTGAATTGGTGAACATGCCTTGCTCTATGGTGTTGGATATTGGGCATAGCTTTCTTGATCTTGTATACAAGACTGTAAATTTTCATGTAGCTTATATTACATTAACCATGAAATTTTCAACATTTAGAGCACACTTTCCATCACATTTGTAGAGAAAATTACAATAGAGTATCAAATTTTTCTTATCATATCTAAATTTTCCTATATGCAACAACTACCTTGTGCCTCATAGTTTAAATTTGTGCAGGGAGGAGGAGAGGAGTGTCAAGGTGCAAGCTAGAATAAGAAGAGAAAGAAGAATCTTGTTTGGGACTTGAGATAGATTCATTCACATCTAGACACAAAGCTTAATAAAACAAAACTCACCATAATTTGATTTTTTTAAATAAATATCTAAAAATTAGAATATGAATTTAATACATTTTACTCTATTACACATTTAGCAATATTCATTTTAAAAAATACAAATATAAATTACTATTTTAAATAAAAATATTACAACACATTTAACAATATTCATTTAAAAAAATACAAATGCAAATTAATATTTTAAATAAAAATAGTACAAAGAATCACATTAATTACCATGGTCATCGTGTACCTTTCTCTTATTACTTTTTAAATACCTTTTAAAATACCTAATATTTGTAACTTATTCTTAATCAGATAGTGTTAATTTTGTAAAACTATAATCTACAAGTCTTGCATTTTATAGCTTTGGTGGAAGGATAGAGTATCTAAATTCCCTTATCCTTTAAGAAGCATCCTCAATTATTGTACCACCCACCTCGGCATCCAATCTAGACATCTTAGGTTATTCTAAATTGATCAAGAGTATAGAATTTTTAGGGTGGTGTTCTATGTTCACTAAGATTCCCTTGATGTCCATCACTATTTCTCGGGTTCATTACAACCTTGGATATATTCTGTGAGTTTTTGTGATATTTTTCTTGTGGCTAAAACTTATTTTTGGTTGTCACCTAGTTTTCATGATTCAAAACATTGTTATCCTCCCATATCCTTATAACATTAGATATATTTTTTGAGTTAATGTGATGTTTTTTTTGTCACAATGATTCAAAAATCAGTTATTATAAAACACTATTGACTTTCTCATTGTTTGTTTTGTTTATGAACCATTTAAAAAAACCACAGGAAAATTTGATTTACACTCTGATCTCCCCAGCATGGGTGGGGGTTTCAAAAATTTGAGAGTAAATTGAGTGGTTACTGTTAGAAATTTTTGTATAAGATGGGAAATTTGGATGGTTTGTAGAGAATATGGATGTCATAATAGATATCTATTTTGAATTTTTAGTGTCTCTAGTCACGATACATCTAATAGGATCCATTTCAACTGAGAACCAATAGATAGATCACTATGTGACTAATAACTTGTGACATCCCTGACCATTTTATTTGATGGTGGATGAGGTTACAAACTAATACTTTGTGCAATACCTAGCCATTTTATTTGATTGTGGAGCAGGTTACTAGAATACACTCTCTCTTCAGAAGACTCTACAATATATATTGGACGAAGGGAAAGGTTATAATAAAACTTGTAAAATAACCCCTTAGGTTTATGTCAACTTACTCTATTGTTAATCACATGGTGCCAATTTTGTAAAACTATAATCTATAGTAAGGAGTGAGTGGGTTTATTCTTTTGTAAGTTTTGTTTGAATTGAAAAAAAATAAAACTAGCAATTGCACCTAATGTTGCAAAGGAAATTCCGTAAGGAAGATGCTAGAAAGATATTAACTGTAATTAATAATACTAGCTGAGCAATGAAAGTTCTCCTAAATGATGCAAAAACACACTTTGTCAATTACATTTTCATTTATTTTAATAAAAGAATTCATAGGATCATGCTCTTCACTCTGCCTTAAGACAGACTTAGTGCAAACACCATTTGTTTTTTAGCTTGCTAGGAGTAATGTCAAAAAGGAAATTGAATGCCATAGTGGGAAACCTTGTGCACTTGCTTGCTTGCTGAGGTGATGACAGAAATTATTTCGGTCTCCTCGGTAAATTTCTCCAGTCCAAGGATTCCTCTGAGCTGTTGGAGGGACACAAAAATCGTTGAACCCGTCATGTACCCTTCAATAGTTGCATGGGAAAGGAGGTCTATGATGAAACCTAACTTGCAACATAATACAATATCAAGTATATGCAGTAAATGGCCTTAATAATGGATTCAACCCCAATTCAATTCACTTATCAATGACTAATCTAACAACAAACTAGAGAGAGCTTTTATGAAATCCAGATATATATATTTTTTTTGGTTTGACTCACTTGAAAGTTGAACCTTAAATTATAAAATTTACATAATATTCAATAAAACAGAGATCGCCCATTAAACTACAGAATTGGTTGTATGTCTCATATGTCATTTACTTTTAATTTGATTGTAGTGGTTATAACTTATACCTGAAAATACCCAAAGATGCTTGGAAGACACCGGCAAAATAAGTGGCAGTAATGGCTAATGTAATATAAAGTTCAAGATTTTCTGTTGGCGAGACCTAGTCACCAATCACCGAACCAAGAAGAAGCGATAAGACAACGATCGTACCCACGGCGAGATCCTTGGAACTCCCCATCATTGCATATATCAGGGGAGGAACAAAGCTGGCATCTGGAAAGAAAATAAAAATAAATAAATAACAGCAAACCCAATCAAGAACACAATTCAAAGTGTCTAGCAGCAAGAAAGGATGTAATCCATAAATGAAACAATCAAAGTCTCCTAAATCTTCTTGATTTCCAGTTGCAATTGAGAAGTGCACACTGCAAACCCCAACAGAAGCAATTCCACCAAGTCTCAATTGCAATGACAGCCACAAATCCCAAAAGTAAAAGCTGAAAAGAGGTAATCAAGAAGCTTGAACCCTGATGAAAAGTAAAAGCAGAAACCACCATTGAGCATGAATACTCACAGAGCCCCATCAAAGGAGGAAGCTTAGCCAACTTCGTGTAGCTTATTCCCTGTAAGGATTCTACCACGTCATATACACATCAAATGTTAAATGAAACAGATAAATGAGAGTATAGCAAAAACAGAATCCACAACAAAAACTTAAAATCAAATTATTCGGCAAAAAAAAATATTTCCAAAATCTGCAATCAAACATAACTTCAATATACCCAATTCTGCAAACACTGAACCTATCAAATTACCTGTGGAATGGCAAGACTCACAATAGTGATGCGAGATAGGACATCAGATTTCAACAAGTTGAGAGAATATCTGGGTGCCCATTCAAAGATGGGAAACACATATTGTAACCCAAGAACACATTTTCTGGACCTGGGATGGTTCTTGAACTACCGAAAAGGGTCATCGTGAAAAAGGGGAGAAAAATAAAACCTGTTGAAACATAACAGGAAGTGCAGGAACCGACTATATTCATCATTCCAATAGCAACCATCTCCTTATTGCCATCAATTTGATAGTTCTTGAACAGAGCAATGTTCTTCCAACAACTAATCCTTCCTGTAGATGTTATTAATGGCATATTATTAAAATTTATAAGTATATGGAATGTTTTAACTGACATTATTATCCTAAATTTTTATATTCCTGATAAACAAGAGCACAGTTTATTCTTGATAAACAAAAACAAGAGCAAAATTAATGGTTTGATTTCATTTGGTTTGATTTCAAGATATTTTAAAAATTTGCTATCCCCTGGTTAGATGGGATTCTAAGATCAGACACCACGTAACATTCCACCTCGTTAACCTAGCATATGAACATGCTTGCTAGTGTTCCTAAACACGTGCAATTTTTACTATCGAAATTATTCTTAAACCTATAATAATAAGTAAATACAACATATTCTTAAATATATAATACCGAGTAAATACAACATAAGCCTACACTTCGAGAGACTGTCTTAGTTTACCTGTTTTAGCTAGGAAAGAAGACAGAAAGCCCTCATCCTCTATGAACAATTGAAGATTTTTTCTCTGAAGCATGAAATCCACTGCTGCTGAGTTAAAGTCAAAAGCACATCCCAATTTAGTCAACTCACATAGTCCTCCAACCAAATCTGGAAATTCTGCTAACAGACCTTGTGAGATTACTTCAACAAAATTAGTGACAAACATCATCCTTGCCTTTTGGTTGTTCCTATCAGGAATCTATATCAAAAGCCTCTTGGAGCTTTTCTCCCATCTTACCATAGCTGTTGTGTTTACTTTAATATTCTATCCTGCTAATAGAGAATATTCTACACTGAGTGGTTCTACCACTCCATAGACAGGACACTCCATGAGAGGTTTGACAAGTTGATGTCTCTTTTGAGAGTGCAATTTGAAATAAGGCTTTGCTAGATATGCAACACATACTTTGTATAACCCCATCCCCAATATCCCCTCCCCAGACTTAAGCTTCTGCCAAGAGTTCCTCTGTCGCATAGAAATCTTAGTTTTGGTTACAGCTTGAGATATATTACGAACACCCAGATTGTTATAAATGGAGAACAAAGAGTCCAAAGGTATTTGAGGATCAGAGGGAACACCCAGATGGTTATAAATGGAGAACAAAGAGTCCAAAGGTATTTGAGGATCAGAGGATTTCGGGTGCCAAGTAAAATTTACCATTGGTGAACGTCCCTTGAACAATTCTTTCAGCTGCAAGTCGTCTAGGATATATGCTTGCCTTGCGCTACTAACATGGATATCTCCATTATTTGTGCAGACAGGGACTTTACAGCCACTTCCAAGATATTTTTTTATGAAAGAGGAGGAACTCGACCACTTATATCTTTCTAAGATCATTTTTGAAATCATAAATAGTATACTCATAGAATGCCTCGTCAATACAAGGAACATCTTCCTCTTCCAAATGTTGAGCAAACATCCCTTGCCAATTAAACAAAAAGGACTTAGCAGGAGATTCGAAACCCTTACCTGTTTTCAGCCATTTGCATTCTGATACACTCTGTGTAAAAGAGGGAGGTAGCTCCT
The DNA here is from genome assembly GCA_034641835.2 of Pinus albicaulis. Lineage (NCBI taxonomy): Eukaryota > Viridiplantae > Streptophyta > Pinopsida > Pinales > Pinaceae > Pinus > Pinus albicaulis. The sequence goes on from CM076578.1 coordinate 1,618,467,976, forward strand.
GGTATCTTACCCAATGCAGCAGAACAAATGCACTCTCCTTATCCAAATGATTAAAGGGGAAACGGTCATTTGGAGGGATTAGCTGTGGAATATCTAATGCACCAAGATGTTTTTTGACGAATGAAACCAAATATTTAACTACTTCTGTCAAACCCCGTGCAAAATGAGGTAATGTAAGATAAGATTCAGAGAGTGCAACAAAGTTTTGCCCAGTCCCTAGATGACTTCCCATTAATTTGGCCCACGTACTTATTGATGCAGGAAGGAGGATCTTTACAGAACCATGTTGTCTAACAATACCCAATCAAGAACACAATTCAAAGTGTCTAGTAGCAAGCAAGGATGTAATCCATAAATGAAACAATCAAATTCTCGTAAATCATCTTGATTTCCAGTTACAATTGAGAAGCGCACACTGCAAACCCCAATAGAAGCAATTCCACCAAGTTTCAATTGAAATGACAGGCACAAATCCCAAAAGTAAAAGCTGAAAAGAGGTAATCAAGAAGCTTGAACCCTGATGAAAAGTAAAATCAAAAACCACCATTGAGCATGAATACTCACAGAGCCCCATCATAGGAGGCAGGTTAGCCAACTTCGCGTAGCTTATTCCCTGCAAGGATTCCACCACGTTATATACACATCAAATGTTAAATGAAACAGATAAATGAGAGTATAGCAAAAACATAATCCACAACAAAAACTTAAAATCAAATTATTCGACATAACAAAATATTTCCAAAATCTGCAATCAAACATAACTTCAATATACCCAATTCTGCAAACAATGAACCTATCAAATTACCTGTGGAATGGCAAGACTGGCAATAATGATGCCAGATAGGACATCAGATTTCAACAAGTTGAGAGTGCCCATTCAAAGATGGGAAACACATTTTCTAGACCTAGGTTGGTTCTTGAACTGCCGAAAAGGGTCATCGTGAAAAAGGGGAGAAAAATAAAACCTGTTGAAAGATAACAGGAAGTGCAGTAACCAACTATATTCATCATTCCAATAGCAACCATCTCCTTATTGCCATCAATTTGATAGTTCTTGAACACAGCAAATGTTCTTCGAACAGTTAGTCCTTCCTGTAGATGTTATTAATGGCATATTATTAAAATTTATAAGTATATGGAATGTTTTAACTGACATTATTATCCTAAATTTTTATATTCCTGATAAACAAGAGCGCGGTCTATTCTTGATAAACAAAAACAAGAGCAAAATTAATGGTTTGATTTCATTTGGTCTGATTTCAAGATATTTTAAAAATCTGCTATCCCCTGGTTAGATGGGATTCTAAGATCAGACACCACGTAACATTCCACCTCATTAACCTAGCATATGAACATGCTTGCTAGTGTTCCTAAACACGTGCAATTTTTACTATCGAAATTATTCTTAAACCTATAATACTAAGTAAATACAACATATTCTTAAATCTATAATACCAAGTAAATACAACATAAGCCTACACTCCAAGAGACTGTCTTAGTTTACCTGCTTTGGCTAGGAAAGAAGACAGAAAGCCCTCATCCTCTATGAACAACTTAAGATTTTTGCTCTGAATCATGAAATCCACTACTGCTGAGTTAAAGTCAAAAGCACATCCCAATTTAGTCAACTCACATAGTCCTCCAACCAAATCTGGAAATTATGCTAACAGACCTTGTGAGATTACTTCAGCAAAATTAGTGACAAACATCATCCTTGCCTTTTGGTTGTTCCTATCAGGAATCTGTATCAAAAACCTCTTGGAGCTTTTCTCCCATCTTACCATAGCTGTTTTGTTTACTTTAATATTTTGTCCTGTTAATAGAGAATATTCTACACTGAGTGGTTCTACCACTCCATAGACAGGACACTCCATGAGAGGTATCGATGTGACTGCTCAAGATATCATATTACCACCTTTTGAAATTCATGAATGAATCAATTGGCATGGTCCCAGAGTTGGGCCCTTCATTTGGTGGGTCAAGTAAGAGTTGATTCAATGTGATGTGCCAAGTTGGTTGTGTTGTGAAGTATAATGAATCAGTGCAAAGTGGCTTCCGTGCTGTGAAGTCATGAATTCATAAGCATATATATATATATATATATATATATATATATATATATAATAGTCATATATATATATATATATATATATATATATATATATATATATATATATATATATATATATATAATAGTCATATATAAATTTCCACGTGATTCTAGTTCCTGGTCCCTAATCAGTGAAAGGTGGCCTCGCCCTACCTATATATATTCAATCGATTTAGTAATGAATCAACAAGCCCCATACCAAACAACATATTAGCGTCCCTTTCGAGCAGGCATCTGATCCCATACCAAACAGAAAATTAGTGTTTGCCCCCAAGATGGTTGAGCACACAATTTCTATGATACACGATGTGATTGTTGGATGAAATTCTCCTCGTAAGTTAAGTTATGACCCTACGTCTGGTTATCTGGGCATACCATACCTGTTTAGTGATAGAAACCTACTATTTCAAAATCAGCTAAGAGAAGAAAATCCATAAATCCATAAATATATTTGGACAACGAACTTCAATCTATCCTGGAGACACGAGGTAATGCAGTAGTCTGATTGTACTTGATTTCATGAGACCTAAAATGCGTTTTAAATATTATGCTTAATCACCTTAGTTTTTATGTTAATGTTGCAGATATAGATGGACTCGGTGTTATGAAGCCCATTTATGACATAACATTTGTAGAAGATAAGGCTAGACACGCAAAGGAAGGAAAGGCATTAGTCTGGACACGCAAAGAAAGGCAAGGTATAAAATAATAGGAATCATATTGAACTTTTCATAGTGTTTCAGCCTTGTTCAATTCTTTTATTTGGGATAAGTTCAGCTAACAGGAAAGTAACAAAATTAGGGGGCAGTGGTTTGATACTCTATCTACTTCACTATTTTTTTGGAGGATTTTATGATGTCTTTTGCTAGCTAACTTGGTGAGATATGAATATTGGGATGCAAAGATTCAGATTCAAATATATGTCTCTATGCTTCCTAACCACATTTAGTACCACTTACAAGAACAAAAAGAGAAGCAAAAATAGACTTTAAAAATGTTAGTGTTGAAAAAGTTTTACCAGGTTATACGAAACTAAATTAAATCAAATATGAATATTGGGATGCAGAGATCTAGATTCAAATATATGCTTTAGCTTCCTAACCACATTTAGTACCACTTACAAGAACCAAAAAAAAGCAAGAATGGACTCTAAAAATGTTAGAGTCGAAAAAGTTTTACTAGGTTACACGAAACTAAACTAAATCAAAACATTTGCAAAGTTTTCTCAATTATGCAATCAATTTAGTTAATTTATTATTATTAGCTTCCAACACCTTTTGATTGATTGTTGTGAAGGTAGTGGTTACTCGTGTTACATATTCTTAAATCTATAATACCAAGTAAATACAACATAAGCCTACACTCCAAGAGATTGTCTTAGTTTACCTGCTTTAGCTAGGAAAGAAGACAGAAAGCCCTCATCCTCTATGAACAACTTAAGATTTTTGCTCTAAAGCATGAAATTCACTACTGCTGAGTTAAAGTCAAAAGCACATCCCAATTTAGTCAACTCACATAGTCCTCCAACCAAATCTGGAAATTCTGCTAACAGACCTTGTGAGATTACTTCAGCAAAATTAGTGACAAACATAATCCTTGCCTTTTGGTTGTTCCTATCAGGAATCTGTATCAAAAGCCTCTTGGAGCTTTTCTCCCATCTTACCATAGCTTTTTGTTTACTTTAATATTCTGTCCTGCTAATAGAGAATATTCTACACTGAGTGGTTCTACCACTCCATAGACAGGACACTCCATGAGAGGTTTGACAAGTTGATGTCTCTTTTGAGAGTGCAATTTGAAAGAAGTATTTGCTAGATATGCAACACATACTTTGTATAACCTCATCCCCAATATCCCCTCCCCAGACATAAGCTTCTGCCAAGAGTTCCTCTGTTGCATAGAAATATCAGTTTTGGTTATAGCTTGAGATATATTACAAATGCCCAGATGGTTATAAATGGAGAACAAAGAGTCCAAAGGTATTTGAGGATCAGAGGGAAGACTCAGATGGTTATAAATGGAGAACAAAGAGTCCAAAGGTATTTTAGGATCAGAGGAGTTCAAGTGCCAAGTAAAATTTACCATTGGTGAACGTCCCTTGAACAATTATTTCAGCTGCAAGTCGTCTGGGATATATGCTTGGCTTGCACTACTAACACGGATATGTCCATTATTTGTGTAGACAAGGACTTTACTGCTGCTTCCAAGATATTGTTTTATGAAAGATGAGGAATTCAACCACTTATGCAGAATAAGGTTCCATACGAGACAACATTGTGATTCAGTTATACCATGGTTACCATTTTCTCCCCAATCCTGCCATAGCAAGCAGAAGTCTTCAATATTTGGATAGTTGGGTACGCAAAGAGAATTTGAAAAGAATTTAAGCAATTGTTCATCGTACCCGTTTTTCAGGATCTTCAACCTCGATTTGAAAAGCCCATTTACTTCATGAATCACATAGGATCTTGTCGACATCCATTTTTTCTCATTTGGAATCCAAATTTGTAAAGCCCCACTTACAGAAGGCTCCCACTTTGAAAACTGAAGATACCTATATAGCCTTTTTATGGTTTCGAAATCTATGTGCTTTTGAATATGATGATCAACAATAACATCGCATCCTCCTCCAACCTCAGTGACTACTCCTATCTTTCTAAGAGCATTTTTGAAATCATAAATCGCATACTCATAGAATGCCTCGTCAATACAAGGAACATCTTCCTCTTCCAAATGTTGAGCAAACCTCCCTTTCCAATTAAACAAAAAGGACTTAGCAGGAGATTCGAAACCCTTACCTGTTTTCAGCCATTTGCATTCTGATACACTATGTTTAAAAGAGGGAGGTAGCTCCTGGTATCTTACCCAATGCAGCAGAACAAATGCACTCTCCCTATCCAAATGATTAAAGGGGAAACGGTCATTTGGAGGGATTAGCTGTGGAATATCTAATGCACCAAGCTGTTGTTTGACGAATGAAACCAAATCTTTACCTGCTTTTGTCAAACCCCGTGCACAAAAAGGTAATGTAAGATAAGATTCAGAGAGTGTAACAAAGTTTTGCCCAGTCCCTAGATGACTTCCCATTAATTTGGCCCACTTACTTATTGATGCAGGAAGGAGGATCTTTAAAGAACCATGTTGTCTGACAGTACCCCGCCCATCCACGATAGGAATAGTAGAGAAAAGATTGAACAAATCTCCCTCTCCGATGTACCTATTTACAGATGAAAAATGGAAAAAATGTGCAACATTGGTAACAAGCTTACTATTTCTTGAAGACTTTACAACCTCCTGGAGCTGCTTGGTGAAACTTGAGATTGAAAGCTCTGTAATTTTAGGATACTCTTGCAGCCACTTAAGCAATTTCTCACCTTTGTTACCACGCAACTCTACTATGGCCGTATGAATAGGTTCAGGCATAAATTAGTGTCGAGCAACACTTTGAAGCTCTGCAGACCATTGTGCAAGCTACGTTATGTGCGACTGCTGTGAAGAAAAATATATTCGTGTGCCCAGTTCATTATTTGATACCCTTGCCAAAGCTGTGTTGTTGGCAGAATTTAAATACTTCAGAAAAGAAATATTTTGTAGGTGACTTGAAAATACAGACTTATAATTTTCAGCAATGAAATAGAGAAGTTCCACATATAAGTTGTCAGACAGACCATTCACCCAACCAGATGACTTAATGCAACCAACATACAAATGATTTGAAACATTTTTCACTTTCAAGAACTTCAAGATATTAGAAAACTCAGGCTGATCAAGGTAGGAATGGACTATTTTGTCTTCTCCAGCCACGAAGCGTCCAGGCTGCTCTACCGACCTTGTTTTCTTGCTCTCTTAAGAATGCTTCTAAATGCTGGAACTACTGTCCGAGTTTCTGTTGGCCTGCCGAAATCTTTGTCAACAAAACTGGAATCGCATAAAATTATTTCGTCCATCCTTAACTGGGCCTGAATACCAGTTCTAACATGTTCCAGCTGCGGGTAATGAGGGGGTTAGGGGCGAATGCGAATCATAGTGGACGAGAAAATGAAAGGCTGAACAAAAAGCTATCGGAATACAGTCTAGTATTCTCTGGTTCCAGTTGCCCCTTCTTTGCAGCGAATCTGCAGCAAATAGCTTAGGAAGGAGGATGACTCTGGCCGATTAACGTTAAATATTGCATATTGAGATTTTTAGTTATGTTTTAGTTTTTAACTGTTTTTTATCTATGGCTGAGCATTCTTCAATCGTCTAACAAACCATCTGACGGTCAGCAATAGTACACATAGGCAGGTAGGAAAGTTGTTTTCAAATAATAACGCCTTACGGCGTAATTATAATACAAAGAACACATATTACAACTGAAAAAATGATCTCTTTCTTATTGGTCTTCATCGCATCCACTCTGGAATTCTATAGACACCACTCTTTCTTCACCACACAACTTTGAGCTACCACTTGATCTCCATTTAAAACATAATTTTCTTTGACTATCGTTGGCGAACTTGTAAGATCAAAAAATATTGACAAATTTGATTTGTCGGGGCTTGTACAATAAGAGGTGTCAAGTAATGAACCACTATATGGACCTAGCACCATTTGTCAAATATTTCACTTCTGGTTGTTCGTGAATTGCTATGCTAGATACTAAATGTTTTCAAAAGTTTATCAAAAAAACTTGAACTCTTAAACACATAAGAATTAATGTTCCTAAACCAAAGCTTCAAGCTCAAGAACTACCGATCCTTTCGACAAATACACAATAATAACATATCTCACACGAATGGATCTCATAATGACTATAAATATTTTAGAAAAAAATGAGAAGTTCTGCATTATTTACAAACATAAAAAAATTGGAAAACCACTTAATCCACCCCAAAAAAACCAATAATCTTGATACTATTTGTTGTCATCCAAACATAAATAAGTGTCATCATTCCTCCCTAGTTTTTAGTTTCATCTTCGCTCCCTAGTTTTTAGTTTCATCTTGGTCAAAATTTATCTTAAATTTATCTCACACTACCATATTAAGTTGACGAGACTTAATATCCGCTATACAAACTCCAACTTCAAAACATAATTCATCTCTTATGGACAAAGGATTTCCACTATCAAAATTCACATGTTTCAATGCTTGCGTCATTATCTCAGATCCATGTTCCACAAAACACAAATCTGTGCAATCTCTGAACATTGGTTATGTAGTTTATGCCAATATTCCACATCCAAGCTTCGGAGAACACTCTATATTTCCGAATACTGAATGGGATCCATCAAAATAATTTCGACGATGCATATTGGAAAAGCCTCCTGAAATGGAGGCTCTAACAAATACAGTCTTGGACAAGCGATTCCAACATCGATCCTTGTACAATGAAAATATTTTATTACATATTCTCTCCCCACATTTCAAGTTGGACAATCTCAAAATGTTATGGGAAGAAAAAATGTTGAATAATATGAATATTAACATTGCTTTGTGATTTTTTTGTGACGTGCAATGATATGCATGGATATAACTATTACTACATGAGCGAGTGCCGACAGTATGACCACCTATTTTCTAGAATTCCAAGTGACAGAAGATGTTATCATGTCCTCGCTGCAAGGTTTGGAACTCAAACTGAGTAAAAAAACTTCCTCGAGAAGCAGTACACTAAAGATGAAGAAATAACCTATGAGTCTCTTTTCGTGCTTAAGATGCCAAATTATTACATCTCATCCTTGGTCGTGTTTTGTGTGAATGCATAGTTGTTGTCATCACTAGTAGGCACGTTGACAACAAGAGAAGAGCCACCACTATCTCGACCCAAAATTTGTCTACTGATGCACAAAGCTCACTATCTCACTCTCTGGGAGTCTTCATGCATTCCCAGTCTCGTTCTTACGGCTTATGGAAATAAGCTTCTTTATCTCCGAGCTTGCTTTTTCAAATTAAAAAACAAAAATTATCGCGACCCAATACAATTTGCTGGACAGGCCCAAGTGGACGCTCTCCATAAACAGTTTTAGGGCTCATCCCACAATATAGTCTTCACAAAATACCAAAACAATTCATGTCATATGCACAAATAACATACCACTCTACTTCAATTTTATGGGAACACAGTACAAATTAGAAATCATTCACACTTAGAACTAAAGTATCTACTCTCACAGGATTTACGTTAACATATGTAGAAAGCATTAATAAAATCACAATTTCCCATCTTCCTAACCCTCCAATGAGGGAGTGAAGCTAGAACCATTTCTGATACCATAAAGGAAATTTTAGTTGAAGACATGGTACACAGAAATATATATATATATATATATATATATATATATATATATATATATATTTTGTATTATACACTCACATTCAATTATCATATATTTATATAATTAAATTTAGATTTAACTATCATTTTAGAGATAAGAGTTGAGAAAATCTCTCAACTACCTTAAAGAAATCTCAACAAATTCTAAACCCAACATGGAAACATTATTACTAAAATATGTGAGATCCTTGAGACATGTGAGAAATAATTGATACATATGTTATAGCAGAGTTGGAGTGAATGCTTGATATGGTAATGGAAGAGTATCTTCATGTTGTTTTTCCATAGCGTGCATTGTTTATTATGTGAACCCATTATATGTATGTTTTTATTTAATTTATTATTTTCCTCAATAATTTACGTAACTTATTATTTTTATTTATTTGATGTATAGTTTTTATTTAAATTGTTGTTTTTAATCATATTTATGAATTATTTGCATAAGTTTTTATCATTTGAATAATAAAATTTTTATGATTGTGTTGATAAATCATTTATAATTGTATGAGAGAGATATTAATGCCAATAAAAAATATTAAGAATAAAACATAATGTAATCTCAATTAAAAATTAAAAAAAAAATAGTAAAAATGATACATGAATTCAATTGAATTTCATTGTATTATAATTTTGTAAAAAACATAATATACATATAAAATTAAAATGAATTTAAATAATAATGATTCATATTCATAAAGATAAATGTTATAACAAAATACGTATATAAAAAAAGATATGAGATAAAATGTAAATAGTAGTTATAAATTAAGATTGATTTTACCATGAATTCATAAGTGTTACTTTTAAGATAGTTTTGAATTTTGGATGATATAAAGTGCTTTGCTAGGGTTTGGGGATACCTACAACAACATATTGAAAATTACAGTACAAAAAACATGTGAGGGTCATCATGAGCATGAATTGACCTCATAAACCACTAAATATTGAGTGGTCTAAGAACAACCCATTGAGGGGAAAAACCCCCCCTTACCATAAGGTATTTGGGTGTTCTCAGTCGATGGTTGATCCAGGTGGAATAATCAGGTACAGATACAAGTGGCCTGAGTAAAGGGCTCAAAAATCAAAGTGTTCAAAAGATTCTCAAACCAGGTTCATGTTGTATATCCCGTCTTTCTGATTCCAACGGCGTAGACGACATTCAATTCGGAGTCCGTATGAAGGAGTTAGGAGCAGTCAAAGTTTTGAGTTGACTTGGTGACTGGACAGCGTTAAGGAGGACGCAATTTCGACCAAACCTGGCCACTGGATTCCGACACACTCAGGTTCGATAATGGTCGAAATTGTGGCCTATTTAAATTGACTGCTATGGTCTACAACTGAATTTTAAAAAATGCACATTTTGTTTTAGATCAAAACAATATATATATATATATATATATATATATATATATATATATATATATAAAGGTGGCGGGCCACCAACCTTGCCACCCTACCACACATTTAAAGAATTGAATATTAAATGAGGAACGGCGGGCCATGACCGTCGCCGCCCCCTCTTCCCACAACCTTTATATGGCATATATATAAAACGGTTCATATAGGGTTGGGTCGGAGCCGTGGGTTGCAGACCTCGCCCACCCAACAAAACCAAAAAAAAGTGTATATTTAATATTTGTTTCAACCACCCAACGTATTTACGTTAAAAATATATATTTGTGGGTTTCAAAATATATTCGGTGGACTTTAAAAGAATGCACAATTTTTTTCAAAAAAAAACAGACCTATGCTAAGTACAGTGAGGTCGTTGGGATTGAAACTCGCGACCTCCCCCCATTTAACTCTGCCCTCAACCAACGTGCCAACGGTGTGACTTGGATAAATCCGCCCATAATGTATTAGTTAAACCTAGAATTTGCACAGTGTGCCAAGGCTATGGGGGAGCGGGAGAGTGCGCACGGAGTTCAAAGTTTATTATTTTTTTAATTGCAGGTGCAGTGGAACCATGACCCATAAAAGAGGTAGGCGGAACCTTGATGGAGGCCAAATTTCAGGAGGGTGAAATTTTGACTTTGTCTAAATGGGACAAATTTTATGTCGTTTCAGAACTACTCGACGCCACGAGTCTAATGGCGTGCTCAGTTTCTGCTTCTGAGTTTCTGATTTTTCATCCACTTTTGGAAGTGGGTTATGCCGATGTCTGATTTCCGCATGTGAGCAGTCGTTTTCACCTTTCTCGACGCCACAGGATTGATGGTGTTTTCAGATTCAACTGCAAAGTAGTTTAGCTTTCAACAAATGGCAGCATGAGGTATATGATGTGGATTCCATGTACTTCTTCATTTATTTATCGTTGAGATGCATTATGTCCTGCAAATCTCGATTGATACATGAGTCGTGGGATCTTGCTTTGTGTTGTTATTGATGTACTTTCAGCTATGGATTTGTGTCATGTATGAGTCCCTTTTATGCCACATTGGCGGGATGCTCGTTTTCATATGTGTATTTTTGAGATCCCTTGTTTTCCAGGATTGGCGGGATACTCTTATTTCCTACATGTCAGCTATGGTCATACTGATAGGAGTTTTTCTTTATGTATGAGAGTTCCGCAGTGGAACATCTCTTAAAGAAGTCAGGCCACTCCTGCGTGAGGGAAATTTTTCCTTGTATGTCATAGGAAAACACATCCATGTACATCTCTTCTTACAACACATAATGCAGCGGCCTACACCATCTTGACACTGAGGCCCGGAGATGTAGTCCCTCCTGGACGAACTCCGTCATCAAACAATGTGTTCTTATGATTGCTGATCTTGTTCATTTATGTTCCTTTTATTTACAGCTAAAATTGTTCATTTCAGTTCTTTAACATCTTAATTAAATGCAATTCTATTTATCAGCCGAGGTAAAAGGTCTTGGCTAAGGGTATTAAGTTTTTACCCTGGATCAAGTGGTATCGGAGCAGGTATTCTTGCTGATTGGATTGCAGGCATGAACATTAGACGTTTGCCGAGTTGAGCCATGGAGAGTGTCAAGGACATGTATGAAACCATGCTCAGGGTGTCCGAGAAAGTGGACATATTGTACGAGGCTTACGAAAAACAAGCAACAGAGAATGAAGAATTGAAGACCCTCCTACACAAAGAGAAGGATGACAAACAACAGTTGCAGCTTCAGTTGCAAGCCACAACAGAAGCATGGGAATATTGGAAGCACAAAAATGAAATTCTGCAAGAAGATCATGATGCCTTGAAGGCATTCCTACATGAAGAGAAGGAGGAGAAGCAGCAGTTGCAACTTCAGTTGCAAACCAGGACAGAGGTGTGGGAAGATTTGAAACGCAACAACAAAACTCTTCAGAGATATCATGATTCCTTAAAAGCATTCCTACAGAAAGAGAAGGAGGAGACACAACAGTTGCAGCTTCAGCTACAATCCGTGCCAGAGGCATTAATGGAAGTGAAGCGCAATGAAGGCTTACAATAGATTTCTTCATCTGTTTTGCAATCAACACCTAAGGTAAACAGTGTTGATTTTTCTTCAGTTTCTTCACATGATGTCATTTCAGTTGGAAGTGTGGAGATACCCATCACAGGTACCGGAATGAGGCTCCTCACTAAAATGGGGTACAGAGGACGAGGACTTGGCATTCATGGCCAAGGCATAACCAAACCATTGGAGGTTGTGCAACAACCTCATTATGCAGGTTTGGGGTACAGTTGGGAAGGATGTTCAAAGGACATCAAGGGCAAACAGATAATGATGAAATCTCCAAGGAAGAGGAATGATAGGGACACTTTGCCATCGTTCCACGACAGTGCACGTTGCAGTGAAGGAACCGAGGCGAGATCCCATCATCATGATCACACCAGAGACCACCCCAGAAGGTATACTAAGTCTCATTATTCTAGAGTGCATTTTGACTATAAGAATGTTGATAACCACGGTCGTAAAATATGGCATCGTAAAACTTATTATTTTTGTGGTTTAAATAACCATGTGATTTCTAAGTGCTGGAAGAGGATGGAAGCACTAAGGAGGAAGAGGCATGAAAAGCCTTCTCCCCAACAGGAAAATAAATTAGTTAAGCAAGTTTGGAGGAAAAAGAAAATTTTCACCCATTGCGATCGAAGTGGCCACCAAAGAGCCACTTGCTGGAAACTTCATCTAGAGCAGCGCCGTAAAGAAAAAGAGCCCGTGCATACACCAGTCAAAAGAGCTGATCGACAAGCAAGTTCACCACAGGGAAATGATCCACTCGTTTTAATAAATGAGAAGTGGTTCTTCTAGATTGATTTTTTCTAGAGATGTTAAGCTTGTCATGGCCACACTTGTAAGTCATTTGTCGCATTTTTATTATGAAAGTGATGATGTGTTTCCATCACTCGTTTAAGAAACCATGAAATTTTTTTGGCCTTGTTTTATAAGTCATGTGTTAGATCTCTTTTATGTAAAAAGTGATGATGTGTTGCCATCACTTCGAGATACGACGTTTATGTTTTGGTCATGTTGTATGAGTCGTCTGATGCATTTCTTTCCTGTAAAAGTGATGAGGAGTTTTGTCATCACTTTGAAATGCGACGATGAGGTCTGGTCTTGTAATTTTGTTGTGGTATGATTTCCATTTTGCTGTAAACTTGAACACCGAGTGCATGTTATAAACTCGTGGCAAGTATGGAAATATCTGGGTCATTGTTGGTCACATTGAGAATGTAATGTTCGTTGCAGCTTTAGGCAGGTGTTGGAATTCCGATTCTGAAGGACAGAAGTGAAGGAGTCTTTAAGGGATGCACCTTTTCATACATCTGCATTTCTACAGTTGCAGGTGTTGGCTTTGCATCTCGATTCCGAAGTACGTGAGGTGAAGGAATCTTCAAGGGATGTACTTTTTAGACATTTGCATTTCAGCAATTGCAAGTGTTGGCTTTGCATCTTGATTCCAAAGTACATGAGGTGAAGGAATCTTCAAGGGATTTACCTTTTTAGACATTTTCATTTCAGCAGTTGCAAGTGTTGGCTTTGCATCTCGATTCTGAAATACGTGAGGTGAAGGAGTCTTCAAGGGATGTGCCTTTTCAGACATTTGTATTTCCGCAGTTGCAGGCGTTGGCTTTGCATCTCGATTCTGAAGTACGTGAGGTGAAGGAGTCTTCAAGGGATGTGCCTTTTCAGACATTTGTATTTCTGCAGTTGTAGGTGTTCACTTTGCATCTTGATTCCGAAGTGCGCTAGGTGAAGGAGTCATGTGGGGATGTGCCTTTCAACGACATTTGTAGACAGTTGATGATAGGTAAAGCTTAATGCTTTTGGAGGACCAAAAGCACCTCAGTGGGGAGGATTGATCTAGGTGGAATAATTAGGTACAAGTATAAGTGGCTTGAGTAAAAGGCTCAAAAATAAAAGTGTTTGAAAGATTCTTAAACTAGGTTCATGTTGTAGATCCTGTCTTTCTGATTCCAACGGCGCAGACGGCACTCAATTCCGAGTTTGTATGAAAGAGTTAGGAGCGGTCAAAGTTTTGGGTTGACTTGGTGACTGGACAGCCTTAAGGAGGACGCAATTTCGACCAAACCTGGCCACCGGATTCTAGCACACTCAGGTTGGATTCTGGTTTAAATTGTGGCCTATTTAAATTGACTCCTATTGTCTACAACTGAATTTTAAAAAATACACATTTTGTTTTAGATCAAAACAAAAAATATATATATATAAAAAGGTGACGGGCCACCAACCCCGCCACCCTACCGCACATTTAAAGAATTGAATATTAAATGAGGAACGGCGGGCCATGACCCCCGCCTCCCCCTCCGCCCACAACCTTTATATGGCATATATATGAAACGGTTCATATGGGGTTGGGTCGGGGCCGTGGGTTGCGGATCCCGCCCACCCACCCAACAAAACAAAAAAAAAAGTGTATATTTAATATTTGTTTCAACCACCCAACGTATTTACATTAAAAATATATATTTGTGGGTTTCAAAATATATTCGGTGGACTTTAAAAGAATGCGTGGTTTTTTTCAAAAAAAACAGACCTATGCTAAGTACAGTGGGGTCGTTGGGATTGGAACTCGCGACCTCCTCCCATTTAACTCCGCCCTCAACCAACGTGCCAACGATGTGACTTGGATAAATCCACCCATAATGTATTAATTAAACAAATAATTTGCACAGTGCGCCAAGGCTATGGGGGAGTGGGAGAGCGCGCATGAAGTTCGAAGTTTATTATTTTTTTAATTGTAGGTGCAGTGGAACCATGACCCAGAAAAGAGGTAAGCGGAACCTTGATTGAGGCCAAATTTCAGGAGGGTGAAATTTTGACTTTGTCCAAATGGGACAAATTTTATGTCGTTTCAGCACTACTCGACGCCACGAGTCTGATGGCGTGCTCATTTTCTGCATCTGAGTTTCTAGTTTTTCATCCACTTTTGGAAGTGGGTTATGCCGGTGTCAGATTTCCACATGTGAGCAGTCGTTTTCACCTTTCTCGACGCCACAATATTGATGGTGTTTTCAGATTCAGCTGCAAAGCAGTTCAGCCTTCAACAAATGGTAGCATGAGGTATATGATGTGGATTCCATGTACTTCTTCATTTATTTATCATTGAGATGCATTATGTCTTGTAGATCCTGGTTGATACATGAGTCGTGGGATCTTGCTTTGTGTTGTTATTGATGTACTTTCAGCTATGGATTTGTATCATGTATGAGCCCCGTTTATGTCAAATTGGTGGGATGCTCATTTTCATATGTGTATTGTTGAGATCCCTTGTTTTCCAGGATTGGTGGGTTACTCTTATTTGCTACATGTCAGCTATGGTCATACTGAGAGGAGTCTTTCTTTATGTATGAGAGTTCCGCAGTGGAACATCTCTTAAAGAAGTCAAGAGAACATCCATGTACATCTCTTCTTACAACACATATTGCAGTGGCCTACACCATCTTGACACCGAGGCCCGGAGATGTAGTCCCTCCTGGACGAACTCTGTCATCAAACGATGTGTTCTTATGATTGTTGATCTTGTTCATTTATGTTCCTCTTATTTACAGCTACAATTGTTCATTTCAATTCTTTAACATCTTAATTAAATGCAATTCTATTTATCAGCTAAAGTAAAAGGTCTTGGCTAAGGGTATCAAGTTTTTACCCTGGATCAATGGTGGTGGGGATTGCAAGTTCTTCATCTGGAAACAAGGTCATGGAGGAAAGCCCCATATTAGGGGCCCAATGTCAAGCCAAAATGAAGGGGGGGTGCATATGAAAGGTAACATCAAACCCTAAATTTGTGATACCCAATAACAAGTTGGAGAAAACATGATAGTTCATGGAGGATCATGCCCCTGTTTTTACATTTAATGGGCATATGGCAAAAATAATAGGACATCATGAACTATAACCATCTTAAATGGAATCTTAAGGGATTGTTGGAACTAAGGTTGAGAACAAAAGGTTTTTCATGGTCATATTTGAAAATTTGGATCATCGAAAAAGGATTTTCGGGAACAAACAATACTTTTTGAATAACACTAGTATTTTCATGAGATTTTTGGAAGATTGTTATGATCTTGAAAAAGAAAATTTTCTAGAAGCATTGGTTTGGGTAAGACTCTTCTCCACGACTGAGGATTTTTTGGAACCATGTTTATTGGAAGGAACCTACAATGTGATTGGCACCTTTATGACAATAAGAGGTCACCAAAAAGAGAATACATGCATCCTATGGCTAGATATATGTCTATATGAACATATAATAACCACTCCCAAAATAAATTGAAATGGAACGCCATGATTTGATATGGTTGTAATTTCTCAACTAAAAACATGTTTCGTTCAAGTGTTGGCGATGCCATGAACATGAACACCTCGTACGAGACTGCCCCCTCACTTTAGTTCAGACCCAATGGAATAAATAAGAATGGGATCAATAGGGATTCTAGTCAATGGGACATAATATGTACAAAACCATAAGAAATCAAGTGGCTCAGACTATAGAGAGAAAACCCCAGGAGCAGCCCTCTTTTACCAGCCTGAGTGCTATCTATTTTGAATCATTTTTGTATTGTTTCCACCTTCATATTAATAAAATGGCTCAAATGTTCTATCTATTTTTATGGTTTTTTTAGTTTATTTCCATATTGATGTAGTTTCCAATTTATTGTGTTTTATATTAATGTCTTTTCCTAGTTGGAATATTACAGTGGTATCAAAGCTCATAGATTTGGCTCAGCGTGTGGAGCAACCACTCTATGACACTCAAAGAGAGAGAATACATTGTGGACTCGACAAGTAGATACAAAAATAGAGAATGCAAAAATTATCTGGAACAAAAAGTGACAATTTTGCGTTAGATGTTTCGGGAAAACGAAGATAAATCTTGAAACTTCGAGACATGGATTTTTTTTCGAATGAACCAATTATGTTTCTTTACGATCGTTTTTTCCAAATTTAGTCTGGATTGAGAGAAATTGAAGGTTCTCTAAGAGATACAGAAACATAAAACAAAGAAATTCGTTTGGATAAAAAGTGACGGGTTTTCATTGGATGTTTTGGGAAAATGAAGACGAATCTCGAAAATAAGAGACATGGGTTTTGTAAAGAATGGACCAATTCTAAATTTTAATGAGAAGTTTCTCCAAATACGGTCTGTATTGAGAGAAACAAAAGGTTCTCTTAAGAAAATTTTCTCAGATTTACTACGATAGCCATTTTTCAAATTTTTCCAATTACAATACCAGATTCAACATGTTTCAGAGTTCACATCCGACAAATAAAATTGTGTACCAGTGGAGGAGGATAAAGGGAGTATCTAATGGAAAAATAATTTTAAGGGAAGGAGTTTGGAAATCTCCTCTTCATAACTATGCAGGATCTTATGAGAGAGATCAAGGAGATGAGAGTTGAGAGACAAAGAGAAACCCCAAGAGGGTTGAAAAATGGAGAAAGTTATGGCACCTCACATCATTGGTATGAGCAACTGGCAATGCAGCAAGCTTCACAGCACCCCACTATTCCTACCTTCCTAGCAGTAGGAAATGGGGTTGGAGGACCACAAGAGCAGGAGGCTCTCATCGATTATTTTCTGGAATATGAATCTAAGTCTCAAAGATTCAAAGAACATTTCACTTTCAAGAAATTTTTCCATATTAAGGAAAATTGAAGACCTCATAGCTACAACAGAGGAAGAGGGTACATGCAGGACAATGACCTACACCGTACCCTGGGTAGACTTTTTCTACCTACTTTTGATGGGTCATCAAAGAGCACAACAAAGACTTGGGAGGAGACAAATGATCATACACTTGTCGATGAGACACCACCCATTGTTGAGGTATCAATTAATGGGTATCTCGAGTTGTGACCAAGTTCTCTGATGATAGCAGTGCATCACAGATTAATGAGGTGTCGGGAGACAACTCCACCATTGTTGAGGAGCCAATAGGTATAGAGGCCTCTTGGTTTATGGCAGAATTGTTGGATGACAGTCACATGCAGCTGACTAGTGAGCATACCCTGCATATTGGAGTATTTATGGAGGAGGGTGTTCATCCATCCTTTGGGCTAGCCCTTGAGGAGGTGCTAGGAGATACAGAGGTATTTGATGATTCTTGCACACAGTAGTGCCATCAGTTTTAGGTCGACCTTATATCTTTGAAGGTGAAGGTCGCATCAGTACACGAGGCTATCCTACGACAGAATGAGGAGTTGGAGGGTATGAGAGTAGTTTGTGTCAATTCAATGAAAAATTTGGTCCACATTGGGGAATGGTTGGATTCCCTGATGGTGCAGTTAGAGGGCACATTCTAGTGTTATAGGACCCCCCTTTAGGCATATATTGATAGGGTGCAGCACTCACATGATGGAGGGAATATTCTATGTACGGGGTTTAATGCATTTGATTCTTTTCTCGAGCTTGGATGGCAAGAGGTAGTAAGTTGTTGCCCCACGGAGCAGGCTAGGTAGCTGGATACATCCATGGTCACATTGCAGTAGAGTATATGGATTACCTGAGGGAAACGAGGGCTGAATTATTGTTGGGATCCAGGTGGGATTTCCCATCACATGATAGAGTCAGTAGGTGATGGTAGTCATTGTGCAATAGGTCTGATGTTTTCACAAACATACATTTTAAGATCTCTATCAGAGCCCTAGACATCCTTAGTGACACGATGGCTCGATAGGAGGGTACACCCTTTTTAGGAGCTATCTCAACATAATGACCATGCATGGAGTCATAGGATGATTAGCCTACTTTGGTAGCAACTGGTCGGAAGGGGTGGCATCGGTAGGCCACCAAATAGGGAAATACGTAGAGATGATGCTCTCTCATGGGTATATGGTACAATTGAGCTAAGGTGGATATGAGTAGAAATTTCATTGTCAATGGAATGTAAGGAGTCAGGCCGCTCTGATCCTTTATTGCAGATGGAGAAATGTAGCCCACCTCATGGAGGGTTTAGTGGCAGAGTGATTGATATTTTGGCCCATGCAGGATACTATATGGTACAAGATGATATAGCCATAACTGACAATATCCGGTGATGTACAGGGGCATGTTACCACATACAGAGGCATGATGAGGAGTGTAGAGACATTTGGTGGTATGCAGTGACCCATGATATGTCGCAGCAGGCACTTGAAGCGTTTCTTCTAAGGGGACTTATGGACAGGTGCATGAGGTGTACCCTGGGATGCAACTCATCTAGGATTGATGATGATATTTTTGAGAATATGGAGACACCACATTTAGTAGGTATAGGGCTACGAGGGTTTTATCAGTAGATCCAAAGCAGAGGGAGTGTCGTCTAGATGATTACTCTTAAGAATTCAAGCAACAAGTATGAGTTGAGGAGGAAGGGAATTTGCTTCATCTGCAAAGAACCTTGGAGGCCTAATCACTCATACTTGAGTGATGTAGATTATGTGGAAAATACAGAGCAGGAGGACATTCCTTCTATATTCCAAGACGTAGAATCTTCTTTAGATAAGTCCATGGGCTCATCTTAGGATAATTTTGGTGAGCATGAGAAGTCATGTGGAGTTGATGATAGTAGGTTGGATTTGTCTTCCATCATGCAGGGTGAGTAGTTAGAGGACTTGATGAGAGATATTCAGGATGATGAGTCACTTGTGATGATTCAGCCTAAGTAGCGTATGGTGGAGCATGGGGCAGATGAGCGGGAAGCTATGCACATCATGCATGCTAGTCATTTAGGGAAGAGCCATATGGAGGCTCACAGTGAGCCAGTGCTATATATGCAGCTAACCTTAGGGTCAGCCACTGAGGAGGAGCTATTGGAGATGGTGGTGAATCCATATTTGGGCCAACCCATTGATGAGGTGCCAAAAGATGCATATACAACTAGCAGGATTGCAGTACTTTTAGGGAGAAGCACTCTCGAGGAGTACATCGATGGGGCTTGCCATGCATCTTGCCCACTTGAGCTTATTATAGAGAGAGGGGCCTTCCCTTTGAGGCGGTTCTCATTGACAGGTAGGACATAGTAGCATGAGTTGAGTGTGAGTTGGTGACCAGACTCCAGAAATGTTCCGTATCTAGATATCACCACATTGGATTCTTCGACCAGGATAAAATGGCTGAAGATCATGATTTGGTATCATATTTATGGTATGATCTTCTTAGTCAGGTGCATAGCAGAGCAGGGACCCGCAGAAATGAAAGTTACTATGCTTTAAAGTTGGCAGTGGGCCACATGTCCACAACTCTTTAGCCTTCCATCTTGACTTTAAGAGAGAAGGATTAACATTGTATTGCGTAATGGGAGAGAGGTGATGAGTTGGTACACAACTAGTGGGGCAACTTATACAATCAGATCTATGGCACAACAAGGGCCATGGAGCATTGATGCATGTTGGCGGTCTTTATGTCATGAGGTAGTTTCTATAGCCAGAAGAAGTGTGCAGTCTGAGCTAGGGGACTTGGGTGATGATTGGATATGGTAGCATTGTGATATGAGAGAATTGATTGATGATAGGTATGGTGATAGATCCATTTTGGATCTCGTCATTGAGGGGTCTGTTCCAGGTAGCCTGACATAGGGGAATAGCCATGCTCAGGGGTTTGTATCGGATCCAGGAATTAGTCTCAGTTGCATTGCGTCAACATGGTGGCCCAAATGTTTACAGTTGCTTGAGGACAATAAATGTTTTGGAGGGGAGGAATGTAATATTCCTAATATAGATTTTAGCTAATTAGAATATTCCTTAATTTTGTAAGAGCATCCTCATCTACGTATTCCTATTCACCCAGTAGCACCATTTGCAGCAGGGCAGCGCAGATGGAGAGCTCTAGCAGTGCATCATGGAGTAGTGTTTACAGTGGGAGAGCTTGAGGCCATTCCAACCCTCTTTTTCTGGATTGAGTGCTATATATTTTGAAGCATTTTTGTATTTTTTTCACCTTCATATTAATAAAATGGCTCAAATGTTCTGTCTATTTTTATGGTGTTTTAAGTTTCTTTCCATATTATTGTAGTTTCCAGTTTATTGTGTTTTGCATTATTGTATTTTCCTATTTGGAGTATTATAAGGAAACCCCTCGGTTTATATGAGGGAATTATATTACGACTATGAATTATGTGTATATTTAGTGAGAAAGAGAGAGAAGATTGTGTGAGAGAGAAGAGGAAATTACATCGTATCTATTGTAGGTTGTATCTTTTCATTTTCATAAATAATATAAAAGGAAGGACTCGCTCCCACATTGGGTGAAACACATATATCTGTGTCTATCTTGTTTGATATGTTTTATGTGTTTTTGTGTCTACATATTTTATGTGTTCAATTTCTCTATAATGTATAATTTTCTAACATCACAATCATCTCCCTGAAATGTTATGATGTTAATAAAAAAGAGCAATAAAGGGTGAAAAATTTTAAGGAAGTACCAAGGGAAGTAGGGAAATACCTTTTGAACTTTGATAAAATGAACCAAATCATGGAATACTACCACTAATATTCCTTAAGTTCCCAATGAAATTGTTCTCGTCAAATATTCATGAGTTAAATAGTAAAGGAAAACAAAGATACCTAAGAACAAATATCGAAGAAGAGAAACCAAATATAGTGATGTTACAAGAAATTAAAGTTTCTAAATAGATGTTGAGGGTTATTATGGATAAGTTTTGGCTATGGAGGGACGTGACTAGGATAGATGCAAGATGGACAACGGTTGGGCTAACAAGTGTCTCGGATCCTAGGTGGATAAACATTGAAGACTTATTTACAACCCAAAAAATTGTCCCAAAACAATTATATTGCTTAGGCTCTAGAGAAAGGAAAAACTTATTGACAATGTATGGTCATTCAGTGTAGGCTCAAAAGAAGAAATTTATATAATATTTTAGGGTCAAAGAATCACTAATGGGTGAATATCAAATAATTGGCGGTGAATTTAATTTCATCATAAATTATCAGGACAGAAGGGGATAAAACATGCGACTTGATCCTGTGGCGAAAACTTTCCAAGAAACCATTAAGGACCTCAATATGGTGGAGGTGTAAATGTAGAAAGATATCCACACATGGAACAGTAGGACGCGGGTCAGAACTAGGTGGCTTGTGACCTAGATCAGTTCCTCGTTTATGAAGACTCCTTATATTGATATGCATTCATCTAAGTAACGATCCTTGCTTGCTTGGGATCATATCAGTATCCAATTCAGCTAGAGATACACCTGCAATGGGCTCCAAAGTATAATTCTTTCCATTTTGATAGATTTTGGCTACATAAACAAGACATAGCGAACAATATGAAATAGTGGTGGCATAAAATGGTGGCTAATGGTGGTATTTTAATGAAAATATTCTAGTGTAAGTTGAAGGAACTAAATATTAGAATCTAGTGCTAGAAGAAGGATGTATTTTGGAATATTTTGGTGGATAAGAAGAATTTGGAGGCTTATATTGAGGAAATTCAGAGAAATATCATATTGAAAGGTAGATCAGAGCCGCTATTCGAGGAAGAAGGTTGGATTATCCATGAATTAGAGTCACGGTGGAAGCAAGAGGAAGTTATTTGGAGACAAAAATTATAGGTGCAGTGGTTAAGAGTCAGAGAATGAAATACTAAATTTTTTCACTTCTCAATGGTTAAGCATCGACTTCATAATCAAATATTCTCCATGATGTCTAGGGATGGGAATCTCCTTGTCAAGAATAGTGAGATGGCAGAAGATTCAGTGGGCTTCTATCAGGAATTGTTAGTAGAAGGGGACCAAGATATATCTAAAGCCATCAATTTGGTAGCTAGTTTCATTCACAAACCGATCATCGTACATCAAAATGAGGCCTTCATGAGAGTAATATCCTATGAATAAGTGGAGCTAGTGATGAAGGATATTATTCACAGCAAATCTCCTAGGCCAGCTGGATTTACAATGAAATTATTTATGACTTGTTGGCACTTTCTTGGCATGGATATCCATGCTTTGTTGGAGGAGTCCCAATGTTCCTAGTAGTTATCATATGGTTTAAGTGAAACACTCTTACTTTTATCCCCAAGTCTAATAATTATGGTAACCAAAGTGAATTCATAACTATTTCTCTGTGTAATGTGGTTTACAAAATAATCTCGTCAATCATTTCTTGACGGTTAAAACCCCATATGAAGACCATGATCAACCCTAAGCGGACTAGTTTTGTGGAAGGTAGACATATATTGGATGGCATAGTGGCTTCTCATGAAGTGGTGCGCACGTTAAAACAAAATGAGAAAGCGGGAATATTGTTCCAATTAGATCTATCGAGGAATTATGATCGACTCAATTGGGATTTTATTATGACAATTTTGAAGGAATTTGGACGCTCGGACACTGAGATTCAACGGATAAGATCATTGGGGTATACCCCTTTCTTCTCTATCTTGATCAATAAATCTCCTACGTGTCCATTCATATCCTCATGTAATATAATGAATGGAGACCATCTTCCCCATTTTATTTTTATCATTGCTACCTAGGGGTTAAGGCTATACATCAAAGTCGTTGGTCAGATAGGGCTTATGAAAGGTTTTCATAGTTTTTGGCAGGATCTACATGTGACTCATCAACAATTTGTCTATGACACTATACTCTTTTGGGAAATGTATTTGTAAGAGATCCAAACTATGGACACTATCCTTTCTAATTTTCTGATTCTTTGGGGATGTTGATCAATAAGGGAAAGTACATCCTGTATTTCTTGAACATGCCAATGATGATTCAAAGGAATTTCACACATATTCTCAATTTTTTTTTTTGGAACGCTTCCAACAAAATATCTTGGAATCCCCTTGGTCTCAAATCCCTTGTGCATGGGCTATTAGAAATAGGTTTGACACAAATCTTAAAGATATTTCTAAGTTGCACCTTTCAGTCATTGAATATTGTAGCAAGTACCACTTTGCTCAAGGTGGTTATTGAAGCCATCGCGTTTTTCCAATTATCGATCCTTCCAACCTTTGAAGGAATATAAAAAGATATTGTTTTTATTTTATGAAAATTCCTATGGTAGGGAACTCAAAAGAAAATGGGTATTGGTATCGTGGGAGAAGTTGTATCTCCTGAAATGGGGAGGGGGTCTAGGCCTTTGAGATGGTTAACAAGGTGATGGGGGAAAATCTATGGTGGTTATGATTTTAAGGTCATTCGAAATTATGGAAGAGCATATGGGACAGGAAGTATAGTCAGGGAATGTCGGAGGAGGACAAAATCAACATGGAATGTCTAAGGAGGACAAAATCAAAGCTTCAGAGTTTCTAAAAGGTTCTCCTCTCTGGAAATTGGTGTAACAAAATAGAGGCATATTACAAGAGCACATATGTTGGAAGATTAGAGATGGTTCCTTGGATCAATTATGGAAGGATTCATGGCAGTAGATGACATTATTGGAAGATATGGAGTATCTATGACCTATAAATGATTTTACTCAGGCATAATGTGCTTCTCGGGTGGCAGCCTTTCGGAGAGTCCCAAATCCCCAATCACCTTGGAGGGAGTGAAAAACAATGCACAATTGGTCTGCAACAAGAGACATTCAAAATAGGTTGATCAATCAATATGACTCTGAGGATAGGAAAATTTTGATCACAGAGGGTTGAGACAAATTATTGTGGGAACACAAACCAATATGACTATTCACAATTAAGGAAGCATATGGTCTAGGAGAATAATTTGAATCCATTCCTCAGGAAACAACTTGGTGAAAGATATGGACCTCCAAATTCTAGCCAAAAAATATCCCACTTTATTTGGCTAATATTCCATCAATGATTAGTGACATGGGATCATATTAAAAAAAAAAAAGATTTGGTCCATCATGGTGCCCAATTTATCAGCATCACGGGGAGAATGTGGAGGATTTTCTTAATACTTGTGAGGTGGTGGATGATCTATGGGAGAGGGCTCGCGGAGTGTTTCTCCATTTGGACCACTCGCCAAGTATCCTATGGGAAACATTGGAATAATAGAGTGGATCACTATTCAAAATACTAGTAGTCAATTGTGCATGGGTGTTGGTAGTGGGATTCATACTTTGGAATATATGGAAGGACAGAAATAACATTATATTTAAATATCAGAGATCCCTTATGGAGGTAGTTTGGAAGATATCCATTAGGAATGTGAGGGAGACAATATTAACATTAAAATGGATAGAGGAAGATTGGAAAAAACAAGGGGAGGAGTTATTAATTTTAAATAAATTGGAGCTCTCATAAGCATCGCCAAAGATCCGATTCCCTGATCTGGTAAGAGGTTCATCTCTTTCATCATATGGATTTGTATTCCCACTTGAAGGATTCGTTAAGGACAAATTTTTATGGGGGTAGGGTTCAACTTAATCTCATGGGACAACCTGCAGAGACCATTAGGAGTGTACATTGGATACTACATACTTACCACAAATAATGTGGTGAAATTTATGGTGTTGGAAAAAGGTATTATAGTAGAAGGAAAATTGGGATTCACTAATATCCAAGTCATAGGGAACTTAGAATTTGTGGAGGCTACAGTTCATAAACATATTAATGACTCCTATATCTCTAAAGTGATCAAAGGTTGGCTCCTAGAGCACTAGTCCATAGGAATTCAAGAACTACTTTTTACTTCTCCATATGCCATCACCTCCCACATGAGACAATAAGAAATTAAGGTGGCTGACTTCTTGGAAAATTTCGATATACAAGATTCTCCTATGGGATTTAAATCTCAATGGATTCCCCTACTGAGAACTCTAAAAATTAAGAAATTGGAAAACTATATATTCTAGAGAAATAAGATCTCCCCAATAGGGTCTCTAATTGATGTGACAAGGGTTCAAGAGGGATATTTTTCTCCTCGCACAAGTGGAAATTGAATGGTGTTTCATGCTTGGGAAGACTCCACTAGGAGGTGGGTTAAGAACATTATGGAAGAAGGGATGGTTATTTGTGAATTCTGGTGGACTGATGACCTTGACAATTGGTTTCAATGGATGGGAGGTCAGTCTTCGGGGGATATTTATGTTCGTAGAGAGTACGAGGATTATCGTTTGTAGTTGTACTTTCCATTTTTTTTGCAAGGTCGAAATTGTGTGAAAGCTCTGAAGGAAATGTTGTTAATTCTATTAGTGAGGAGCTTTGGGGTTTCCTTGACGTCGAATGTGGATCCATTATAATTTTCTTCGAGTCAAGTAACATATCCCTATGTGTTCTTATTTTTAGTTTGGGTTTTGATTAATTGGGTCTCTTGGGTGGTATTCGATGTGTTCCGCGGTATATATTGAGTAGCCATTGAAGTTGGAAGAAGTGCAAGCCTAGATCGAACTCCTTTTCACTATTTTCATTGGCTCTTGGAGTGGCTGAGTGTAATTGTCATATGTTATCTTAGTATTTGAGTTCCTAAGGAGAGGTTTGGGCATTAATTGTTGGACATAGGGATTTTTGTTGTGTGAGCTTGGGGGGTTGTTATAGGCTACGGTTGTTAACACTCAAATGTAACAACCCTGGTAAAAAATCCATGTAGAGAAATATAACACCAAAGTCATCAGACACATATTCCAAGCTGAATGGTGGGAAAAACATCCTAGTGACTGTTACATAGGTTTATTATGGCTAAAGGAAATTGGAAAAGGAAATTTTAAAGGTTTCAGAAAGGAAAAGAGACATTATTTTCATTTTATTTATGAAAAATAAAGGAAAATAAGAGAAAAGGGTGGTGAAAGGTTACAAGTTGCATGTGAGGAGGAAAATTAAGGGAAATAATGGAAAATGAAAAAAAAAGAGGCCTCATTAATAAAAAGGATTTTTAGAATCAGCTAGTAACATTTTTATTAGTTATATTGTGGATCTATCTTCTATTATATCTCTCATACTCTTCGACACTTGGAGTTTTTTGGAGCACTCTTGGAGGAATATGGCATACTTGGGATTTGGAGCAATAAGGGGAAGGAAAGGCAAGAAAACACAAGAGGACATCGAGATCAGTGACTACAAATATATTTATTTGTAGGTATCAAGTTGCATGTATGGTTTCTATGCTAGTTTTTGCATGCATGGTACATGCATGCGGCTTCTTGGTTATTATCTTTCAATGGAGGATTTCCTAGATTAACGATGGTTTTTCCTAACCTTTCCATTTCCTGGATAGCCATGTTGTTGTTGGTTTCTAGCCTTTTATTTTCTGGTTGGTTCTCATACTATTTTGGCTATGGGTTGAGTTATTAGGTCATGGATCCTTGGTTGGACCAACGCTCTAAAGCGCTGTAACAACTTAGGTTGAGATACTAGTCCTCGAGCCTTGGATGGAAAAATTCTCTCGATCCCTTGTTGGGTTAAGTTACTAGTCCTTGAGCCTTTTATTGAAAAACACTCTGGAGCCCAGCAACAACTCTAGATGGAGTTACTGGCCCTAGATAATTGGTTGGAACAAATGATCTGGATCCCTAAACAATTTGGGTAGAGACCAATCTGGTGATGGTTAGTGATGTCTGACTGTGAGGTGGAATCACTAGTTGAGGGCTGAGGTGGTTGGCCTCTGGAAGCCCTGGTTTGTTTGTGCTTGATATGTTTCATGAGATTGCGCATTCATGCTTGTAATTTGCAATGAGGGTGACTAGTTGAAAGAAATATTTGGTGCAGCCTGTTATATAGTCAGGTGGTACGTGGAATTTCATGACCTCATTGGATTTGCATATGGTAATAAGAGATATTTATTTCTTGGCATTTTCAGGAGTATAGGTACTTGATGTTATGTGGGTTTAATGGTTATTTCCTCATTGATATATCTATGGATATTCGTTGGTTCTAAGCATGTTTTCTGATAGATATGGTGTATGGATCTCATCATGTTTTGATTATTATGTGAAACAATAACGAATGAATGACCTAATATATGATAATGCAGCTAATGTGAGAAGTCCTCAATCCTTCTTGATGATTCTCAAATAAGTATGATATCCCTATTTTCAGATATGTTGTCAAAAACTGTAGATTTCATATTTGTGATATGTTTGACGAAATGACTATCATTGTTGGTCTTGGTTAGGTCAAGTCCTTGATCAAGTTTTGTATTAAAGGCTTTGTCTTGGAAAGTCTCATCAAGTTTCAGGCACTGAGTTGAAGCCTAGCCTTGAAAATGTGGCTTAAATATCGCACTATTTGGCATAGTACTAGATGAAAAAAATTGCAATCTCTCACTTGCAGGAATTTTTGGAGCAACTGGAGGTTCTTGGTCGTATGCATGCCCATGTCATGGGAGTGACTGGGGTTTATTTGAGTGAAAATTAAAATTGACTTAGGGCTTGGGCACCTAGAGGGGTGGTTTAGCTCTTGTGGCTAATGTAACTCATGAGGAAGGTCAGTAAGGATTTCTTGTCTCGATTACACTTTCTTAAGGTGATCTAGGAGATTTAATCATACCATGGTAATTTTTTTTCACATGTTTACTATGATTGGCTAGTTACTTGGGTAGATGTGGGAGGAGGGTGTTACAGAGTGGTATCAGAGCATGGATCAACACTTAGACTAACGGGGTAGAACTTGTTTGTCATGCATACATCTCAGTTGCATATGTTTTATTTATGTTTATGGACTATGTGCTTGTTGTGAATGCATGAAAGTGGTCATTTTTGAAATTGTGTCACCATTTGGAATTTAACGATGTTGTTGTTTGATGCGATCATCATGAGTGCATGTCAGTTATGAATTTATTATGCATGTGAGTGTCAATATGTTTTTATGCATGAATTTTCATGGTTAAGGTTGTTTTCCATGAGGTAATTATAGGCATTCTAGGTCATGGTGATGTTGTTGATATGTTATGATGTTGATGTGTTGGTTGATATAGAGCAGGAGATGCAGATCATAAAAGTGAAGTTGTAGAGTTGGACTTTGGGGTAAGAGAAGATCTTCATATAGGTATTGTATGTTTGGAATAGAGGTATGTTAGTTAATGGATTATTATATGCATTAGGGTTATATACATGTTTTTCATTTTATTCTTTTTATGGTTACATGCATGGTAGATGCTAGTTTAGTGAATTCATATGCACGTGTGTTAGATAGTCATGTAGGATATGAAATTTTTGTTATATGCATTGTTGTTAATGTTAAATGTTGTTGATGATTATGTTATATGTTAAATTTTTGTTGTTATATGTTAGTTAACTTGATGATTGGGGTTATTGCATTAAGATCTTGATGTTATATGTATTGTGTTCATCTGGATTTGTCTATGTAGATGGTTATGGCTATGACATTGAGGTATGATTTGACCTATTTGGGGTATTGTGTTGTACTAATCTAGACTCATTGTGCATATGTGATTGTTATGCATGAATGACAATTGTATATAGGTTCATGATATGATCATGTTAGCTAGTTATAGTTATGGATATCATGACCTTATTTGTGTTTGAGTTGATATGTTGTGAAATTATATTGTTCTAATCTAGATTGATTGTGCAGACAAGATAACGTTCACTAATATACATTAAGCTATGAGTTTTCTTATGTCGTATAATTGGTGCTTGACTGTTTGATTATGTCATTGATTTCGAGAATGAGTGTTTTGTGTCTATTATGTCATCTAATTTTTTATTTTAATGTTTGACTAATGTCATGATGTGAGTATGTGTCTATAGTATTGCATGAAGGAATGATTTTGTTTTAATATGGTTATACTAAAACATTGTTTGCAACTTATATGTACTTGAGTGAAAGTTAGTGCTAGTTGTAGTGTTATGATTTATGAATATGAATTGATTGTTGATTATGACACGAGTTATAGTATTAGTAAAGGTTAATTTCAATTAGTAGATATGATGTCTTGATCTTTGGAACATGTGGCTAACATGTGTGACCAGTTCTAGGGAACCATGCTTGGCATTAGTGTGACGAGGTAATAGTTTATTTGTATATATGACTATAAGTTGGGTGATGTGACAGTTCCTAGTAAGATTAAAGTTCAACAAGGAAAAGCGAAAATGAAGGATTGGGGTGAATGCTCCTTTAGCTATGTTTGGGAGCTGCAATTCCAAATGAATGAGAACTTGCATGAATACATGTAGTCTTCTTAACCATAATATTGTCTTGAATTATGTAGATATGTGCTATATTTATGAACGTGTATTTGATAAGTATAACAGTTGGTTTCTAATTATGGTTGGATTTGTCAAGAGATTGGAGTCCCTTGAGAGATGATATATGTATACTTTCAGATACAAGGTTGTGTGCTTGGCATAACAAGATAAGCTAACTGATATATTGTATATTTATATTATATATTTAAAAGTGGAGGTGCTTTCTGATTTAATAAAGATACAAATTAATGAATCAAACAAATGAGATATTAACACTATGCAAACTAATTTATATATTAGACACGCTTTACCGTGTTAAACAATTAATAACAATAATTGTTCAACGTCATAATGAAAGTAAACATTTAATGACAATTAGAAAGTGAGTGGCATCGTTAGTCAAATATTAAATTATGATCTACAAAGGGAGTGGAAATATTTAATAACACCGAAGTTCCGAAGTGATCGATATATTTAGTCAAATATCAAATTTTGGTGTGCGAAGGGCTTGGTTTTGAAAATTAAAGGTCAATTGGTGGGTCATGGCAGCCTTTGCAACCCCGGGGTTGAATGAAGATCAATTCCAACTCAAAAGTCGAAAGATATTTCTCTGTACCCAAAGACTTTGAGACTCGGAAGAAGAAAAATACAACGAAATTGTTGGCAGAGTGCATGGAGAAGGAATAACAGCACCATTGTCGATTTTCCCCACTCAATCTTCGACAAAAGTTATATTTTCTGTTCATTCTGCATAATCTTATAGCATTTTTAGCTACGGAAGCGAATTTAGTAAAATCTAAATGTAAATTTTAAAATATTTTGGAAATCTAACGGATTCCCAAGAAAGTTAAAGGGTTAATAACCCTGAAGTCTACGCCATCGAATTTTAAATATGTTATGGAATGTACAATGAAGTAAGTGCAATAGAGAGGGTACCTGGCTAACTGAAGGTTAGTGTGTACCTGGCTAACTGAAGGTTTTCTTTCACATTTTTTTAAGACAACAATTTGATAAAACTTGTCCTATAATCATTAAAATTTGATAGGGTTTTCTGTCCATTTGTTTCATTTTTCCAAGAAGTGACTCCTCGGGATATCCTATCTTTCTGCTGTTGCACGATGGTAATAGGTGTATGGGAATCTTCCCTGTGGACTTGGAATTTCAAATTTGTTTGATTTGTCAAATTAAAATTAGGTTTTTTTTTTCCTTTAATTTGTATGTTTTTTAATGTAGGTTTTTTTGCCATCATTTATAGATTAAATGATCTTTTTTAAAATTAATTTTTTAATTAATTTTAATCAAAATTTTATAGAAAATTTTAAAAATTTGTATCCAAATTATTTGATTTATATAATTGAGTTTTTTTTAAGGTTTTTCATAAAACTGAGTATATTTATATATTCAAAATTGTATTTTTAACAACAAAAGATTTTTAAATTGTTTTGTTTAATTTTAAAAAATTTAAAGAAAAAATACTATTTGGTCCATAAATTAAACTATACCTTTACCTTTTCTTTTGTCAATAATTTTAATATACAAACTATTTTTTTTTCTTTTATTTTATCCAACTTCCAAACAACAATAACATCTCATATTATACACAACTTCCAAACCACAACGTCATCTCATATTTAATATAACATAATTCATACATCTCATATTTAATATAATACAATTGTCATTTAAGTAAAAGATGTCCATTTTGGTGGACTATAAAAATTTATAAACCTAAAAATCTGTAACATTCGAAAAAATCCTCTGAAAATGAAGCATAAAAATGAATTAAATATATATTAAAATTTTATAACCCTCAAACTTTAACGTTAAAAAAAAAGCTCCTCCTACTCTAAAAGTGAAGTATAAGAAATGAATTAAATAAGTATAAGAAATGAATTAAATATAGTTCAATATTCAAAATAAGAAAAACTCCTCGAAAAATGAAGCATAAGAAATAAATTAAATATCGTTCAATATTCAAAATAAGGAATTTATATTGAGTAAACAAGCTATTTTATTAATATTTAAAAGAGAACTATGCTATTAAAATTTAATAGACGTTTTTGGAGTTTTTCTTGGTTATAATAGATTGCGACACCATAGTTATTAAAGAAGTCATTGAGAGCTTAATAAGTTATTATTAAAGTTGATTGCTTTATGTAAAATCAACCCCAATAAATTTAAGTTGATTTCTTTATTAAGTAAATTTATTTTATACCTAGAGGGTAATATAAAAGTGATGTGTAAGTAAGTATGTGTTTTTTAAAATAAAAATAAAATATTTTCTAAATACAAAATCAATCTTACAGTCTAATGTAAAAGTTATGTGTAAGTATGTGTCCTTTAAAATAAAAATAAAATATTTTTTAAATAGAAAATTAATCATACAGTCCAATATAAAAACTATGTGTAAGTAAGTATGTGTCTCTTAAAACCAGCCTAAATCCATCTTAACTTCGGATCTATCAAGCCCCTAGAGGGATCAAATCTTTCAAGTTGCAAACCTCTTTTTTGAGTGAAAAACTTGAGGAAAGGTTTGCACCTCAAGAGATTTGATCCTTCTCGGTGCCTGATAGATCCAAAGCTAAGATGGATCTAGGCTGCTTTCAGTCGTGTGCAGCCAAGGAAAATCTATTGATAATATAAGAAACATATAATTAAGTTTATCAATAATATGTAAATACATATAATATTAATATAACTATTTTAAATATGATAAATATCTTTGAGATTTATCGATTCATTTGAAATTTAAATTTTCTTAGTTACGTGAGTTTGTTGAGATGATAAATACTGTAAAATAACTTTAATGATGAAAAATGATGAAATACAATTTTTGAATACAAAGTGACAATGTAATAATATTGAATGATAGAAAATGTGAATAATAAGAATGTAGTAAATTACAAATAGCTTTCATTGTGATCAATATGAAACTATTTTCTTCTACTATTCTTATTGTCACCCTCGTTAGTTTTGTCATATTTTCATATCGATTATAGGAAAAAGACAGTTAAAATCATAAACCATTTAAATATTTAGCTAGAGCTGTTGTAGTAAACATCATACCTTGTCTCTCTTGCTCTCCAATATTATTAGGTTTAATTACTATAACACAAAATTAAAGCTACATTGTCAATAATTATTTGTTCTTACACTGAAATCAATGGAAATTGTTAATCCAATGACTTTAAAATTAATGTACCATCATACATTCAATTGCATTAGATCATAAATTAACACATACACTAAAATCAATTCATCTAATACAAAAAATCAAATAAGATTATAAAACATCTCCACTGAAATCAATGCATCTAATGCAAGTAATCAAATAGGATTAGAAATCAACATCTACACTCAAATCAATGAATCTAGTACACGTAATCAAATAAGATTAGAAACCAACATATACACTAAATTAAATGCCTCTAGTGCAAGAAATCAAATAGGATTATAAACCACAATCTACACTGAAATCAATGCATTTAGTGAAAGCAATAAAATAGGATTAGAAATCATATATATTAAAATCAATGCATCTAGTGTAAGCAATCAAATATATTTAGGAATCAACATCTACATTGAAATTAATGCATCTAGTGCAAGCAATCAAATAAGATTAGAAATAACCATCTACACTGAAATCAATTCATTTAGTGCAAGAAATAAAATAGGAATAGAAATCATCTACATTTAAAAAAATACATCTAGTGCAAGTAATCAAATATCATTAGAAATCAAATTCTACACTAAAATAAATACATCTAGTTCAAGAAATCAAATAGGATTAGAAATCACCATCTACATCGAAATCATGCATCTATTGCAATAAATATTCTTCCCTCTCTCCCCCCTCCATATATATCTATATGTACCTCCATGTCTCCTTCTTTGTCTCTTTATCTCACCCCCACAAACACACACTCTCTCTCAATCCATATTTATCAATCTCTTTGTCCCTCCCTCCCTATCTCCATCTATCTCTTCTTGCTCTTCACATTCCATATATATATTTATCTCCCTTTTTCTCTCTATATCAACACAAAACCATACACTCTCACTCTCCAATCTATCTATATACTACTCCCTCCTCCTCTCCCTGCATCTATCTCTCTTACCCTCCCCCCCCTATCCTCCGCTTATATCTCTCTTCCCTCCTACAATCCTCTCTCCCTATCTCTCCATATTCCTTATCTCTCTCTCTGTCTCTCTCTCTAGCTTTCACACTCTCTATATTTATTCTTACCTCCCTCTCTCTCCCCCTCCATATCCATCATTATTTCCCTACCTCTCTCCACTCTCTCTCTTCCTTTCTCTCCCACCTCTCTCTATCTCTCTCTATCTTCACCTTCCAAATTTGTTAATATATGCCTCTATCTCTCTCTCCTTCTCTCCTCCATTCTCTCCAACTTTCCTTCTTTATCTCTTTATATCACCCCAAAAATACACACTCTCACTCCATCTCTCCCTTTTCACTCCCTCTCTCTCTCCACTTGTCACTCTCTATGCATTTCATCTTCCCTTCCTCTCTATCCTATCTCCCTCTCTCTCTACCCCTCTCTCTCAAGTCCCCTCTCCTTTCATTCCTCTCTCTACCTTTCTCTCCTACCTCCCTCTCTCTTCCCACATCTCTCTCTCTCTCTCTCTCTCTCTCTCTCTCTCTCTCTCTCTCTCTCGTTCCAATAAAATACTCTCACTCCCCCCTCACTCTCTTTATCTCTTTCAATTCCTCTCTCTCGTCGTTCATCTATCTCCCTCTCCCTCTCTCTCTCTCAAATACTCTCTCTTCCTCCATCACTCTATCTCTCTCTCCAACTATGTTACTATATCCCTCCCTTTCTTCTTCTCTCTCCTTTTCTCCCCCCTTGTCTCAATCACTCCTCCTATGTTTCTTTATCTCACCCTAAACATACATACTCTCTCTCCATCTCTCCATTGTCACTCCCTCTCTCTTCATTTATCACTCTCTGTGTCTTTATTCTTCTCTCACTCTCTCCCCTCCTCTCCATTAATATTAATATTTTAATATTAATATTAGGGTTAATAATATTTTTTTGCATGCTATTATTATTATTTTGGTCCATAGGATTCATATATAATTAGATGTTTTTTTTTTTAAAATTCCGTAGGACCTGACTTTTCTATTATTTAGAGCAAGTTGCTAAATAAATACATCAAGAAAAATGTGCTTCAACTTGCCCAAGGGGAAACCAGGTCTGTTGGCCATCTTAAAAATTTAAAGGCCAACCAAAATCGATACAATTTCAGTCTATTAGTAGCAGCAAGCACTACTCGACTATGTCCATAATACTTACATATGAAATAACAACTATAAAGTCGATAAACAAAATGCATACAAAAACAAAAAGAAACAAAGAGGCCTAACCATCAGAAGATTGCACAAGGGCTGCATCTTCAGCAGAGGACCCAAGCAACTTCACCCACTGCAAATCATGCAACTGCTCTTCAATGCGTCCAATTCTATCATTCTGTTGCTTTTGAATCTTGGTCATGGAGGTCATGTCATGTGTATGCTTCTCCTACTCTGGAACCCTGTAAGCAGTTACTGTAACTAACCCAGAGCACCACCGGAATACCCTCCTGCACTATGCCAAACTGCAGGAATAAACCATAGAATGATGCAAACACACATAAAACGGCATGCAATATGCCACGAAGAGCCATCTCATCAACGGAAGGTGGTATAATTACAGTAGATCGTGCCCGCATATGAAGATGGTGGTCATGATTATGAGACTGAGAGCCAGCTCACTCATTAAAGGCTGTTGACAACGGAGGTCCTGACCTGCACCCTGATCGAGGGTTATCTCGTATATCTCTATCTCGAAGATCTTTGTCTACAATACGTTGCAGAGAGTAAAATTCAATATTCCAGGCCCTAGCAGAGGGGGTGATATCAAGATTTCGATCACGATTTTGACAGCCCCAATTTTCCAAATAGTCAGTCGCTTCATTGCAATCTCACCGAGTATGAGACAGAATGATGTAGTGTAATTGAGTGACCAAAGTGTCAATCTCTTGTAGCAAAGTTGTTGTTCGCCAAATTTTGCTAATTTTATCCTAGTGTGTACCTTCTTGAAGTTTAGTCAAAGCTCCAATAACCATAGTAGAGTCCCCTTCAATGATAAGTTGGTCGAAGTGTTCACAAATGCGAGAAAAATAAGTATATCGGCCCCACCGAGTTGTATCAGTTATCTTAACAAAATTTCCTAAGGAATTTCCTATGCCCTCCAGAATAGCCGGAGCCCAAAAATCAATCAGAAGGCCAAACAGACAAACCCAAACAGGGGAAGCAAGAAATTGCTCCTGATCTGGGTTATAGCATTCTTCCCATTGCCGAATAAAATGTCCTACATTGCTATATAAGTAAGGACCGCCTTCAAAAATGCGATCTTTATCTAACAGATTAGTAAAAATAATAGTGAAAAAACCTCTGGCTCCAAATTTTAGGTCAATATGACCTTTGGGTTTCCACTTTATTGGAATCCATTTCAGTAAATCCTTTTCTATAGGCCAGACACCTATGAACTTACAGATTAAGGCATGATCTTTCATATAACCATGATACTCATTCAGTGTTGTTGCTGGTATAGTGAATCATGGCTTCTTAACAGATCTCGGAAGACAAGGCCCTTTCGACCTAGCTTGCTAGTCGGCTCCCAAAACTGGCGAAGAAGTTTGAGTTCCCTCTCGCGCTGGCTGCATGGAAGGTCTGTCTCCCACAGTGACATTACGGAAGGAGGGGGCTGTGACTCTCCCTCCTGAAACGGCCGCCATAAACAATACCAGACACACTATTAATAAAAACGACAACTACTATGTACAAAGGCCCGAAGTGCCCTGGTGCGTGAAGCACATACCCTAGTTTCTCTGGTGGAAGTTCTCGGAGCGTTCTTGGAGCTGATTTCTTTTGTGACATAGGATTATCACCTTCTTTCATAAACAATGATATATATAATTAGATGTTGATTTCTACTCCTATTTTATATATTTTTATTTATTTAACTTACCTTTTTATACCTATTTTATAAATATAGTATTGGGCCACGGTATTTGGCCCATTGTATTAATAATAATTTGTCCCATGGTATTTGGCCCATAATATTCACCTAAATAAAACCTCTTTTTTGAGATTTGTGAATACAAAGAGGTTTATGGAGTAAATATAAAAAGAAGTTTTATTTATTTACCATACATCGGGGTCATAATGGGTTGTAGGGTTAATAATATTTTTTTTTACATGTTATTAATAATAATTTAGTCCATGCTATTTGGGCCATAGATTTCATATATAACTAGCAATAACACCATATGTTGCAAAAGAAATGCCGCAAGGAAATAGTATAGGAAAGAGTAGCGTAGAAGAAATAAGTTTTTGCAGAGAAGGAGCCATTGTGAAGGAATGAAAGACAAATTTTTCTTACATGGAAGCAGGTCATCGAGGTTTCAAATATATTGATTATAAGAGTTATGAACTATAAATTTTTGTTACAGATATTGAAATAGGAAATTGTGGATGAAAACATATATGTAAAACAACATAATGAAATAAGTTGTTGCAGAGAAGGAGCCATCGTGAAGGAATGAAAGGCAATTTTTTCTTCCATGGAAGCAGGTCGTGGAGGTTTCAAAGATATTGATTATAAGAGTTAGCAACCATAATTTTTTTTATAGATATTGAAATAGGCAATTGTGGGTGAAAACATATATGTAAACCAACATAATCTGTACACATATATAAAAAAAATTGTTATAGATATTGAAATAGGAAATTGGGGTGAAAATCCTTTGGTGATTAATAAACCTTTGAAACAAGCATGAAATGAGCATGTAACTCAAATAATATATTTTAATACATTCAAGTACAATCTATCTAGCATAGATGTAAATAAATATATTTTTTATTAACAGAAATAGAGTTTACTCCAAGTTCATCTACATATTTGAGAGCCAATTGCATGCTTGTCAGAAATTGTATATGAAGAAGAATAGTCTCGGTATATAAGAAAGTGAATGTCATTTTAATATGGAGACATTTTTGGAAGGAGATATTTTTATTCATGTTATGGTTTATTTTCTTAACTCCAAACTTGGTTTAGTTTTTCTCTATATACACAAGAAAAAAAATACAAAGTAATTTCACAAATTTAAGTTATAGTTTTATATTTTATAATTACAAATCTAGTTTCTTATTAAAATATTTTACACACATCTATTCATTCAAATAAATTATATTGTGAATATGTTTTCTCCTATTATTTGATTACAAAATAATTTTACTCCCTACTAAATAAAACAACTTTATTAATAAATAATTAAATGTCAAATTGAAAGATTACTTAATCAATAACTACTATAATATATAAAAATTTTGATGTATAAATTATTTGTTTTATATGTCACTCAATTTCTATTACCTATTATCTTCAAACCCCATGGGGAAGTATTGAACATGGGAGCCAACTTTAGGTAAATAAGCATTCACATTGTCAACTTGGACCAAAAATATATATATATATATATATATATAATCCTAAAATTCTCTTACCTAATCATCTTGTTACGTATATAATTGGGTTTCATTTATTAAAAAAAAAGGAAATATTAAGAACCTCCTAGAGTTATAAAAGGTAATTGACATGAAAAATAAAAAATCTCCTCATGACAACATACAAATGTTAATCTTAATTGAATCATCAAAAAAATAAAAAGGGATAATAGATTTACTAGCTATATCATTAAAAAATACCACTTTCACAATCGAATTTCTACATTACTTTTTAAAAATATTATTTTACAATTATATATAATTATAACTCTTAAATATTTTTTGAAAGCACAAATATCTAAGAAATATAGTTCAATTATTGGGCATTAGAAATTCCAAAGAGGTGAAGGTAAATGAGTTACTATCAAGAAATATGACATCAACCCCTCGAAAAATTACAAAATATCAATCTTAATATGGCATAAGTGCTAGTAGGGAATTATTGACATGTGTTCTTGGAAAAAGAACTACATCAAATCAGTTGATGCCAATGAAAACAATAATCTACAAAACATTAAGCAAAATTTTATGGAGGCATTAGAAAATTAGGATTCAATAACATGATAATGATGAACTTGCATGTTGGGCTAATATATGTAGGAAACCTTATCAATATAGCCTTTAGTATAATGTGAGTGACACTGTCAAAGAGTTTTGGTATTGGAATTTCCATGTGTCACCAAATTAGAAGAATACCATGAGACATTGTATATCTAGAGGGGTGTATTGAGATAATTTCCCCTTTCAGTGATTGTTATTATTAAAGAACATTTCTTACTATATAATATGTATAACTTGTATATATACTTATCAAAAAAAAAAATTGTGTTGAATCTTATGACACTGAGGATAATATAACTAGTCCATTCATACAACTACCACATACTATCAATAGGAAAAAGGGTTTTCCTATGAAGCGATCTATGCATCTTTGTCATGAAAACAAAATCTCAACACTAAGGAGTCATCCTAATATAAAAGGTCATCATAGTAACTTTGATGTTCCAAAACCATCAATCACTTAATTATATTTCTCTAAATATCAACAATTGGACAACAATCACAATCTGGTAACACTTGGGGGGAATGTGTATCCATATCATAGTATAACTTTATATACAACAACTTATCCAAATTATATAAAAATATTTCATAAGAAACGCAAATGCTACATGAATTACTCAAAATCCTTAATGATATACTCCAAGTTCTTCCACAATACTAATTAAGTGCCTAAAGAAGCCATCATCACTCAATCACCATACAGGTAACACCTGGGGGAAATGTGTTAGAATTGTTGATACAATAGCTTATATAGAGGATATAAAAATATGTTATAAGTAATACAATTTCTACATCAACTACACACCATATAAGTAACGTCTCGGGGAAATGTGTTAGAACTGTATATACAATATCTTATACAAAGGATATGAAAATATGTTATAAGAAATGCAACTGCTACATGAAATACTCAAATTCCTTAATGATGTAATCAACGTTCTTCCACAATACTAATCAAGTGTCTAAAGAAGCCATCATCACTTCCAAAATCACATATTTAAACATACAAGTTGTAAAAAATGAATTTGTTTCATAAATTTTAATAAAATCACATGCTCAGATCTAAGATATATTTCTTCAACTCTGAAGCCTATTCTTGATTGAAAACATTCTAAACTAATAAGATATAGCTAAAGATCAATAATTTAAAAACTTATTGGCACAATCATTACATAATAATTTGATGCACAACTTGTATAGCAATAAATATCAGCTTGCAACATGTCCAAATAAAAAAACTAAAGTAAATACTATCAGTTGGTTTTCAATACATTTATGTAATTAAAATAGAGCTAGGAACTTTTGAACACTACTTCATTGAAAATTAGAAGCCTATCTTCATGCCTAGTTTTCCAAGCAGACCATGAATACCTCTCTAGATCCTTATAGCATTAGATATATTTTGTGAGCTAATGTGATGTTTTTTTTGTCACAATTATTTAAAAATCATTTATTATACCAAAATATTGACTTTCTCATTGTATATTTCGTTTATGAACCCTTTAAAAAGACCACGGGAACATTTGATTTTACACTGTGATCTCCCTAACATGGGTGGGGGTTTCAAAATTTGGAGTAAATTGAGTGGTTATTGTTAGAAATTGTTGTAAAAGATGGAAAATTTGTATGTTTTGTAGACAATATGGATGTCATAATAGATATATATTTTAAATTTTTTAGTGTCTCTGGCCACCATGCATCTAATATGATCCATTTCAACTGAGAAGTTCAATATCTATTTTTATTTTTTTAGTGTCTCTGCCCACCATGCATCTAATAGGATCCATTTCAGCTAAGAACATCAATAAATCATTCTGTGAATGATAACTTATGACATCCCTAGCCATTTTCATACACTCTCTCTTCAGAAGACTCTACAATATATATTGGATGGAGGGAAATTTTATGATAAAAAAATATATAGTGGGTTTTCTCTTTTGTAAGTTTTATTTGGAATTGATAAAAAATATAAAATATAAAAGCTAAAATTATGTAGTGAAAAACTTTGTTTAAAATTTGAGAATAAAAAGTTCAGTAAGTTTGACATTATATAATGTGGAATTAGTTTACGATTATAAAGTAAAAAACATGTAAGCTTTTTAGCCACAATTATGTAATTGAAGATACGTATATAGTTTTTTTTTAAGAGAAGAAATTTGATATTCATTAACAAAAAAAAATTGAAAGAGTATGTATGGAGTTACAAAATGTTATCTAATTACAAACTATTACAATTAAGTAATTAAAGGTAAATTTAGTGTAAATTAAGAAATGAGAATTATGAACATTCATCATTATTAATTTCATTTTTTATATATTAAGAAATACTACCCATGAGTAATAAACCATTTATAGCATAAATAATGATAACAAAAAAAACCATGTATTTTTTGAATAATAAAATAGTTGTAACAAAAATAATATAGGATAAGAAAAACTATGTATGTTTAGATGTATGAAAATTTAGATACATTACTATTTTCATTATGTTTATATATTTTCACTTTAAAAGGTTTGCATATCAAGAGATTTGATCCCTCTTGGCTCTTGGTAGATCCAGAGTTAGGATTGATCTAGGCCATCTTAATTTCCCCCTTTAAATAAACTAAATTCCACATGAATACCATGGGTCAATACTATGGGATGTTTTATAGTTTATTGTTATTTTATTTTATTACCTAAATTCAATTTAACTTATTAAAAAAAGAAAAACAAATACTCTAGAGTTAAGATTGATTTAGGCCATCTTAATTTCGCCCTTTAAATAAACTATATTCCACATGAATATCATGAGTTGTTTTTATATTTTTATGTTCTTTTATTTTATTACCTAAATTCAATTTAACTTATTAAAAAAAATACTATAAAAAAAACATATATAAAACTGTTTACATTTACATATAAAAATATAAAAAAATTTAATAACAACATTTTAACTTAAAAGTCACCAAAACCTAAATTCAATCTAACTTATTTAAAAAAAAAAAAAAAAAACATTATAAAAAAATATATATAAAACTATTGGCCTAAAACATTTCAATCATCTAAAATTTGATCCAATGGCCTAAAACATTTCAATCATCTAACATTTGATTTAATGGCTTAGACAAAGTGGCATCTAGGGGAGTTGTTTTCAAATAAGAATGCCTTATGGCATAATTAGATGTTGATTTCTAATCCTATTTGATATATTTTTATTTATTTACCTTACCTCTTTATACCTATTCTATATTTATTTATTTACCATACCTCTTTTATGAATATGGCATTTGGCCTATGGTATTTGGGCCATAGGCGTTTAGTTTATTTACATACCTCTAATTTATTTATAATTTTATTTATTTACCATATCTTCTTTTAGTTTTCTTAAAACTCTTCATATTTTGATAAATTTATTTTTTAATGATTTTTTATTTGTTTATTTATATGGTTTTCTAAATTATTGTTTAAGCCAACATTATTGAGATTTTATTTTTAAAATTTTCTTTAGTTTTTGTTATTTTTTCTTCCGACATACTTACACATCTAGGTTGTACTAGGCTCAATAAAAATAAAAAATTTTCTTAATAGAAAATCAATCTACACTATAATATAAAAGAAAAAAATGCTATGCATATTTAATTAGTTGTCTAAATAACCTAATATAATTTTATGCAAAGTAATTAAAAGTTAAAAAATATATATG
The DNA here is from genome assembly GCA_034641835.2 of Pinus albicaulis. Lineage (NCBI taxonomy): Eukaryota > Viridiplantae > Streptophyta > Pinopsida > Pinales > Pinaceae > Pinus > Pinus albicaulis. Next base: position 1,618,510,737 of record CM076578.1, read on the forward strand.
TACCTAATTTATACTTAAAAATATATTAATAATAAAAAAAAATTAATATATACTTTATACAAATGTTATAATCTCTACAACATTTAAAAATACAATTACAGGATTTATTTTAAAAAGGTTTAAACCACGCATCTTTAGATGGTAACCGCGTCCTTTTTTAAAATTCCTTCTGCATGAAAATTGGATTGAGCATTGATTAATAAATAGTAACGTATCATGATAAGAAGTATGTTACCATCCATCACCTGATTTGTCAGTTTGTTGGCGATTCCTTTGAATTTAATTCGACGTCTCTTTTTTGCCATCTTCTTACCTAACACATGGCACTGAATGTCAACGAGTAATGGCATTTATAACATGCCAACAGATAAAATATCAGTATGAAAACTATATTAATTAATCAATTTTATTACACACATTTATACATGAGATAGTCTCAAGATAGGAAATCTATCTTGGACGTAGAATAATGTAGTTGAGAGAATATCTCAACCTCACACTAAACTAGGAACTAACCTATAAGATAGGAACAGACTCTATAGATAGAGAGAATCACAAACATAAGAGAAGTAGGAATTACATATTCCAACACTCCCCCTTAATGACTACTTGTCTCAATATCTATCTGCAAAATCTACAACTGGTTCTATTTGGTAATTCTCGTTATTGTCGATGTCCATATAAAGGAACAACCATCTATCGAAATGCATGGGTTCCAACCACTGCAATTTCCAGTCTACTAGGAAGTCCTTCACATACATGGTTCATCCAACCTCTCGGTTAACTCACGCTTGATATAAAATTTCACCTTATGGAGTTTAAAACTAATACGGCCCACCCAAGTGTATGAATCGCGCATGACACACTCTTTCAGGGTGTTAAAACTCTCTGACAGAGGGCACACATAACAAAGGGGTATGCATGCCACTCTAGGTCTTACAACACGTACAAACAATAAATGACATATAGATTTGCTTCTAATTACAAACTGTGACTCATACTCTACCATAGTCATGAGTCTATTCCAAGAAACTCACACAAAACAAACTCTCACAAACTTGATTGTCCATCCACCTTTGTCGCTCACCATACCATTCACCTCCAAGAACACGACACTTTCATATGCTAAAACACACCATTACTTTGGCTTTGTACTTTTGAGTCTTTGGCATCTTCATTTTACTTTGGCAAGCTGGTCTTGGTCTCCATATTTTACCTGTCATCAATTAGAGTTGCAAATTCTAACATAATGATATCATATTGAGGTTGCAAATCTCAAAATTTATACAAATTTCCAAGACTTCTCCGTATTTACCCATACCAAACAAAAAAAATACCAAATGATAATATAAGCACAAGCGATAACCATGACAGTAATACAATATCCATGAAGAAAAACAAAATGGCATACAAATGTTCAACACATGGCCACACCATTCACTGTTGCGGACAGACTGCCCCGAATTTCAGTTCACCAGAACACTGCCCACACTGTTGTTGTGAGTAGATCCAAGATCGTACACTGCACATTGTCTTCGATCTGATCCCTATCATATCACTAACAACTGATCGCTCCACGTTTCTTCATGAACATGCACGAGCAACACCCTTTTGCCTGCTTGCTAGTTCACATTTTGACAAGCAGTAATTCACCTTCACCACTCAGGCGCTCAGCCTTGAGGAGATACAATGTAGCCACCAAGGCTCAACTTAGCCACCAAGGCTTATCACAGTCACGAAGGCTCAACATAGCCACGAAGGGCTCAACACAGCCGCAAAGGCTCAACTCAACCATGAAGGCTTATCACAATGACAAAGGATTATTACCGCCATGAAGGCTCTCTAGCCACCCACGCTTATCACCGCCACGAAGGCTCTCCAGCCACAAAGTCTTATCACCGCCACGAAGGCTCTCCAGCCACCTGGGCTTATCACCGCCACGAGGGCTCTCCAACTAGGAAGGCTCCTTTATCTGGTTTCTGGTTCACCACAAACCATCACTTTACAGTGACAAAAGATGGTTTTCGTCTAACCATAAACCTGTACTTACAAGGTGGTTTTGAGATTACCACAAAATTTACACGTGACTTAACAAGGCATACATTCCATACTTCAACGTTTCGAGTTTCCGGGTACACATAATGACCACTACAACAACTTGCTTATAACATGCTAGGGAGTCTATTCCACAAATCCACACCAACTCAAACAAACATCTACTTTGTTATCCATCATAATAGTTGTTGCTGCTTCATTGCCTCCTCTTTCGTTGCTCACATCTCGGGCATCCTTGTCTTTATCAAATAAATTCTTGGAACTCCATGCCCAACCTGTCATTTATTAGAGTCATGAATTCTAAGAAAATAAATTTACCTACATTGAGTTAGCTAGGCTCAATAAGGCTCAATAACTTTAAACGTGATTACAAGAAACTAAATAAATAAATAAAAATGTAAACTGTTCAAATTAATTTCTTTGTCTCTGCCCGAAAATGATTATTTCCCAACCATAGCAGCAACCATTTAGATTCTGGATCACTTCTCATTCCACGAAATGCCAGGTTTGTTCCTAGCTTCCTCCACCATCAAGGTAACCGCCATCATTGCCTTGCCTTTGATACAACCAAGAATTTTTTTTGTTTGTTGCCTTCACTGTCCATTGCAAAGTGGACTGCTGACCATCCAACCTCCAAAATAGTAACACATTCGCTCAAATCCCAGTCAGCTCATCAAGGCATACATGACACACAGCAGCATTACCATTGAGAGATCCTCAGACCTCACGGCGTGGCACCAACGAACGCAAACTTCACAACAGATCCGGTGATTCATGCCTCCCCAACCAGGGTCCAGCCTCACTCACACTGCCCAGCTCCACGCACAGGAAGCAGCAGTCATGAACATATATGCAGCAAAAAAACACAACAACCATCTGTTGTGCATCCCAACAGGTTTACGTCAGGTTCACCAAAGAAATTCACGATGCCTGTAGAAATTCATGATGCCTTCTCTCGATCCACCGAGAAAGAGACGCCCACATACGCCTCCACTGTGCACGAGGTCCCCAAGCTCGGCCTCCATGCTACTCGAACTCCTCGCAGGATTTCTACTGAATCTCAATGTTTATATAGGCTTTCTCCACCAATCATCAATACCAACTCCACTCCATCGCATCTCCAAAACACCAGTTGTAATGATACAAACAAAGAGAGCAATAACCACAAACTAGCATAATTGCTAATCTCTAGAATTATAAATTTTCCGGTGACAAAATCAGAGCACGTCCTGGTTCGTGACTTCTACAGCGCTGGTAGTCATTGCTTACACGACATTAAAGAATACGCGGGTAAGAAAATTCTTTGATATAAGTCTTACTTTGAACAGTGATGTATCCTAGATGTCTCTTCCAGATATTGAACATCGCCATTCTTCATCCTCTACAATACATGGATTGTATGGGCAAGTTCAAACATCGAATCCTCTGCAGCTGTCCCACTCCCAAATCACAACACTGGGCTCTTTTTCACAGCGCTCAGCCACCACAATCGTATGGTTTATGAAAGCGTATAGGGAATTGCAGTCATGAGAATGTGTGTCCGCATGGTGTTATAGACAGTGATTTGACCAACCACAAAATTATTGACACACTCTTCTTAAAAAACAAATAATGGATTAGAATTCACTGCAAATTTTGAATTGTAGCCATGAAAATTATTGACACATTGGCCTTAACAAGAGATTAAATTCACTGCAATCTAAAATAGAATACAAGTAGATTCACTATGCACAGTCAACTCAAGAGCCTAATACCCAGAGTTATGAAAGGAGGTGTTGTCCTTTTTAATTTGCAAATCAAAAAACTGGTAAATAGACGGTCTCATCAACATAGTCTTACTCAGTTGAGAGACGACCACCATGCGGTGACCTCTGGCTGATGAATCACAATCTAAGCCAAGAAACCCGCAGGCCTCCGAGACAAAGATGAATGTTGAGCTCCTTCAGATATCGGGACAATGAAAACTGTGCTCTCCTGCCATCCACGCCATTTTCCTACTCCGATATTATTACTATTATCACCTCTGCCGCTTTGTGAAGGATCCAGGTAGCTTTGTAGATTAGTCATAACACGTCGAGAGAATAGCGGTGAAGGTAAATTGATCAGGTTCAATTTCCATCCTTTGCATTCGATGAAACAAAGTGAAAGCTTCTTCGGTTACCCCATCCTTGGAATAAGCTAAAATCATGACGTTCCAGTGGACCACATTTCACTGAGGCATCATCTGCTCCAACACATGGCGAGCATCTCCCAAAGTCTTGCACTTGACGTACAAACTCATAAGTTTAGATTGTAGAAAACTATCTAGGTGAAAGCCGAAGTGAATGATGTGGGCATGGACTTGTTTGCCCTCCCAGAGGGCTCTGTTGTTTAGGCATGCCTGCAGGAGTGAATCACATCCACTCCAACATCGTGAGTAATCCATAACATCATGCATAATCTGAATTGTCTCCTTCATCCTAAAATTTATCCGAGTCATCATCCCACTCAGCTACCTTATGGTTGGCAACCTGGTATTTGCATTCTCTGTGCCAACAATAGCTCCTTAAACGCTTCAGTTTAAGAGCTACAAGCCGCGCTCCGCCTGGCGCTGTCTGCAGTAACATCGACCCCGTAATTTCCTGCCAACACCACAATAGCAACTTCAACAGATTTCTCCCTACTACAAACCACGCAGCACGCCAACCTTTGGCTTTTCTCCTCAATCGGCAGTTTCATAGTGCTCTCCACATTCGTCCTCTGCAACTCTGCGTCGGCGCCCCTGCAACAACACACCCTCGCCAAACAGATGGACAACCAAAAAATAAATTACAAACAAAACTCTCTATTTGCTATTTCCCCAGCCCACGAGGGGTCGAGGCCCAGGCCCTTATGGCTCCAATACCAAGATAAATATCATTATGCAAACTATATTAATTAATCAATATGATAATAACACTTCATTGTTCGGTAACTTGCTCATGCACCCTATCAGGAAAAATAAATTTGTATGTCCATATTTATATCCAGTAATTTAAATTTGTTGGCCTCTCAAATCCAAATTTGATGTGTTATTTGCCTCAAAGTTCCTCATTTCAAGTTTAATAAAGTGTTTGAGTGTCATTCTTTTTTTTATGTTATGTGTAGATAACAACAATCCGTATGTATTTTATTTGTAGATTTATTTTTTAATATATAAATTTTGAGTATTAAAACAACATTAAGCAATTCGTATTTAAATAAATACTTGAAATAAGGTTTTTTTATTTTTATTTTTCTATTTAGTAGCCATTCATGAAAAACCATTACAACAAAGCTGTCCAGAATATAATAAGCCACTTCCGGGAGACTACTCTTCGACAACTCCTAGTCATAGCTAGAAACCATACTTTGCTTTTGGACAACTCTCCGTCATAAGGATAAATATTTTTCTTGGCCAATAAAATGTTTGTTTTATATAGAATCAATATGATTGAATCTACACATTTACAACTGGCCATTCAAATTATAAGGTTAACTTAATATCTGTAATTCAAATTTACTGTTTCATCTTTTTCTTTTAACATATCTTTATTGATATTTTAAAAATTTTATTGAGTTTTAAATAGGTTAAGAAAACACTATGCAGGAACATTTTATATCTCAATAACCTTCATCTTCTTTTTTAACATATCTTAATTGATGTTTTAAAATTTTTATTGAGTGTAAAATATGTTAAAAAAACACTATGCGGAACCGTTTATGTCACAATAACCATGGTCATAGATATTATATCCTAAATTTTAGGAATAATTTCAAATTTGAGGGATAAAAGTCGGATCAATTGCTTGAACTGGATTTTGTTTATCAAATTTCTTAAAATTCAGTTTTTATCTTTGGCATTGGTTTTTTTTTTTTTTGGCATAGTCTAACTTTTCTAGTTTTTTTTTGGGTATTTTAGTTTTTGTTGTTTTAGGTTTTTTTTTTTATAGGCTTTTTTTTGTCAATTTTTCTTTGAAAGGAATTTGTGAGATTTTTCTATTTTATAAATGATCCAAGACTTCACAATTATTCATATTCTTGGAGATTTAAGTGAACATTACACAATTCACTTTAGTAAATCTCATATAATTTGCCTATTTTAATTGATAAATATAGTTCATAATCAACAAAAAAAAATTTAGATACTAAATAGCAAATGTTTGTCATAATAAGTAAAAGATTTGTCTAGGAAATTTTAGTGGCAATTTGATAACAATTGATGGGAAAATCTAGAAAAGAAAGTTGCTGAAAACATAATAAGCCATATTCATAGGAGTACCATAAATAATACTTTACTTAGCTGAAAAGAACATAGCTTTATCCATAATAAACCTCATTGAGCTTACACATAAACAATCAGCCATTAAAATGAAAGTTGAATGTTCAAACTTCAAATTTATTGTTTAACATTTTTTTTCTCAACTATTTCCATTGATGTTTTAATTTTTTTTTATGAAGTGTAAAATATGTTTAAAAAACTAAAAGAAAGAAAATTGAAAATCTCAAATTCCATGAGTGTTTATACTTCCTTAACCATAGTAATCTCTATGTCCATTATAGATTCTAAAAATATTTTGAAATTTAAAAGATGAAAGTGAAGTCAATTGTTTCATATCCATCTGTCTATAAGATTTCAGTACATTTTTGTATTTCTGTTTTTAACTATGAAACTATTTTCTTTAAGGTGACTAACTTTTCCAATTTTTTTTGTTTTAGCTTTCATTTAAAATATTTTTCTAAATCAAATTTATTTTTAAATTGTTTTGAAATTACATATTTGAAAATTTAATCTAAACAATTAAAATACCTCCAAATTTATTCATAATATTAAATCTATTTATACACGCAAAAAATATAATTTAACCAATAAAAAATATAATCTAACTAAAAATTAAAAATTAAATCGTCACGATGAGAAAAAACATACAATCTAACTTCTTAAAAAAAATCGTCACATTCCGATTAAACATGTCAAAACGTAACGTAGAATAGTTAGACGAGGTATTTGTTTTTGGGTATAATGGTTCACGCAATGTCAAAAAAGAGTTCATCCGTGAATGTTAGTCATCTCAACCGCCAACCCTCTGTGTTTTCTATCTTTTAAAATACTTAATTCTTCCCCTACTAAACTCTTCATAGGTAATTCCTGCCCTAAACACGAGAAACCACTCGTGATTTTGTGCGATCAAGTGGGATGATAACGTTAACCAATATATATTTACAGTGTTATTGACCTATTAATAAATATTTATTGATAATGTGTTCGTTTAAATTCAATGGTGAACATAATTTATTAATAAATTTAACTATAAGCATATAAAATCCTGGGCATTAAAACATATTTCCACATTACAAGCTCCAGTTGCCCATTGAAAAGTTGTTAGCCTTCCTTGGTGTAATTTTGGTGCCAGCTACATTTACCTTGATCCGCCTTTGAGGTTTCCTCTGGGAAAATTTTCATTTTCATGCAGAAATGAATGTGTGAGTGATAATTTGAAATGCATTTAAATTTAAATTGTGCTGTCTAGAAGGAGTGTAGCAATGTCAGCGCACAATTTTGTAAAGGATGTGTGGAAAATACAGAAGTGAACAGTCCCCTGCATTTTCTTTGCCTAGTCCTCTTTTTCTTGTAACTTGAAACTACCTGGATGAGGACTCAGAGTGAAATTGCTATCTACACTTCTTTGATGGAAAATTATTAAGAGTAGTTAAGAGGCATAATTAAATCCGTTATCATAAATGTAAATTTTAGGTAAATATTGGTTACCATGAAGCGGAAATTATTACTATGAATGTATTTTTATGTATGGCAGATAAGGTTAAATTTGATAGATATATTTTAGAATTTTTCTTATTTAATCGCTAAATGATTTTAAAATCTATAAGTCATTATTTGTTAGCATGTTTTCCACATTTTTTTTTTTTTCATTGTCATAAGATTCTGAATTCCATCGAAATGCATGCTATGTATATTATTATTACTTCAAAGATTAGAGTCCTTCCCATTTCTATTGAAAAATCGGTTCAAACTTATTTTATTATTTATAAGGTTTTCTTTTATTCCAATTAATCACATTGAAATGTAAGATAGCTCATCTTCAAAATATATATAGTTAATCGTTTTGATTAAACTACTTGAAAAAGTTTTAGAAATTATTTAGTATAATTTGTAGAAATTATTTAGTATAATTTGTAAATTATTTAAAAATACATAAATAATGACTATACACGATTGAGCTAAATCATTAGCTACTTTGGCAATAAGAACGAATACTATTATATATTAACAAAAAAACATAATACATGATATTTAAATGATAAAGAAAAATAAAATTAAATGCTAATCATAAGAGATTTACTTGACATGTCGGATTGCTAATCAAATTTATTGCGTGATGAGATGGTATTAGGATTATGTGAAATATCCTTAATCTTGAATCTGGGATTCCTCTTAAATCTTAACACAATTTTACTTCACAGATAAAATCCCTATATATCTATTGCATTTTAATCAAGAACTTAATAAAACTAAACCCCACATAACGAAGTTGCTTTCCACATTATGGATCACACTTAAACCCTAATCTCTATCTATTATATTTTAATCAATAACTTATTTAAAACAAAACCCCACATAAACCAAGTTAATTTCTACATTATGAATCACACTTCAAAATATAGTAAAAATTTCACATCAACCTTAATTTCTTCTTGACACAATTTTACTTCAAAAATAATTCTTACAAGAAATCCTTATCAATTAAATTTTAATCAATAATTTAAAAATCCTAAACTCCACATAAACCAAACTAATGTGCATTCCGTGAATCACTCTTCAAAATGTAATAAAAGTAAAAGTTTCACTCCCACTAAACATAAACCAAACTAATGTGAATTTTGTGAATCACACTTCAAAATGTAATAAAAGTAAAAGTTTCACTCACCGTAAATACGAAGGGTTATCATTGTTTTGTTCCCTCTAACAACATTGCTAGTCGATTTAGCTATTCCCATACGTTTAACATTTGGCTAGGGTGGAAACTTTCTAAACCTTTGTTGTAATTGGACATTTATAAATCAATTGAGTTTCTAGTATATGATTCATTCGGTAAGAATAAGCGGATAAATAACTTATTTAACAGTATAAATAAGTTTATTTGGAGAAGCGTATGAATCATTACTTGAGGGTGGACATTTATTTCAACGTAGTGCACGGTATGCCAAGCAAAATAAGGATGGTATCGTTATACTGAAAATTTATTTAAGGAATATATAAGAATATTAAGTTAAATTAAAAAGGAAATGTGAGGAGTAGATATGCGTACACAGAAATACACATAAAAAATAATTTTCATTATATATTAATATTCCACTACAAATAAAAATTATTCTCTATTATATATTTGTATTCAACTACAATATATAACTATTTCTAACTTCAAGATAAAGGTTGAAAAAATATCTCAACTACCTTTTACAAATCTCAAACCAATTTCAAATCCCATATGGAAGCATTATTTTCCAAGTCTCTCATTTAATGCTTAAATGCCAAATGTAAAAGTAACATAAATTAAAATACAAAGAACACATATTACAACGAAAAAAATGGTCTTTGTCTTACTAGTTTTCATCACCAATCACATCCACTCTTGAATTACGTAGACACCACTCCTTCACCACACAGCTTCGAGCTAACACTTGACCTCCATTTAAAACATAATTGTCTTTGAACATCCTCGACGAACGTGTAAGATAAAAAATATTGACAAATTTGGTTTGTCAGGGCTTCTACAATAAGAGATGTCAAGTAATGAACCACTCTATGGACCTAGCACCATCTGTCAAATATTTTTCCTTTGGTTGTTCATCATTGTTAGAGATACGGCAGCAGAAATTTAAATCAAATAACACACACAACATTTTACACACATAAAGACAACAGATTTTAACATGGTTCACCCAACCAATCTGGGCTACGTCCACCTAACAGAGCATCGGCAATCTCATTAATCAACTGCAGAAATACAATAGTAGAGTTTCTCATCTGGTCAGCTCTTCCTCACTACACATTCCTCATCATGCTCACTTGCCTCTACGGGCTTACATTTTATAGTTGTGAATGGCAACAAACTCATAAATTCTCTCACAACAAATATAGGATGCATTAACTCATCATCAGAAACTGATGGAGCCAATGTAGAAACAAATCCTATTGTTGTCACCTACATGAGATTTTTCTCCAAATTTAATTAAAAAATAAGAAAAAAAATCTCAACAATCTCCACCTTGACAACAATTAGCCTGATACCCTGTTTCATTATTATTTTTATCTTTTCTGCAAGCCAAGAGAAGCCAGACACCATCGTAGCTTCTCTAACAAAACTGGTTTCGTGAACATGTCTGCATAGTTTTCCTTTGTATGCACCTTTTCAAGAGACACTCCCCTTTCAGTGATAACCTGTCTTACAAAATGGTACTTGATAGGTATATGCTTTGATTTACTATGATAGGCGGGATTTTTAGCCAAGTGAATTGCACTTTGACTATCACAAAATAACTTGATGCTGTCCTGCAACCTACCACACTCACCAAACAAACCTTTCAACCAAACCGCTTCTTTGCAAGCATGCGAAGCAGCTATGTATTCTGCTTCTGTAGTGGATAAAGCAACAATGTTCTGTAGCTTTGACATCCAGCTAATAGCCCCACCTGCAAGAGTAAAGACATACCCTGAAGTTGACCTTCTCTTATCCAAATCACCTGCAAAATCAGAATCAACATACCCGCAGACAAATTCACTACTCTTATTGTAAGTGATACAATAACTACTTGTGCCTCTCAAGTACCGAAGCACCCATTTCACTGTTGACCAGTGTTCTTTACCCGGATTTGCCATATACCTGCTGACAACCCCAACTGCATGTGAAATATCTGGTCGAGTACAAACCATCGCATACATCAAACATCCTACTACATTGGCATATGGAATTCGAGACATATAATCCTTTTCTTCATCTGTATTAGGACATAAACTGGAAGAAAGCTTAAAATGGGAAGCTAAAGGGACTAACACAGGCTTCACATTGTTCATACCAAACCTCAAAAGTATCTTCTCAACATACTTCTGTTGTGATAGCCACAGCTTACCATTACTCCTGTCTCTGAAAATCTCCATGCCCAAAATCTGTCTTGCTGCTCCTAGATCTTTCATATCAAACATCCTAGCCATCTGAGCCTTTAACCTGTTGATCTCTGTTATGCTTTTGCTTGCTAAAAGCATATCGTCAACATAAAACACTAAGATAATGAATATGCCATTACTCAATTTCTTAAAGTAAACACAATGATCATATTCACTTCTTATATAATTTTGACTCATCATGAAAGAATCAAATTTCTTGTACCACTGTCGAGGCGACTGCTTCAGACCATACAATGATTTCTTGAGCCTACAGACAAATTTTTTGTTGCGATTTTGAACAAACCCTTCCGGTTGTTCCATGTAAATCTCCTCATCTAAATCTCCATGTAAAAATGCAGTTTTAACATCTAGTTGCTGTAATTCTAAATCAAGTAAAGCAACTAATGCTAACACAATCCGAATTGAAACAATTTTTACAACTGGTGAAAAAATCTCATGAAAGTCAATGCCTGCTTTCTGAGAAAAACCTTTCGCGACCAGCCTCGCTTTGTACCTGTCTTCTGTATCATCAACACCTTTCTTCAACTTGTAAACCCACTTACATCCCACAATATTCCTGTCTTTAGAAATTTCCACCAGATCCCATGTGGCATTCTTGGCTAATGCCTTCATCTCGTCCTTCATAGCCTCTTTCCACTTACCACTGTTAGAACCTTCTACAGCTTCCTGATAGCACAAAGGTTCATCATCATTAGTAGTTAAAGCAACTGAAGTAACATAATCATCATACCTTCTAGGAAAACGTCTGATTCTTGTAGACCTCCTTAAAGATGTTTCTGGTACTTCTCCAATTTGCTGATTATTGTCTGTAGGAACTTATTCATGATCAGCATCTGAAACATGTTCATGATCTGCATCTGAAACTTGTTCATGATCTGAATCTGAAACTTGTTCATCTAGAATATCATCAGTATTTGAACTGGTTTCAAACTGAATGTGTTGAAGCTGAGGTACATTATCCTTTTCAATTTATCATCCACATCTGGATTTTCAAGTGAGGATTCATTAAATTTAACATCTCTGTTAATGATGATCTTGTGAATAGTAGGATCCCACAACCTGTATCCCTTAGTTCCATCACCATATCCAACAAAGATATATCTTTTTGATTTAGGATCTAGTTTAGAACGCTGATGTTTCGGAACTAGAGCATATGCATCACAACCAAAAACTTTCAGTTTAGAATAATCACATGGATAACCTTTCCATACCTCTTGAGGAATTTTGCATCCTATTGCAGTTGATGGTGATCGATTTACCAAGTAACAAGCTATAGAAACCGCTTCTGTCCACAATTCCTTCTGCAAATTGGCGTTACTAAGCATACTTCTTGCTCTCTCTAAGAGAGTCATGTTCATGCGTTCAGCAACTCCGTTTTGTTGAGGAGTATATACAGTGGTTTTATGTCTTTCGATCCCAGCATCCTTGCAATAATTATCAAATTCCTTTGAAGTAAACTCACCACCATTTTCAGTTCTTAAACATTTAATGGTTCTTCCAGTGATGTTTTCAACTAATGCTCTAAACTGTTTGAAAACTGTGAATACATCAGACTTCTTCTTTAACATGTAGACCCACACTTTTCTAGAGAAATCATCAATAAAATATACAAAATATGACGATCCTCCATATGAGGTTATAGGAGATGGACCCCAAACATCAGAATGGATATAATCAAGGATTCCCTTACTAGTATGTTTTCCAGTTTTAAAATTCTGCTTGCTTTGTTTCCCAAACAGACAATGTTTGCAAAAATCTAACTTAGAAGATTTTAAATTGGGAAGTAACTTACGATCAGATAAAATTTTTAATCCTCTTTCGCTCATATGGCCCAACCCTTGATGCCATAAACGAATATAATTACTATCATTTTCAAATACTGTAGAAGCATGATCCGACTCTGTTCTTCCTTCTAACTGATAAAAATTTCCAACCTTCTTTGCTTTCATGACTAGTAAAATTCCTTTATAAACTTTCATTACTCCACCTTGAATAAAGGTTTTATATCCATTAGTGTCTAGTACTCCTAGTGAAATGATGTTTTTTCTTAGTTCAGGTACATGTCTTACATCAGTTAGAATTTTATTTGTCCTATAAAACATTTTAATCTGGATGCTTCCAATTCCCACAATATTACACGAGACATCATTTCCCATGTAAACAACTCCATCATTGATTGATTTATAAGTTTTAAACCACTCTCTATGAATGCACATGTGATTTGATGCACCAGAATCTAATAACCAATGTTGATCATGATTAGACACACCAACTGATAACACTTCATCACTCATACCTAAAATAGATGTCGAACCTGTATCTGTCGTGTTTGCTTCTTTCTTCTCTGTCGAAGAGTCTCCTTCCTTCTCTGTTTGTTGTCTCTTCCAACAGTCCTTCTTCAAATGTCCCGATTTTCCACAAAACCAGCACTTTACCTTACTCTTCTTCCCTTTTGATTTTGAACGCGAGTTGTTGTGCTTACTGAAGCGTCTTTCTTTAGAACGACCTCTGACCATCATTGCTTCTGATGTAGAGGTTTCTGAATTTGACCTCTTCCTTGTTTTTTCGGACAATAAATCTCCAACAACATCATCAAATTCAAGGGTTTCTGATGATCTAAGACTTATAGAAGTAACAAAATGATCCCATGACTCGGGCAACGAGCATAATAAAGTTACAGCTTTATCTTCTGATTCAAATTTTACTTCTATACTTTCTAACTGCACCAGAAGAGTATTAAAGGTATTCAGATGATTAGTTATCGTCGTACCTTCCTTCATGCGCAAGCTGTACAACTGTCGCTTCAGAAGAATCTTATTGGTTAAGGATTTTTTCATGTACAGCTTTTCAAGCTTTGTCCACAAAACAGCAGCAGTTTTCTCTGACACGATGTTAAACAAAACATCATCTGCCAAACACAGTCGAATGCCGCTCAGTGCTCTTTCATCCAGATCACTCCATTCATCATCTGTCATGGTGTAAGGTTGTTTGGATTTTCCCAACAACGCCTTCACCACGCCTTGTTGCACAAGTAAATCATACATCTTCACTTTCCAGATCTCGAAGTTGTTTTTGCCATTGAACTTCTCGATCTCAAAACGGGCACTTTGTGTTTTTGCCATGTTTAGTAACTCGTGTCACAAAATCTCCAATTGCAACTTTTTAATAAAGAATGCCCTTAAAAAAAAATATACCCTTCACCTTTAAAGTGCCTTTCACTTCATACCATATGCAAATGGCAATTTAATATTAAAATCAATTTCTAAATGCCCTTCACCTTAACATGATGCCATATTGATTTTCAATTTGCAAAAACATCGATTTTAAATGGAAAATCGATTTTAAAATTACATATAAAATACCAATCGATTTCCCCTTCTTCCTTTTTTTAAATTACAAATGGAATTTAAAAAAAAATAATACAAATCGATTTATAATGAACAAATCGACTTTGTTTTTTTCAAAGGCATATCACACCAGCTTCATAAAAACTGCAAATCGACTTTTTGTCAAAAGCATATCAAACCAGCTTTATAAAAACTGCAAATCGACCTTTTGAATCGACTTATTAAGAATATAATCGATTTGTTTTTTCTTTAAACATTGCAATTGATTTGAATGGCAATTCGAATACCATTATACTTTAATGCAAAAAATCGATTTTTGAAAAACTTAATGCAACAGCACCTTCAAATACGCTCTAGCATTTGAATACGGCACTGTTCAACGATGCCTTGCACGCAGTCCACCACACTGTTCAACGCTGCCAGCCTTCTCCAAACTCGGCTCTCTCCACACGGACAGAAGATTCTCCAAACCACCGTTCAACAAAACCACAGCCGGTCTTCACACAGATCAATTCGACAGCTCGCAGCTTATGAACGTGGCCCTCCACACTGGTGCTCCAACTCGATAGCGCACAACTATAAATAAATAGTTCCCGGCTTCTGCAATCGGCCGCCCACACTCACGCTCCGATACCAAATGTTGGAGTTAACACAGCGAAATTTAAAACAAACAAGACACACACACAGCATTCAACCATGAAAAAACACAAATTTTAACGTGGTTCACCCAACCAATCTGGGCTACGTCCACCTAACAAGGCATCGACAATCTCATTAATCAACAAGAGAAAATACAATAGCAGAGTTTCTCATCTGCTCAGCTCTTCTTCACTACACATTCCTCATCATGCTCACTTGCCTCTACGGGCTTACATTTTATAGCTGTGAATGGCAACAAACTCATAAATTCTCTCACAACAAATATAGGATGCATTAACTCCTCATCAGAAACTGATGGAGCCAATGTAGCAACAAATCCTATTGTTGTCACCTACATGAGATTTTTCTCCAAATTTAATTAAAAAATAAGAAATAAATCTCAACAATCAGGTGATAGAAACTAAATGTGTTCAAAATTTTATCAAAGAACTTGATCTCTTAAACACATAAGAATTGATGTTCCTAAAACCGGGGCTTCAAGCTTTAGAAGAACTAATCCTTTTCACAAATACACAATAATAACATTTCTCACAAAAATGGATCTCATAATAACTGATAACTATTTTACAGAAAATTGAGATGTTCTGCATTATTTACAAACGTAAAAAAATGGAAAACCACTTAATCAACAAAACAAAGCCAATAATATTGATACTATCTGTTGTCACCCAAGCATAAATAAGTCTCATCATCCCTCCCTGGTTTTTAGTTTCATCTTGGTCAAAATTTATCTTAAATTTCTCTTCTTCATCAGACAATTGTTAGAGCGTTCAGATCTAATAATATCACAATGCCATATTAAGTTGACCAGACTTAACATGTGTGTTATACAAACTCCAACTTTAAAACATAACTTATCTCTTATGGAAAAAGGATTTCCACTATCAAAATTCACGTGTTTCAATGGTTGCGCCATTATGTGAGATCCATGTTCCACAAAACACAAATGTGTGCAATCTCTAAACATTGGTTATGTAGTTTATGCCAATATTCCACATCTGAACTTCTGACAACACTCTATATTTGCAAATACTGAGTGGATCCATCAAAAAAAATTCTACGATGCATTTTGGAAAATGCCCATTGACATGGAGGCTCTAACAAATACAGTCTTGGACAAGCGATTCCAACATCGATCCTTGTAGAATGAAAATATTTTATTACACTTTCTCTCCCCCACATTTTAGGTTGGACAATCTCAAAATGTTATGGAGATAAGAAAGGTTGAATAATATGAATACTAAAATTTCTTAATGTTTTGTTTAATGTGCAATGATTTAACAACTCTACTTACTCAAAAAAAAAAAATTATATCTATACACATTATGCTACTTTGTCGTTATTTGACTTTATTGCAATTCGTTATATTGCGATGTTTCAACATGTGTAATTTCTGTCATTATAATATTTCTAAAGACATCCTTATTTGTGCACAGAATTAACCTCTGTTGTTAATGATATTTAGATGAGCCTTCAATGATTCCACCATTTCTCTTTCAGTCTTGACTGTCATTTGTGCCATTTATGCACTGTACCAACTTTAATTATAATAGTAACTTATTTTACTAATAATTTATATCTTCATAATATTATGCATTTTCTAGCGTTCTTATTAACATAACCACATTAAAATTTATAATAGAATATCTACTTATATTCTAACATTCTAATTATCACCAAAGATTTCCCTTCTAATTATTCTCCACCCTTTTAATCCTACATTCCACTTATACAACCTTTTTAAATCTAAATTTCAGGATTAATATCAAGGCTATCTATCCACACATGTACTTATCACTTAACCCAACCATTCACTTATGTAACATATTTACCATATAGATATATAGATAGTGTTGATAATGGATATCCTATGGCATTCCAATATACTAGCCTTACAATACCCTAGAGCACTATTTGAATCACATTTTAATTTCCGTAACTTATCATTAATTCAAACCTATACCCTAATGTTACATAGGTGCATATATTATTTATGAGGTTTGGATACTATATATTAAATGTTACACATATAGTTCTTCCCTAATGATAACATTGCATTGAGTTGTTACGTTAAAGTTTCTTATGTATCGTTTAATTGTCATTGTATATTACATACTATACTAAGGTTTCAATGCTTGGATATGGAAAATCTGTATTGGGATTTCATCGTATCCCTCCATAGATGTTAATAGGTCTTGGAGGTCATTCCTCTGTTCAAGGTTATCAAGTTTTTAATGGAGGGTACTTCGTTAATTAACTTGTCACGTGGCTTTTGGTAATTTCGATTGCATTGCACCATTGATGGATGCCACGTTTACAATGACGATGATGTCGTATCCTCTCCCTCCGTATTATTCGTTTTTTTTTTATGGCTTGCCATTTTTTGGATTTTCATTTCCATTTGTCAATGTCGGGAAGGCCTCATCTCTGGTTCTCCACCGAGGTCAGTGAACCTTCTCGTAGCCTTCTCGTTTGTTTACTATTACTCATTCCACTTAAGGTAACTAAACATCATTATTTCATTTATTATGGCCACTGTATAACATTCATTTTTATTAGTTTTGGTTTTTGTTTCTTCTACCACTTAATTACATTTTATTTCAAAGGTTGCAGGGATTCATTTCACTAACTGTATTTCCACCTTCCTCATGCCTTCTATATGTCACAATATTGAGGTAATGTTGTTATCTAATTACCAGGTATGTAAATTGTTTCTTCCATTGTTTTACTAATACAAATTCTATCTTTGGTAATTTTGTTAATGGTCATGACTAAATTCGTTGTGTACTGCTCCTAAATTAATTTTTATCGTTTTCTTATTTTGTTCACAAACTTATTCCATTTACTAATTATGTTCGATGAAAACTTCTCTCGGGTTTGAAACAATTTTCCTTCATGGAACGATATTCATATCATTCATATTAGTGAATTTAATCTTTATCCAGAGATAAGGTTTATCCATTAAAATAATTTACGGTAATTAAATTAGTAACAATTTTCCCCAAATTATTTGCTGAATACACAAAGATAAGATTTCGGCTTAATTCCCAAGAAAGGAATACAATTTTGTTTACTATGTATCTGGACTTGAACCCAATACAAACTCCTCTGCATATCGAATTTTAATTTGTATTTATATATTAAATTTCTGAAAGGGTTTTAGTTATTCGCATCTAAAATTGTCTGTAGAATTGAATTTTATCCTCTATATGTTTCATTTAGATTCGTTTTTCCTTCACTATGAATAATTTATAATTATTGAAATCCTTCGTTGGGTATTAGAACAACTCTGTTCTATAGTCGTTTTCCCTAACGACTACATACATCGCTTTCCCCCTATGAAGATCGAATTTCTATTTGTCACAGTAACCCTAACTCTAGGGAATGAAATTCGATTTCTGACATATTTAACTAATTCTCTCCCTTGATACTATTTTGTATCTTTCTAGGTTTTCCTGGTATGACGTTTCCTCTATTTAGAATTTCTTTGTCATAATTTAGATTCACTTAATTTTTAATATATTTTACTATCCATAGTATATAGGAAAATGGCTACTTTACATTATGTAACAGGGTATTCAAATTTATTACAGTTTTAATCCAGTTTGTCATTATATCTACACAGACATAATTTTAACTATTATGTTCTTAATTCAGAATCCTATTTTATTTTAACTAATTAAATTTCTGTTACTTTTTCATTAATTTGTTTGATAAGAACATTTGCAATTCTTCTCTCAAATATTTCCAGAAGAAAAAATCAAACTATCTATTAATATCATAGGGACTTACATAGTATATGCTTGATGCATTCAAGAAACTACATTTCCTTCCTTTTCAAAAAAGAGATGGAGTTACTGCTAGTGAGAAAAATTCACAGCTAATATCTAATTGAGTGTGTACTCAGTGTCCATGTTTCCCCCTCGGGTTCCCTTTCTAGGGATATCACCTGAAAAAGGAGGTAACATAAGGACAGAGCCATATTTGAGCTCCTGTGATCTGTGACACTAGGTGGTAGTCATTGGTCCATTTTTTAGACAAAATAAAACAAAAAACTTTGATATTTTTCTCTGTGTCTCCCAGACCTCCTTATTGAGGAAAACAACCTGAAATAGAGACAGATAGAAAATAGTTATTGGAAGTATGAGAGACCAAAATAGAGTGTCTATAAGTTTGAAAATATATGAAGATAATTACAAAATATTAATATCTCTTCAGTTGAAAACAGGTTGTTCGAGATTTTGAACCAACCCATCTTCTACTTCAATAGCTACCCTCTTTAGAAAGAAGGTCTGCTTCAAGGTTTTTCTCCTTGTAAATATGGAAAATAGATATCTCGTTAAATTTTTTTTTTTAATATAGATACCTCATTAAGTAATGGATGGAAGATCTAATTTAAGAAACGTTGAGTCCCATTGAACGATTTGACAATGTTTATAGAATCTCCAAATATCTAGACCTCTCTACAGCTTACGAGGGTAAGCCAGCATAAGAGAAGATGTAAAGCTTTTCACTCTGCAAAATTGTTTGCCCCCTGCCCCCGTCCAATAGAAGCTTTGAGAGTTTTTCCTCAGGAGAAGTGAATGACCAGACCCGCTCCGCATCTATCCTGTGGATCTGAGGCACCATCAAAATAGGCCCAAGGGATAGTTCCTTTGATTATTTCCAGTTGGATGACTCTAGGAGAGTGAGCCTGTTGGGGGTTTGGAATGAATTCATATATGGTGACTCCTTCCACTGCCAATTTGCTGATGGGAACTATACATTTTTTAAAAATAGCATGATTCCTTTCTATCCATGATCCCCAAGCTATCAATAGGGGAATGTTTTTGACTTTATCATTTGGTGCATATTTCCACCACTTCTGCCATGCTTCCTAAATCTCACCTCCTTCACATATTTGAGGGATTTTTAGAATCCTGAGAGTTTCATTCCAAAGGCTGATAGTGAAGGGACATGTAAGAAAAAGGTGATGTGTTGTTTCCAAGCTGTTCTTACACAGAATACACCACCTCGGACCTATCTTCCCCCTTTTTTGAAGAAAATTCCAAGTAGGTACCTTTTTCTGGAGTATAAACCAGAAAAATAACCTAGTTTTTGCTGGCCCTTTCAGATCTCACAACGGTTTATGCCACCAAACCTGGGCACCCCGACCTTTCTTTGTCATGAGCCAATTGTATCCAAATTTCAGAGTGTAAGTCCCCATCAAGGAATGGACCAACCTGAGTTCATCCCCCTTTTCTTGTAACCTGATATTTTAGTTTTGAAGATTCCTCATGAAATTATCCCATTCCTCCATCCACCTTTCTTCAAACTATAGGTCTACCCCAATTGCCCATCCTTGTCTCCACAATTTTTTTCTTTCATGGTTTGCAACATGATTCAAACTGGTGAGGCCTCTAGCATTCAAGAGTTCTATAAGATCTCTAGATAGCGAATAATTCCCTGAGCAGCCCACCCAAGGGTCCCAACCCAACCTTACCCTAGTCCCCTCACCTACCTACCAAGCTAAGCCTTTCTCGATAATATTTACTGAAGCAATAGTAGCTTTCCATTCAATTGACACATTTTTGCCTGTTTTTTGAGGTAATCTCAGCCAGTCCATAATTGATAAAGGTTCAATGTATTTCCTCTTTATAACAGAAGTCCAAAGGTTATCTAGAGTTATAAGGCACCAAGAAAGCTCTGCTACCAGTGACTTGGAGAAGGAGGTTAACTCTTTTATTACCCAGCCTCCCTAAGCTTTTGGTCTGACTGTTTTCTCCCAGGCCACCCAAGGAGTTACGTGGTCCTGTTTTAATCCTTCCCATAAGAATCTGTTGCACACCTTATTAATGGAATTGATGATGCTTTTAGTTACCCATGATAGACCAACCCAATATACTAGAATAGCCATCACCACTGATTTTATCAAGACAAGCCTTCTAGCTCTTGGTAACCATTTGAAACTCTAGTGCTTCATTCTTGCCTCAATTTTTTTTAGGAGCCACTTCCAATCCCAGATTTGATATGAATTTGGCTTTAGGAGGAAACCCAAATGTTTAAAAGTGTCCTAAAGGGATTTAACTTCAAACTGGAGAATTCCTTCAATTCTGTTCACTTCAATCCTTGAGAGGCTAGCCGTTTTCATTGAGGGTTTCTGAAAATTTATAGTAAGGCCCGTGGCTTTCAGGAATAGTGCCAGCAACTCCTTTAAACACCTGAAATATTCCAAGCTAACATCATTGAACAGTAAGATGTCACAACAAACAACAAGTTTGTGACGAATAAATTCACAACAACTTCAATTCCTTTTAGTTCCCCTCTTCTTTTGCTTCGTGGATCATCAGGCTCAGTCCTTCAGCTGCTAATAATAATAATAAGGGGAATGGGGGAACCTTGACGAAGACATCTTTGAGGGTTAAAGAAATTTGTTGCTGCACCATTTATCAAGACTGCAGTACTTGAAGAAGAGATATAGCTTATAACCCAATTGATAAAGTCAGTCCTGAAACCAAGATGAGTCATTAGCAACCTTAAATACATCCAACTGATTTTATTATAGGCCTTGGAAAATTACACTTTTACAATAGCTCCTTTTTTTTCTTCTCTTAAGGCTATGGAGAGTTTCCCGAGATACCTCAACCACCTCGAGGATTTGTCTTCCATCCAGGAAGCCAAATTGTTCCGACAAGATTTTTCCTGAAAGAAAAGGTTTTAGACCAGTGGCGATCACTTTTGAAATGATCTTATACATACAGGAATAGAGGGAGATAGGACGGAAGTCATCAAATGATAGGGGGTGATTGCTTTTAAGGATTAGGGCTAGAAAAGTAGCATTGAAGGGCTGATATATTGTCCCCAGTCTACGAGACTCTTCCACCACTTCGACCAAGTCTTCCCCTAGGTATTCAAATAAATGCTGAAAGAATTCAACTATCCATCCATCTGGCCTAGGGATTTTTTATTTTTGCATGGAGTTTAAAATATCTTCCACTTCCTCCTTTGAGACCGATTCCATGGTGATGGTGTTCCCTTCTTCGTCAATGAAACTGGGGAAAAATTGGGCCACCCTTATTACTTCTGCTATTAAGATTTCTGCAGGAGCTCTAAAAAGGTCTTTAAAATGGCTTATTCCTAGAGTGGAGAGGTCTTCAAATGAACAAGCCCATTCTCGATTCTCTTTTTTGAGTTTTGCAATAGTATTTGTAATTTTTCTTCCCTTGGCATAGTTCTGAAATAACTTTGTGTTTTTGTCGCCTACTTGAAGCCATATTTCCTTGCTCTTCAGGTGCCACCTCTCTTCCTTTTCTAGCAAGATTTTTCTCTTTTTAGATTCTAGCTACCTAATTCGATTCCTTAGCTCTAAATATGAATAACCTTCTCCTTTTGGGCTTTCAAGATAGTCAAGCTCTTCATTGACCTTCCTCAACTCCTCCTCCTCTTTTAACGATTTTTGACTTTCCCACTCCCGAGTTTCTTACTTCATGTTTTTTAGATTCTCCATAAATATATTGCCCATATTCCCAGTATCCCTAGGTAAAGTTTTCCTCCAGGTGTCATGGAAAAACTTGATATAAGTCTCACCTTTTAGCCAAGAGGAGTTGAATTTTAAGGGGGAGCTTGGATTTTTCTGTTGTCCTTTTATTTCAAGGAAAATTGGGAGATGGTCAGAGAGACCCCATCCCCAACCCAATTTTTGAACACAAAGGACCGAGCCACCAGATCTTCTCCAAGAAGGAACCTGTCCAACTTTTTCCCCACCCAGGCATCTCCCACCTCTCAACTTTCTAGGCCCAACCGAAATAGGGTTTGTTTCTAGTCCTCCAATGGCTTTACTTTTCCATGATTTATTCACAAGGGATCTCACATTATAGGGAGGCAAACCACGGGTGCTCAACAGGGGAGACTCTAGCCCAAGAACACTGCCACTAGGGGGGGCATGGATGGGGAGGGGAGAGTAGTAATTATACTATCAAGAGACTCAACGATTTCATGCATTTTAATATATTCGATGTCATTTTTCCTGGAGGGACCAAGCTTTGAAATATCAATAAAATTACACATGAAAGAAACAAAGGAAGGATAAGAGTCAATGGGCATACCCTCCAGAGGTTCGGCTTCAACCTCTTCCTCTCTTGGAGGTATCGGATCTTGTGGCAGCTGCTCAGCCTGGTCAGAAGCCTGCTGACTTTGGAGAGTTTCTTCTTTCCCTAATGGCGTCAAATCCTCCATTGTAGTGTCCAAGTTTTCTATCTCTTCCATCAAATCATCCTCAGGGTCCTCATTTTCTTCAGCTTCCATAGAGGGGTGTGCCTCCCTATTCACATTTTTTTGTTTCTTCTATGACGATGGCCAAGAGGACAATATTTTGCAAGGTGCCTATACTTATGACACCCGTGACACAGAAATGGCAAGTGTTCGTAGTCCAATAACTGGATATACTCGTACTCTATGTATTTTAAACACATTTCATCTGCAATTACTTCCATGGGATTTAAGTTTACCAAGATCCTGTCCACGCTCAGGTCCCTTGTTAGCTTGAAATATGAATCAACTTCTAGGAACTGCCCCAGGGTATTCCGAATGGATCTAAATGCAGAGTCTATCCAAAAAGGGAGTGGAAGTCTTGGGAGATTTACCCACATGGGGGAATCCTCCATCTTTTCCCTCTGTGCATCGAATAGTGGATTCCATCTTCAAAACATAACTGGCCTCTTTCTGAAACACCAATATCTTGCCGAAACCCATTCCAGGTGATATTTATTTTCGAACTTGAGACTAAACCAACCCTTTCCCAGAGCTTGTATTTCCACTCGCTTGCTAGGGCCTTCCTTCCATTCTGTATTGGTCCACTTAGAGATGTAATTTGCTAAAAATCCCCCCCCCCCCTGACTCTTCCCACAAGGATTGTCTCAGTAGCTTCTGTGAATTCATCTATGTCGATTTCTACTCCAAGCACACAACACGACCATTCCTCCTTCTTTCTAATAGCTTTGTTCTTCTTCCACTTGGATACAGGAGACCCACTTCCTCCTCCTTCTGCTCCTTCCACTGGGCTATCTCGAACATCTACAGTGTCTGCTACAGGTGACACAGGTCACCTTTCACCTGCTAAGTTTTGAAGTTTCCTTTCTGAAGCCCTAGTGCCCTATTCTTGTGAAGCTTCTAGGGTAATTCTCACTTGCCTATTTGAGGAAACACCAACTCCCCCTTGGGCTACCAGCCCCTCTAAAGGCCTCTCCTGACTTCTGCTAACTTTCCCTTGGGTCCTCGAGGGACCCCAACCACCCTCAACTAGAAAGGGATCTGTATTGGCTGCTTCACTCCCTTGTGAAAGGAGGAATTTCTCCAGAAAAGAGAAACCTTGTCCCTGAGATCTGTTTCTTACCACACCAAGCTCTACCTTAGTTCTTCCTTTTTCTTGATCCAACCCTTCATTCCTTTCCACCCCCAATGCCTTTTGTTGACACCTAATCCTATGGGTTGGGTGTGGATATGTAATATTGTATAATAAATAATATTAGGAAATAAGGAAGGCCAAGAGTCATTGGGACATGAATCCCAATAGCCTCACCTCCATGTATAAATACATGTACATTCTTCAGCTAATACATATTCTCATTTTCAGAGTTACCTCCTGGTTTGACATGGTATCAGAGCCAGTCCCACTATTGGCATTTTTGCCTGTGGTGTAACTCCCTCATTCCTTTGCTCAGTCAATTTTTATGCTAGTTTCTGCTACTCCATTAAATTGATGTACTGTAATTCTGCATTTTTTTTAAATTTATCTCTCCAACTTCTACACAGCTCTGATTTTTGCAGATTCTGAAGATTCTACAATATGAAATTCCTGCATTTCTGCAGTCCTGCAAATATCTGCAGTTTTGCAGCCCTTGAAATATCTGCAATTCAAAATTTGTAACGGCCTCTCGGCCTCCCTCTCTCCAATGCTCCCTTCCTCTCACAACCCTGCGTCATTATGCCCTCCCTTTCACTCTACCCGCTCTCCCTCCCTCGAGCTCCTCCCTATATCCTCATGGTATCTCCCAGTCTACTTGTTCCCCTACCCTGACTCCCTATCTCCTCGATCCCCTACACTACTCATCTCCCCTCTCCTGGCCTTACGGCCCCCCTCTTCCCCAACACCCACGACATCTATCCATGCACAGCTCCAAACTACACGTTGTTTTAACTCTTTTACAATTAACACGCCCACCGCCCATATATAAATTGTTGTACCATTCCATATCTCCTACCTCCACACTACAAATACCGCCCTCCACACTGAAAATATCGACCTCAGCCCTCTGTCCGTATAATAGCGCTGTCATATTACGCCCTCCACTTACACGCTGTCTGCTCCAGATTAAAACGCCGCTCCATTTAGCGCTATCCTAACAAACATCCCACTACTGCATATTCAATACCACTGCTTATTCAATACTATGCATATTCAAGCACTTTGTCGAAAGCTCCATTGTCTGCCCCTTCCACCATATATATAGTCTGCCCACTCCATTTACAATACGATGTCTATAATCAATACCGCCCCCCTCATCCACATTTTCAATACCTCCCCCCTCCTCCACATTTTCAATACCATTCATTAATAATACCGCCCCCCTCCTCCACATTTTCAATACCAATATTCATATAAATTTTCTTTCCTCAAACACAAAAAATAGATATATATATTTTTTTTGGTGCAGAATTCAGTGTTTTTAGCAAAGAGTTTTTGTCCCCTTTAATTGAGAAAATTTCCAGAATTGAAGATTTTCTAGAAAAAATTTTCCTCTTCAAAACAATTTTTTCCAGCAAACTAATGCATTCTCTCATATCTATTGTTGGGGTGGTTCTCTCCGGAAAATATAACTATCTTGGATGGTCTCGGAAGATTAAACACACACTCATTTTTAATGATTTTTGGAAAGGAATCTGTGAAGGACAAGAAGGAAATCCACCAGCAAAGCCCACTTTAGACAAAGAGCTCGCCATTTGGGAAAACAAGAACTGCAAGGCCTATGCCTTGATTGCAGCTTCCGTAAATGAAGAGGTGAGTTGCCATATTTCATCATTCTCAAATGCCTATGATGCCTTGAGCAAGCTAAAATAACTCTATGACTCACATTCAGAATTAGAAAATGTTCAATTGATGATTAAGTTGTTCAGTCCTGAAATGAAGAATAATTATCCCCTTGCTTTAGCTTCAAAAGTTAGATCTATCATGCATGATATTGATAGCACTGGTGTAAAAATGGACATACCTCTCATAGCATATGTTAAGGCATTATATCCGACTTACTCACATTATCTTGAGTCTTTGCAAGCAAGTGGGAACCTTGAGCATATCACCTTTGATACACTTGAGAAAAAGTTTGCAGAAAGAGAGAAAGCTTTCGGGAAGATGACAGTCCCTTCGTCTTCCGAAGAGGCTACATACTTGGCACATAGAGAAAAGAGTCATGCTCCAGATTCATCCAGAGGAAGAGGTGGCAAAAGAGGAAGAGGAAGAAGAAACTTCACAGAAAGGGGGGGGCAGACAATCTGACAAATCCAATCTTCATTGCACACGTTGCAATAGAGATGGACATGATGCATCCAAATGCAGAACACCTTGGGAGAAAATTGAGCAGCAAAGAAATCAAGACAAAGGTAAAACTAATGACAAAGACAAAGGTAAAGCACCTAAATCCGCTCATTATGTTCTAGCACATTGTAACAATGGAGTAACTGAAGACTTATTTGATGTTTCATTTACTTCATGGAGAGACGATTGGTTGCTAGATTCAGGAGCAACATGTCACATGACATTTAGAAAAGATTTTTTTGAAGAATTCACTGACAAAGTTGATGGAGCAGTATATTTCGCAGATAAATCCAAACTCAAGCCATCGGGGCTTGGCACAGTCAGGCTTAAACTGCCTGGTCTTCCTGATCATATCCTACATGAGGTTCTATACCTCCCAGAGTTGAAGAGAAACCTGCTGTCCCTGGTCGAAATCTGGCAGCAAGGACACTCAATTCACTTGTTTGATGGCAAGGCAGAGGTCAGAAAAGCATCAGATCACTCACTTGTCATGGAGGGAATAGAAGAAGGGAGACTTTTGAAGCTAAAAGGTTCATCTGCTCATGCTCAAAACATTGCATTCAGTTCACATCCTAATGAAGGTACATTCCCATCAAGTCTTTTATGGCATGCTAGATTTGGACACTTAAGCTATGAAAGCCTTTGTTTGTTGAAGAAAAATGGTTTTAATGGACTACCTACAATTCCTATAAAACCTAAGGAATGTGATGCTTGTATTCTAGGAAAGCATAGAAAATAGCCATTTCATGATTCACACTCCAGAGCACATAGAAAACTTGAGCTTGTTCATTCAGATTTATGTGGCCCTATGCCTATTACTTCTGCAAATGGAAATAAATACATGATGACATTTATTGATGACTACACCAGAATGTGTTGGATTTTGTAATGTCCCTCTCTTCCACATATGCAATTTTTTTTTTTCCTGAATGTATCAATTACTCTGGATTGATGAACTCAATTCTGTTCACCTAACAATTTCCTAGGTATTCAGAATGGCCTTTTTAAATTAATTCCCATACTCTTTTTACTAAACATAATTTCTATGTTTAATCTAGTCCTCATTTTATCTATCTTTAAATAGTATAAAGCATATACCATTTCTTTCTAACTCCTTTACTGGTATTAACTATTATAAATTCAATCATTAAACATTCCCTTTTATTTTATATATATATATACATTCACCATATATATATATAACGTTCACCATATATAAATAAGATACCTCCATCTCATATAAAATCCCCAATGTAAAATCCATCTCCTATGTTTAAATATAATCCTGCCTTATATAAAATTTACCCTCTATATACCTGAGATGATGAATTTTCGTTTCGATTGGAGTTATCGTTTAATTTGGTTTTTATTTTAATAGGTTCACGTATGAATTGTATTCTCTGCAATATGGTACTTAGCCAATCGAATGATATGTGGTTCTTTACATAGGGTTTTGACATACGTTATACTTATGACTTTATCGTTTCCCTTACTTCATTGATATGGAGTACATCTCAAGTACTGCATCGTATCTCTGTTGATGGTTTCGTAATTGCATCACCTTTATAACACTCAGCTCATTGTAAGCAGAAATTAAATTTATGGATTTATGTGTATACACTAACTCTGAATTTAATATATTTTATAGCCCTGGTGGTTACGGCTCTAAATGCATATTAAATATTTTGGTATACTTGTACATTTGGTTTGTATTGAACTACTATTTAAATCAAACCATCAAGATTATCGTCGATCCATGTGAGAGTCTCTCGATTTGTGCCAGATGTATGGATAGATTTTATTAGGGTTTTTCGTTTACAGTTACTATAAGGGTTGAGTAGTAACTCTGGTTCGCTTCTCTATTCGAGCCTCCATTCTAACATTCATTATTGGTTTGCCATCACGTGGTATCTCTGCTCGACCTCCAAGCGTTAATGGGCACCACGTCGTCTTTGTAACAGTCCATTAGCGATACGCAGAGGTAAGCTAAGTTTCCTCTGCAACATTTGATTTCTTTCTTTATTTTTTTTTATATTATGGAGCTGTGTCATGTATCTGGTCGTTTCGATTTTTCTTTCACAGTACCCTATTTGGACATTGCCATAACCATTCTCTTATTTATACAAGTCAGAGAATTTTTTTTTGAATGGCTCTTCGCCCATGGCGTTCGTTCTATGAGGGTTTTTTTTTCTATCGTCTGAAAACAAATCGATTTATGCACTACAGAAATTTTTGTATCGTACATAGTTTACAATGGTTTTTCTTGCCTACTCAGTAGACGATCATCAATCTAATTCCTCCTTTAAGTCTCTCGTTTCTCAGTACCCATGCATCGATACTCATAGTTACCTCATCTGATTGGTGGGAAGTCTGAGCAGGCGACGTCCTACCAACAGGAGGCGAGGATTTTCGTCCTCTACGTCGTCTACTCCCCATTGTTTTCTGCGCTGACAAGAACGTTGCAATTGAATTCTTCTCCACGATTGGAAATTTTCCTAGGTACGATTTCTCTTCGGCCCTTTCGCAATTCCTCTTTGCAGTAACTACATTCAGTTATCTTATCAGATCTACTAATATATTTCGTTTTTCTTCTATGGGTTTTCGTAACTCAGACTGATACTCTCACAATCATTCATTTCACAGGTAATAATTATAAATTTTCTTGGTTTCCTACTTCGTCTAAGAATTTCCCGCGAGCTCGTTGCGTTGGTCGTTGAAGAACTTGTAATCCTTTCTATTTGATACAGGTCGGTACTCACGAGAACTTCGGCTAAATGTGCACTCGTTGCCCATGCGACTTGGTTAACGTTTGATTTGTATCAGTCCATGGATGAAAATTTTGAATCCAAAGGGATTCATACCCTTATTTCTATAATTTCTACTTATGATTTACACCGGAATTTATATACTCTGACTTGGGTTAAATCTTGCCCATATGAGGGTGATATAAATTGCCTTCCTACTACTATTATTTTTTATTGATAATTTTTCATTAACGTCCATTTTGGTCCTGCTGTATGTGAGAATTTATATGAAATAGTTCAGGTCTTTCCTATTTGAAAGTTGAAATCATTCATACTGATGATATTTTTCTTTAATGGTACTGTCAATTACACCAGTGGATTGTGACTCTTGGCATCTACTTTGTTTTCGAGGTATACAAAAATTTTATATAATTTGATGTATTAATTGAGAACTCTCTCATGACCAGAAATTAAAATCTCTAGTACAGACTTTGTTTTCCGTAGCATATGGTTTTGTCAATATAGTATTTTTAATGCTCCTGCAATACTTCATTCATTTCCTTGTTGGTTATTGATATAACTCCAGAACTTCAAAGTTCCATGATGTTAATCAATTATAAAATTTCAGTCATCATCTCATTAGAATTTTTATTTAAGTTTTGCTGGATATAATTTCTGTAATTATAATTTGTTCTCATGTCTAATATGCCATGCTAATTAATACTATAACCACCTATATATTACATGCCTTGGGTTTCTATATAGATAATTGTACCATGTAGTAAGTATACATCTGGGTGTAATTTTAGAATGAATTTAATTCTGTGACTGAAATTATAGGTATACTGGTAACCTATTCAAAATTTTCCCATTCATTGCCTTCAATATCTTCTAACTATTCCTGGCACTTTTATCCATTATATACTCTATGTTTTATGGTTTATTTATTTCAATTTTTAATTCAAGTAGATATATACTTGGTATCTAGTTTCCTTTTTCAATAGTTAGGATTTAGTTCATGAAAATAGAAGCAGATTAAAGTTAAACTTTAAATCATCTTTCAGAAATATGTATTCTTAGATTTAAACCGGTTATGGTTTAGAGATTTTGATGAATTCTTTCCCATTGATGTGATTCCTACAACTATACAGAAATTGAAGGCTAAATCTGCTGAGATTTCTGTTAAATGTATGGAATATTGTCACACACAGCATGCACATATAATACTTTCACATCCCATACAACATAAAATTTATACCTACACATTATAATAGAAAAATATAACTGAACTGTGCATACCACTTAATTAGATGACCAATCCACCCAACCTTAGAATTCGTTTATCTCCAGAATTCACCCCCGAGCTGAGATCCCTCCAAGAACAGATCAACACCTAATCTGTTTAGGAGTAGCTTTTTTAAGCTATTGTTCCCCAAAGCCTGTTTCTAATTCTGCGTCCAGAATATCAGGATGCTTTTCTTCCTGTTTGCCTAGGCTTCCCATTTTAGGGATTTTTTTTTTTTAAAGCTGCTTTATGTTTTTCCCAGCTTTTTACCTCTTCCCAACTACTCTCCACATCATTGGGGAAACTAGATTTTCCTCAAAATCTAATTTAGAAATTCTTTCAAGGATTTTTTCTTTTTGAAAGATTGTGGGGAAAGTTTTTACCTTTATCCATCCTCATGGATTTAGCAAGTGATCTCATAATTCTCATTTTGGTGAATCTGCACAAAATTATTTTATTCATTTTCTCAAATTAAATATTTAACTACATCCACAAAATACTTGTCCTTTGGGGTCCACTGCCCTTAGGATTAAAGTTCAAATGTCTAGTTTTGAATTTCAAACACATAAACTAGGGGTGTTACATATTCCCCCTCTGAAAGCAAACACCATCCTCGGTGTTGTTATTTAACTACTAGAGTTCATTTTTCAAACAAAAATGGATATCTTTCCATCATTTCAGCTTCTCTTTCCCAGGTAGCTTCTTCAGCAGTAAAGTGCTTCCACTTCACCTTTACTCTTGCTACTGTTTGGTTCCTCAATTCAATTTCTTCTCGCTCCAATATTCGACGCGGTTTTGGAAGGAACTCCCCTTCTGGTTCCACCTGTACCACATTCCAATCAACTATGTGAGAAGCATCATGTATATATCTTTTTAATAATGAAACATGAAACACATCATGAACTCTAACATGGGGTGGTAAGGCCAGCTTGTAAGCCACTGGTCCCACCCTTTCTAATACTTCAAAAGGGCCACAATATCTAGGAGCCAGTTTTGCACAACTTCCAGCATAAAGTGTGCTCTTTTTGGGTTTAATACGCAAGTACACATGTTCTCCCACTTTAAATTCTCGGTGTACCCTCTTCTTATCAGCATAGTTTTTTCTGGAGATCTTGTGCTGTCTTGATGTTTCTTTGCATCTGTTTCACAATTCTTTCCATCTCTTGTAAGGCATCTGGTCCCAACATTAGTTTATCCTCTGGCTGGCTCCAGCTCAAAGGAGTACGACATTTTCTTCCATAGAGTGCCTCAAAGGGACTCATTTTGATGGAGGATTGGTAGCTGTTATTGTAGGCAAATTCAGCGAAATGCAAGTATTCTTCCCATTTTGATGGTCTATCCATCACATACATTCTCAGCATGTCCTCCAAAATCTGATTACTTCTCTCTGTCTGACGGTCGGTCTGAGGGTGATAGGCAGTACTAAAATTCAATTTAGTACCCATGCCTCCAAATAGACCTTTCCAAAAAGTTGCTGTGAACTTAGCATCCCTGTCTGAAACAATCACCTTTGGGACCCCATGGAGCCTTACTACCTCCTTCAGGAACACATTCGCTACTTGGGCTGTCCCGAAAGTAGATTTCATTGGTATGAAGTGTGCAGCTTTTGTTGAAGTGTCTACTACTACCATCACTGAATCGTGTTGGTATTTAGTTTTGGGGAATCCTGTTATGAAATCCATGGAAACTGTGTCCCATTTCCATTCTGCAATCGGCAAAGGGTTTAAAAGACCAACAGGATGCTGATGCTCAACTTTAACTAGTTGACATTCCATGCATCTAGCTAAATATTCTGCTACATCTCTTTTAATTCCTGGCCAAAACAACTTCTTTTTCAAAGCTGTTAACACTTTCTGATATCCAGGATGCCCTGCATATGGCTGTTTATGATATTCATCTAGAATTTCTCTTTTCAAAGAATCCACATTGGGGATATACAATCTATTTTTGTAGCAGATTAGCCCTTTTTGGTTTTGAGTGTAGTCAGTTATCTCTTTCTTTAGTAGTTTTACCTGTAGTGTTTCATAATTTGGATCTTGGTGTGCTGCCTTTTTCACTAAATCTTCTATATCAAATTGGGCACTACTGCCAATGTTGTTTATATTTAGACAAGCATTTCTGCTCAAGGCATCAGCAATTTTATTTTCTTTTCCTCTGATATGTTTTATGTCCAGATCAAATTCACTCAAAAAGGAAAGCCATCTGGCCTGTCTCCCATTCAAATCCATTTGGGAAAAGAAATACTTAAGACTAATAGGATCTGTCATTAATGTAAATTTCTTTTGCAAGAAGGTAGTGTCGCCACATCTTCAAGGCATGAATAACAACAGCTAACTCCAAATCATAAGCACTATAGTTTTGTTCATGTGTCTTCAGTTTCCTAGACTCATATGCAATAACTGCATTTTCCTGCAAAAGGACTCTTCCCAACCTCTCTCTACAGGCATCTGTGCATACAACAAATTCTTTATCAGGATCTGCAATTTTTAAAATAGGGGCTGTAGTGAGTTTCAGCTTTAATTGTTCAAAACTTTTTTGGCACTTTTCAGTCCACTTAAATTTGACACCCTTCCTCTGCAGTGAAGTTATGGAGTGTGCTATGGCAGAAAATCTCTCCACAAATCTGCGATAATAACCTGCAATCCCCATGAACGATATCACTGCTGAAACATCAGTTGGCACAGGCCATTCTCTAATAGCCTTTATCTTTTCAGGGTCAACAGCCAACTCTTGTTCAGAAATAATATGACCCAAGTATTGGATCTTATATTTATAGAATTCACATTTACTGAATTTGGCATATAACTGGTTTTCTCTCAGCGTTTGCAAAACTATATTCAAGTGTTCTTTGTGTTCTTCCTCACTTTTTGAGTAGACTAAAATATCATCTATAAACACAAGTACAAATTTATCCAAGTAATTATTTAACACATTGTTCATTAAGCACATAAAGGTGGTAGGGGCATTTGTCAACCCAAAAGGTAGGACTACAAATTCGTAGTGACCATACCTGGTTCGAAAGGCTGTTTTGCTGATGTCTTCTTCCTTAATTCTGAGCTGGTGATAACTAGTCCTTAAGTCAATCTTCGAGAAGACTGAAGCCCCTCTCACTTGGTCAAAAATATCATCAATTTTGGGCAAGGGGTATCTGTTTTTAATGGTCAAATTATTTTGTTGACAATAATCAATGCACATCCTAAAGGTTCCATATTTCTTTTTCATGAACAGCACCGGTGCTCCCCAAGGAGACACACTCGGTCTGATATAACCTTTATCTAGCAATTCTTGCAATTGCATTTTCAGTTCCATGAGTTCAGGGGGACTCATTCGATAAGGGGCTCGGGAAACAGGTGTTGCTCCTAGCATCAGATCGATTGAAAAGTCAATCTCTCTTTTGGGGGGGAGATGAGGAATCTCATCTGGAAAGAATTCCTTAAACTCTCTTACTACTGGTAAAGCATCCAACAGATTTTCTTCAGTTTTCTGTTCTATTTCTTCCACATGTACTTCATAAACTTGATGTCTTTTCTTAGCTGTTCTTTTTAATTGCAGTGCTGATATTTGTCTTACAGAAATGGGTTTTGGTTTTCCTTTGAGAATAATAGGTTTCCCTTCTTCATCTACACAATGCAGGGTCTTATCCCAATAGTTCATCGGGGCCTTCTTCTTTTCCAGCCAGTCCATTCCTATCAACAAGTCATATGAACCTAATGGAAAAATGTTCAAATTTACTTCTGTTTGAAAATCATTTAGTTTAATTGTTGTTCGGGGAAATTTATGTGTTACCTTCCTCTTGGTTCTAGTGGCCAGCTGAACCAGCCATGACTGCTGAAATTTTTCAGTTTTAAGATTACATTTTTCTACAATTTTTGGACTAATGTAACTCAAGGAAGCACGTGGATCAATCAAAACAGTGACAGATTGGTCAGAAATCTTACCCTTCATTTCGACCATGGTATCTTGGTGCTCTACTTGCCGGTTATCCAAGGTTGCACTAATGGTGGGTATATTTCGTGCTATGTCATTTACTGTTGTAGCTTCTCGATCCCTCCTAATCATCTGAATGTTTCGATGGGGACAATCCCTCAACAGATGGGGTTCTCCACATCCCCAACATTTCAAAGGTTCCCTAATTTTCACTGTGCCCTCTTTCTTATTGTCTCCATCTATCTGTTTTGAAGCCACTTGGGACTGAGCAGTTTGACTTTATTTGGGTTTATTAAATTTCTTTCGCTGATGATCCCTGCCAAAATTCTTCAAATAGGCTGGTTTCGGTTTCTTTCCTTTAATTTCACCTTTGTTTAGCCAGCTTTTCCCATGCTGATCCTTTCCCTTAAACTACTAATAGCATAATCTAGCCTTCCTCACTGCCTCGTCCATAGTTTTTGGGTTATCAAACTCGATCTTCTCTTTGTATACAGTAGGCAAACAGTTCAGAAACCTTTGTACCTTTGCTTTCTCTTCTCTAATGTAAGGGACATATCTCAACAGATTTGTAAACTTAGTGACAAACTCATCAATAGTAAGTTGTCCCAGTCTAAGCTCATGAAATTCTTTTGCTTTATCATCATAGTAACGTTCATTTAAGTAGCGGTTTTTGAACTTAACCTGGAAATCTTCCCAAGTAACTGTTTTTTCATCAATGGCATGAACCATTTTCGTCTCCTCCCACCACAAGGTAGCCTTACCTTGTAGTTGGTAGACAGCTAATCTGGCCTTCAGATTGCTTTCGTATTCATAGACCTGGAAATACTTGATCATGTTCAGCAACCAGGCTTCAGCATCTTCCTCCTTCTCCCCATCGTAGGAGGGAGGTTTGATCTTTCGGAATTCCCCTTGTAATTCCTTTTTCTGCTTATACTAATACCTAACAGCATCATCATCCTCAGACTCATCAGTCTTCCTCTTTCTGGAACCTTCACCTTCTTGGCTGTTCCGTGAAGTTAGTTCTCTGATGAGCTTTTCCTGCTCTACACTGGCTAGTGACAATCTGTCATTTTGGCTTCTTAGCTCAACCATTTCTCGTTGCAACCTGTGAAACATAGCCAGTATCGGAGCGTTGGGATCTGGTGTATTATATTCATCACGCAAATTAACATAAATTTCCTCACCTTCTGCCATTCCAGCACCACTGTACACTTAAACCACACAGATCATAAAAAAATAAAATAAAAAAAAATTATACGTCATAATTACAATGAGCACATAACAACAGCGAGCACAATGAAAACAACCCAGTTTTATATAACTTGGGCTCTGATACCATTTGTAATGTCCCTCTCTTCCACATACGCAAATTTTTTTTTTTTCCTGAATGTATCAATTCCTCCGGATTGATGAACTCAATTCTGTTCACCTAACAATTTCCTAGGTATTCAGAATGTCCTTTTTAAATTAATTCCCATACTCTTTTTACTAAACATAATTTCTATGTTTAATATAGTCCTCATTTTATCTAGCTTTAAATACTATAAAGCATATACCATTTCTTTCTAACTCCTTTAGTGGTATTAACTATTATAAATTCAATCATTAAACATTCCCTTTTATTATATATATATATACATTCACCATATATATATATAACGTTCACCATATATAAATAAGATACCTCCATCTCATATAAAATCCCCAATGTAAAATCCATCTCCTATGTTTAAATATAATCCTCCCTTATATAAAATTTACCCTCTATATACCTGAGATGATGAATTTTCGTTTCGATTGGAGCTATCGTTTAATTTGGTTTTTATTTTAATAGGTTCACGTATGAATTGTATTCTTTGCAAGATGGTACTTAGCCAATCGAATGATATGTGGTTCTTTACATAGGGTTTTGACATACGTTATACTTATGACTTTATCGTTTCCCTTACTTCATTGATATGGAGTACATCTCAAGTACTGCATCATATCTCTGTTGATGGTTTCGTAATTGTGTCGCCTTTAAAACACTCAGCTCATTGTATGTAGAAATTAAATTTATGGATTTATGCGTATACACTAACTCTGAATTTAATATATTTTATAGCCCTGGTGGTTACGGCTCTGAATGCATATTAAATATTTTGGTGTACTTGTACGTTTTGCTTGTATTGAACTACTATTGAAATTAAACTGTCAAGATTATCGTCAATCCATGTGAGAGTCTCTGGATTTCTGCCAGATGTATGGATATATTTTATTAGGGTTTTTCGTTTACAGTTACTATAAGGGTTGAGTAGTAACTCTGGTTCGCTTCTCTATTTGAGCCTCCATTCTCACATTCATTCTTGGTTCTCCATTGTGTGGTATCTCTGCTCGACCTCTGAGCGTTAATGGGCACCACGCCATCTTTGTAACACTCCATTAGCGATACGCAGAGGTAAGCTAAGTTTCCTCTGCAACATTTGATTTATTTCTTCTTCTTCTTTTTTTGTATTATGGAGCTGTGTCATGTATCTGGTCATTTCGATTTTTATTTCACAGTACCATGTTTGGACATTTCCATAACCATTCTCTTCGTTATAAAAGTCAGAGCGAACTTTTTTGAATGGCTCTTCACCCATGGTGTTCGTTCTATGAGGTTTTTTTTTTCTATCGTCTGAAAATAAATCGATTTACGCACTACAAAAAATTTTGTATCGTACATAGTTTACAATGCATTTTCTTGCCTACTCAGTAGACGATCATCAGTTTAATTCCTCCTTTAAGTTTATCGTTTCTCAGTTTCCATGCATCGATACTCTTAGTTACCTCATCTGATTGGTGGGAAGTCTGAGCAGGTGACGTCCTACCAACAGGAGGCGAGGATTTTCATCCTCTGCGTCGTCTACTCCCCGTTGTTTTCTGCACTGACAAGAACGTTGCAATTGAATTCTTGTCCATGATTGGAAATTTTCCTCGGTACAATTTCTCTTTGGCCCTTTCGCAATTCCTCTTTGAAGTAACTACATTCAGTTATCTTGTCATATCTGCTAATCTATTTCGTTTTTCTTCTATGGGTTTTCGTAACTCAGACTGATACTCTCGCAATCGTTCATTTCACAGGTAATAATTATAAATTTTCTTGGTTTCCTACTTCGTCTAAGAATTTCCCGCGAGCTCGTTGCGTTGGTCGTTGAAGAACTTGTAATCCTTTCTATTTGATACAGGTCGGTACTCACGAGAACTTTGGCTAAATGTGCACTCGTTGCCCATACGACTTGGTTAACGTTTGATTTGTATCAGTCCATGGATGAAAATTTTGAATCCAAAGGGATTCATACACTTATTTCTATAATTTCTAGTTATGATTTACACAGGACTTTATATACTTTGACTTGGGTGAAATCTTGCCCATATGAGGGTGATATAAATTGCCTTCCTACTATTACTATTTTTTATTGATAATTTTTCATTAACATCCATTTTGGTCCTGCCGTATGTGAGAACTTATATGCAATAGTTCAGGTCTTTCCTATTTGAAAGTTGAAATCATTCATACTGATGATATTTTTCTTTAATGGTATTGTCAGTTACACCAGTGTATTGTGACTCTTGGCATCTACTTTGTTTTCGAGGTATACAGAAATTTTATATAATTTGATGTATTAATTGAGAACTCTCTCATGACCAGAAATTAAAATCTCTAGTACAGACTTTGTTTTCCGTAGCATATGGTTTTGTCAATATAGTATTTTTAATGCTCTTGCAATACTTCATTCATTTCCTTGTTGGTTATTGATATAACTCCAGAACTTCAAAGTTTGATGATGTAAATTAATTATAAAATTTCAGTCATCATCTCATTAGACTTTTTATTTAAGTTTTGCTGGATATAATTTCTGTAATTATAATTTGTTCTCATGTCTAATATGCCATGCTAATTAGTACTGTAACCACCTATATATTACATGCCTTGGGTTTCTATATAGATAACTGTACCATGTAGTAAGTATAGATCTGGGTGTAATTTTAGAATGAATTTAATTCTGTGACTGAAATTATAGGTATACTAGTAACCTATTCAAAATTTTCCCATTCATTGCCTTCAATATCTTCTAACTATTCCTGGCACTTTTATCCATTATATACTCTGTGTCTTCTACTTTATTTATTTCACTTTTTAATTCAATTAGATATATACTTGGTATCTAGTTTCCTTTTTCAATAGTTAGGATTTAGTTCATGAAAACAGAAGCAGATTAAAGTTAAACTTTAAATCATCTTTGAGAAATATGTATTCTAAGATTTAAACCGGTTATGGTTTAGAGATCCTAATGAATTCTTTCCCATCGATGTGATTCCTACAACTATATAGAAATTGAAGGCTAAATCTGCTGAGATTTCTGTTAAATGTATGGAATATTGTCACACACAGCATGCACATATAATACTTTCACATCCCATACAGCATAAAATTTATACCTACACATTATAACAAAAATATATAACTGAACTGTGCATACCACTTAATTAGATGACCAATCCACCCAACCTTAGAATTCGTTTATCTCCAGAATTCACCCTCGAGCTAAGATCCCTCCAAGAACAGATCAACCCCTAATCTGTTTAGGAGTAGCTTATTTAAGCTGTTGTTCCCCAAAGCCTGTTTATAATTCTGCATCCAGAATATCAGGATGCTTTTCTTCCTGTTTGCCTAGGCTTCCCATTTTAGGGATTTTTTTTTTTTTAAAGCTGCTTTATGTTTTTCCCAGCTTTTTACCTCTTCACAACTACTCTCCACATCATTGGGGAAACTAGATTTTCCTCAAAATCTAATTTAGAAATTCTTTCAAGGATTTTTTTTTTTTGAAAGATTGTGGGGAAAGTATTTGCCTTTATCCATCCTCATCGATTTAGCAAGTGATCTCATAATTCTCATTTTGGTGAATCTGCACAAAATTATTTTATTCATTTTCTCAAATTAAATATTTAATTACATCCACAAAATACTTGTCCTTTGGGGTTCAATCCCCTTAGGATTAAAGTTCAAATGTCTAGTTTTGAATTTCAAACACATAAACTAGGGGTGTTACAGATTTACTTATTGAAGAACAAGTCTGATGCTTTTCAAACATTCAAGAATTTTCATGCATGGATTGAAAATGATGCACAAAATCATATTGGCTCTCTACGTACTGATAATGGAAAAGAATACACTTCAAACGAATTTTAAAATTATCTTCGTCAACATGGAATCAAACATCAAACAACTGTGCCATATAATCCCCAACAGAACGGTGTAGCTGAAAGAATGAACAGAACTATTTTAAATATGGTTCGCTCCATGTTATTTGTCAAGAATGTAAAATTTATGTTTTGGGCTGATGCAGTTCTATGTGTTGTTTACATAAAGAATAGGTGTCCTTCAAGTTCAATTAGAAACAAAACTCCTTTTGAAATGTGGCATGTCCACATTCCTTCGGTAAAGCATTTCAGGGGCTTTGGGTCCACCTGTTATGCCTTGATACCCAAGGGTCAAAGGAACAAACTTGGTGCTAGAAGTTGAGAATGTATCTTCTTGGGGTACTCCAATACCTCCAAAGGGTATCGTATCTATGATGAAGCAAATAAGAAGTTTGTAATTGCAAGAGATGTCATATTCCTTGAATCTTCCAAGAGTGACAAGGTTATTGAGCGGAAACTTGATCGCCTGGATAGATTCACACATGCAAAGTCTTTCCAAGAATTTGATAATGAGATTCCACATCTTGAATTGGGGATTCTGATATTGAATCAAACTGTGGAATCATGTCCTGAAGCACTCTCTCCCCCACATGAAGAAACAACCACGGATGACACATTGGATGATGTGATTGACAGAATTGGGAGATTGAATCTTGAATCTATCCCAACTCAGTCAAATGACCAGCCTGGGCCATCTTAGAAAGGTCCTCCCAAATGGCTGACAAAGACACTAGAGAATGTTCATCCTGATGAGGTTGGAAAAACAGGAACAAGAAGTTCCACTCAAAAAATTGAAGGTGATGTAGATAATTCTGATTCTCATGTTGATATGGATATTGCTTATAACTGTGAATTGAGTTTGTCTACAGATCATGAACCAAATTCCTTTAAAGAAGCCGCTTCTCATGATGAATGGAAAGAAGTGATGCAAAAGGAGTATGATGCCTCGATAAAGAATGGCACTTGGAAGCTGGTTGATCCGCCTTTGGGAACAAAACCAATTGGTTGTAAGTGGGTCTACAAGAACAAGTATAAAGCAGATGGCTCACTAGACAAGCACAAGGCTAGGCTTGTGGCAAAAGGTTTTGCACAAAAAGAAGGAATCAATTATGAAGAAACTTTTTCTCCCACATCAAAATGGACCACCATCTAGACTCTCTTTGCCCTAGCAGCTCAGAATGGATGGAAAGTCCATTAGATGGATGTAAAAAAAAAAAAAAAATTGAATGGAGATCTAAAGGAGAAGTTTTTTATGTCCCAGTCTGAAGGAATTGTTGTAAAGGGTCAAGAACACAAAGTTTGCAAGATTATAAAATCCTTGTATGGCCTCAAGCAAGCACCACGAGCCTGGTATGAGAAATTAACCGAGCATCTTCTGAAACTTAATTTCAAACATTTTGATCTTGATGATGCAACTTTGTTTGTTAAGAAAGTTGGAAAAACAGTTGTATATCTTGTGGTATATGTAGATGATCTTTTGATAACAGGGAACAATGAGAGATATATTGCATCCATGAGGAAAAAATTGAAGAAAGGTTTTGAAATGACTGATTTGGGTCATGTTCATTACTATTTGGGTATTGAAGTAATTCAACATCCTAAATTTATATTTCTTTCTCAAAAGAAGTACATTGGAGATCTCTTGAACAAGTTTGGCATGGATGAATGTAATCCCTTAACCACTCCAATGGAACAAAACTTGAAGCTCACATCTATTGAAGGGAAGGAATTTGAGGATGCAACTAAGTATAGACAGCTTGTAGGAAGTCTTATCTATCTGACCACCACCATACCTGACATTTCATTTGCTGTTGGAATCCTCTCAAGGTTCATGCAAAACCCTTGTGAAGGACATTGGTCTGCTGCAAAAAGAGTGCTAAGGTACTTGAAGGGGACTCAAGACTTTGGACTCATTCATACCACGGAAGTAGAAACACCAAACGATCGGATACTCAGTTCGAGACTTTGATAACAAAAAGCAGGGGGTGCTCCTACGAGGTTACTGTGAATCTTGGATCGAGGAGCTGTCTCATGAATCATGCAAACGATCCGATTCAATGAATTCAATGACGAGAATATGTGGTAGCATTTGAAGCAACAAAAGGAGATTGTGTAGCTCACGGAAAATCTTTGGAAGATTTGTAGATGAAACAAATGTATTTCACACCACTCATGATCGACAACACTTCTGCAATAAAGTTGGCCAAGAACCCAAAGTTCCATGATCGAACAAAGCACATCAATACAAAATACCATCTAATTCGACATCATGTTCAGGCCAAAACCATCCATCTACATCATTGTTCCACAAATGAGCAAACAGCTGATATCTTCACCAAAGCACTTGGAAGAGAAAATTTTGAAAAGTTCAAATCAATGCTTGGGCTCACCAACATCCCTTCGGATTAAAGGGGGGAATGTTGACACCTAATCCTATGGGTTGGGTGTGGATATGTAATATTGTATAATAAATAATATTAGGAAATAAGGAAGGCCAAGAGTCATTGGGAGATGAATCCCAATAGCCTCACCTCCATGTATAAATACATGTACATTCTTTAGCTAATACATATTCTCATTTGCGGAGTTACCTCCTGGTTTGACACTTTTAAACCCACAGATCTCTAAAACCCAATATATGCTATGATGTCTTCTAGCCCTCTCGTATAAATCGGGTAAGAGGGAATACCTAGTGCTGTAGAAAATCGTTGAGCTTGTAGGACAGCTTTGAAAATTCTGCCTCCACCACAAGCCCTTGGCTTCGTTGCTGATGCCACCCCTCTTGTTCCTTCCGCCTTCTAGATGCAGTTGAACATGCTCTGCAAGCTTTCCTCTAACAGAGCGACCCCATTTACAAGACCTCTCTATCCTCTTGCGTCCGATCATTTCGGCTCTGCTTCTGCAATGACAGGGAAAAATAGATCCAGGTTCTTCTCTGAAACCTCATTCCCCTAACAAGTGAGTAATTCCTCCAGCGCCAGCTCAACGTCCACATCATCATTGTCGAAACCCATTGCTTAGAAAATTGCCTAGCCTTAACCCTAAACTACGACAGCGTAGAGATCGCAAATGCACTGAAACCTTATTCCCGGAACGACGTCGAGTAAAATAGTTAGGGTTTTTGCAGGGTAACTCCATTACTAACCTTGTTTATCCAAAAAACCCTCTAATGACTCCCATACCTCTCGTGTCTTCCACTTGCAATGCCAGCTGTGGTCTGGTTCCTGACACGAAGTGCTTGGTGTCGATCTTGGGTCCCCCGCATGTGCCTGCCCAGATCCCTGTGTACAACCTTTCTTCTCTTAATTATTACTTCT
The DNA here is from genome assembly GCA_034641835.2 of Pinus albicaulis. Taxonomy (NCBI): domain Eukaryota; kingdom Viridiplantae; phylum Streptophyta; class Pinopsida; order Pinales; family Pinaceae; genus Pinus; species Pinus albicaulis. The sequence continues at coordinate 1,618,554,066 of CM076578.1, forward strand.
TATTTTATTAATTTCCTCACATTAATAAAATAATTGATTGTATATGAACTCTTTCCCTTCTAACGAGATCATTCCAGATTTCTAGTACATACCCTGTCTTCCAGAATACAAATAAGGTAAATTGGATATCACAATACCGTCGCTACAATATCTTCTTTTGTTCATCTTCCTCCATGAAATTTTATATTTTTTTCTTTGTGTATAGGGATGGTTCCACTACTTATATTTTACTAACAAGGTAATCGTCTGAATTCAATTATCCTTGTCAATTGTTTATATTTTATTAAATTATTTCACTTATTGTATACATATACTAATCCTTGTATATGTTATTTTTCTGCAGGTATTTAAATTCTCTCATTTTACCATTCCTCAATTTTGAACAATCATTATGCTAGTCATTGACAGTGTATTTTAATTATTCTATTTACAAGTTGGTCCATAATTTACTCCACTGAATTCAAGGATATTTCTTTAGTTGTACTTTATGTACTTAATTATACAGAACAATGGACTTTGTCCAAGAAATTATGACAATTTGTAATAATAATTTCTATCATTGATAATACAATTTTAATGTTATGTTTATAATAATGACCATTCATTCTTATAAGTAGTTGATATATATATATATATGGGTATACTTCATTGCACCACTTCTCTTGTACTATCATATAGTACTGTAAAATAGACTTGATAGTTACTTTCTTAGTCAATACAAGAATGAATAAATATATGTAAACTACTTGTTAATATACAGTAGAGTATTTAATTTTAAATTGTATGATCATATTTCTGTTAGATTGACAATTATCTCTTACTGTGTCTATATTTCTGTTTAATGATTGGTTACACATTAATTAAATTAATTATTTCTCTTACCTCTTTTCCACGTGTATTGATGTAAGTTTTGTAAGTAATAATTAGATTCTTACAACCTAACAACATATTTAAATCCTACTACTTAGGTTTAGACATTCTGTTTGTTGGTTTACAAATTTCGTTTGTCTATGTAACTATATAGAGCTAACTATATCTATTATAGTATGTTTTGTTAAATACATCAAACTATATAACTTAAAAATTTACAGAATTTAATGATACAAAAAAATATAATTTACACATATCTTTCTACGTGACTCATCATTACTCTAAATTTCATCATAATAACAAATTCATAAAACATATTTAAATTACTTGTGCATACCAATTTTGATAAGACTATTTAACACCCAACTTTGAACTTTCTTTCCACAGCTCTCCCCGAGCAGAGACCAATTCCTCCAAAGTGTAGAAAACCTCTTGTCTAACCAGGAATGTCTTATTTAAGTTTTTTTTTCCTTCAACATGTTTCTATAACGACGTCCAATTAAATTAGGATGTTGTTTTCCTTTTTTCCTAGTCTTTACTTCTTCTTTTTCCACAAAAGCACTTTAGAACTAGCTTTTTGCTCTTTCTAGTTTTATTTCACCTCTTCTCAGTAACTTTCCACTTTACTGAGGTATGTTTTAGATTTTTATCTCCAATATAATATTTTGATTTATTTTATTTTCTCCAAGACTTTTTGGAGAATTTGGGAAAGTCTTTGGATTTAATTCCATCCTTATGGACTTGAAATCGTGGTCTCCAATATACTCTAGTCTTTGCAAAATAATTAAAATTCCACATTTATAAAATAAAAAAATATAATCTGTCCACCATTATTGTTTTCCTTTAGGTCCACTTAACCTTTAGGATTTCCAATTGTCTAATAAAAGCAATAAAAATAGGGATGTTACATATTCTCCCTCTAAAAAAAAACACCATCTTTGGTGTTGCAAACTATTAGTTCACTTATCAAACAGTGATGGAACTGTCTCTTTAATTTCCTCTTCTCGCTCCCAAGTAGCTTATTCAGGTGTAAAGTGCCTCCACTGCACTTTCACCCTATCTACCTTCCTATTCTGGAGCTCGATTTATTCCTGTGCAAGTATACGAAAGGGCTCTAGAAGAAATTTTCCTTTTCTTTCCACCTGTATCACAGTCCAATCAATTACAAGAGTAGGATCATGTACATACTTTTTGAATAACGAAACATGAAAAACACTGTGAACCTTAACGTGACTAGGTAGAGCCAATCTATAAGCTATTGGTCCCACTCTTTCTAGAACTTCAAATGGTCAACAGTAGCGTGGTGCTAACTTAGCACAACTACCCGTATATAAGGTACTCTTTTTAGGATTAACCCTTGAGTAAACATGCTCTCCCACTTTGAATTCTCTATGAAATATCTTTTTGTCTACATAGCTCTTTTGCCTTTCCTGAGTTGTTTTAATATTTTGTTGAATTTTCTTCACAATTCTTTCCATCTCTTGCAATGCACTAGGTTCAAGAATCAAATTATCTTATGGTTGAATCCAGCTAAGTGGAGTGTGGCACTTTCTGCTATACAATGCTTCAAAATGACTCATATTTATTGAAGCTTGATATCTATAATTATATGAAAATTACGCTAGATTCAAAAAATATTCTCATCTTGTAGGCTTTTCCATAACATACATGTGTAACATTTATTCTAAAATCTGTTTGGTCCTTTCGGTTTTTCCATCTGTTTGAGGATGGTATGTGGTACCAAAGTTCAATTTGGTACCCATTCCTCTAGAAAAAGTCTTCCAAAAGGCTGAAGTAAACTTTGCATCTCTGTCTGATATAATCATTTTAGGAATGCCATGTAGCTTCATAATTTCTTTCATGAATACATTAGGTACTTGAGTTGTAGCAAAAGTATATTGCACTGGTAAAAAGTGTGCAGCTTTAGTCAATGTGTCTACAACCACCATTATAGAGTCATGTTGATATTTATTTCTAGTCAATCCAGTGATGGAATCTATGGAAACCACTTGCCATTTCCATTCTGGAATAGGTAAAGGGTTCAACAATCCTGCTGGATGCTGATTTTCCACTTTTACTTGCTGACACTCTAAACATCTAGCTAGATAATCAGTCATGTCTTTCTTCATACCTGGCCAAAATATGTTCTTCCTCAATGATGAAATCAATTTTTGATAACTAGGATGTCCTGCATAAGGTATTTTATTATACTCATCTAAAACTTCATGTTTTAATGATGTCACATCTGGAATATACAATCTTTTTTTGTAATAAATCAACCCTTTCTAATTTTGAGTATATCGCACTATTTCAGTTTTCTATAATTTTCTTGTAGTTTCACATAGTTTGGATCTTTCCTCATCACTTCCTGTATCAATTATTCTATGTCAAATTTCACACTACTTCCAACATTATTCAAAATTAGATAATAATTCATACTCAAATAATCTGCAATATTATTTTCCTTTCCTTTAATATGTTTGATTTCCATATCAAACTCACTAAGGAAATATAACCATCTAGCTTGTCTAGAATTTAAATAAGGTTGAGTGAAGAAGTATTTCAAACATATGTGATCTGTCATTATAATGAACTTCTTTCCTAATGTATAATGTCTCCACATCTTTAATGCATGTATCACCACAGCTAATTATAAGTCATACATAGTATAATTTTGTTCATGTTTTTTTAATTTTCTTGACTCATATGCTATGACTGTGTTTTACTGTAGCAATACTCATAATCCTTCTGCACATGCATATGTACATACTACAAATTCTTTGCTTTTATCAGCAACCTTCAATATGGGGGAAGCTGTTAGTTTAAGTTCTAATTGTTCAAAACTATGTTGACACTTTGCTTTCCATTCAAACTTTACTCCCTTTTTCTGTAAAGTAATAGGATAGGCTAAGGCTGAAAATCCTTCCACAAACCTACGGTAGTATACCACAATACCCATGAAGGATATTATGGCTAGGACATCAGTAGGTACATGCCAATCCATAATAGCTTGTATTTTCTCTGGGTCTACTGTTAAGCCATCCTCTGAAATTACATGACCCAAATACTCAATTTTGTCCTTGTAAAATTCACACTTTCTGAGTTTTTCATACAACTTATGTTCCCTAAGTGTTTTTAGGACAACTCTGAGATTTTCTTTGTGTTCTTCGTTTTTGTAATATACCAAAATGTCATCAATGAAAACTAATACAAATTTGTCTAGATACTTGTGCAATACACTATTGAGTAAGCACATGAATGTACCAGGTGCATTAGTAAGTCCAAAAGTTAGGACTACAAATTCAGAATGTCCATATCTAGTCCTGAATGTTATTTTATTGATGTCCTCATCTTTGATTCTGAGCTAATGATATCTTGTTCTTAAATCAATATTTGAGAAGATAATGAATCCTCTCACTTGATCAACCATGATAGAAATTGAAGGTATGATTGTTGAACAATTTGCCAATTGGTCTGTAAAAATGAAAGAACAAGTTGCCTCTCATAATAATTGAATATTTTGAACTGTTCTATGAGGACAATCATGTAACATGTGATGTTCTCCACATCCCTAGCACTTTAATTGTTCTTTCATTTTTACAGACCCTTCCTTTTTGATCTTGCATCCATCTTCTTAGACCCAGTCTGTGATTGTGCTAATTGGTTCTCTCCAAATTTGTTAAACTTCTTTCTTTGATGTTTTTTACCAAAAATTTTCAACTATGTTGGTTTTACTCTTTTAACATTTGATTCAACTTCCATTTTTCTTTGTTTTTCCAAATTTTCAGCTGATCGTTTCTGCCTTTGAATTGTTGATAACATATTCTTACTTTGTGAATATCTTCATCCATTTTCTTATGATTTTCAAATTATATTCTTGCCTTATAGATAGTAGGTAGGCAGTTTTAAAATCATGATACTTTGGTCTTTTCCTCTTTGATATAAGTCACATATTGAAGCAAGTTAGTAAATTTGGTAAAAAAATCATCAATAGTGAGTTGTCCCAATCTTATCTCATGATATTATTTGGCTTTGTCATTATAATATCTCTCATTTAGATATTTAGACTTCAATTTTGTTTGAAATTATTCATAGGTAACATTTTTTTCATCCAACACATGTACCATCTTAGTTTATTTTGAGCACAGGGTAGCTTTACCCTGTAGTTGTTAAATGGACAAACTACCTTTCAAGTTACGTCCATATTCATAGACTTGAAAGTATTTGACCATGTTCAAAAGCCAAGCTTCTGCATCCTCCTCCTTTTCACCATCATAAGTGAGAGGTTTGATTTTTTGAAATTCTCCTTGCAATTCCTTTTTATTTCTGGACTGTTGTTCAGATGCTTCACCATCCTTAGATCCTTCTGAGTTGGTTTCAAATTCCTTCCTTTTTTTTCAAGGGTATTCACTTTCGTGACTAGACCCTCAGGTTAATTCCTTTATCAACCTCTCTTGCGCTTCACTGGCTTGCAACAATCGTCCATTGCTGGTTCTCATCTGAATCAATTCTCGTTTCATATCCCTGACCATATCCAAAAACTGAGCATTTTGATCTAGTGGATTTCCCTCACCACCCAGAACCACGTAAAACTCTCCTTTGTCACTCATAATAACAATTGTACTTTTCTGCACTTAATCACTATATACAAAAATGAATTAGTGCATCAAATTTTAAAAAATTGAAATGAATTTATAGCAGCATAATTTTTTGGTTTTTATATTTTATTTTTTGTGTGGGGACACATAGGCCCAGTGATTTCAACATGGGCTCTAATACCATTTGTAACAAATCTGCTTACCCAAAAAAAAAAATTATATTTATACACATTAGGCTACTTTGTTGTTATCTGACTTTATTACAATTCGTTATATTGTGATGTTTCAACACATGTTTACTTTCTATCATCATAATTTTTCTAAAGACATCTTTGTTTGTGAACAAAATTAACCCCTATTGTTAATGATATTTAGATCAGCCTTCAATGATTCCACCATTTCTCTTTCAGTCTTGATTGTCGTTTGTGCCATTTCTGCACTATACACACTTTTATTATAATAGTAACTTATTTTACTAATCATTTATATCTTCATAATATTATGCATTTTCTATATTCTTATTAAAATAACCAAATTAAGATTTATAATAGAATATCTACTTAAATTCTAACATTATAATTATCACCAAAGATTTCCCTTCTAATTATTCTCCACCCTTTTAATCCTACATTCCACTTATACAACCTTTTTAAATCTAAATTTGAGGATTAATATCGGGGCTATCTATCCACACATGGACTTAGCACTTACCCTAGCAATTAACTTATGTAACACATTTATCATATATATATATGGATAAAATTGATAATGGATATCCTATGACATTCCAATATACTACCCTTACATACCATAGAGCATTATTCCAATCATATTTTAGTTTCTTCAATTTATAATTAATTCAAACCTATAACCTAACGTTACATAGGTGCATGTATTATTTATGAGGTTAGGTTACTATATATTAAACGTTACACATATAGTTATGCCTACATGGTAACATTGCATTGAGTTGTTATGTTAGAGTTTCCTATGTATCGTTTAATTGTCATCGTATGACATACTATACTAAGGTTTCAATGTTTGGATATGGGAAATCTGTATTGGGATTTCATCGTATCTCTCCATAAATGTTGACAGCTCTTGGAGGTCATTCCTCTGTTCGAGGTTATCAACATTTTAATGGAGGGAACTTCGGTAATTAACTCATCACATGGCCTGTTGGTAATTTCGATTTCATTGCACCGTGGATGGATGCCACATTTATGATGAGGATGATGTTGTATCCTATCCCTCTGTATTCTTTGTTTGGTTTTAGATGGCTTTTCCTTTTTTGGATTTTCATTTGAACCTGTCAATGTCAGCAAGGCACCGGCTCTGGTTCTCCACCCATGCCTGTGAGCCATCTCATATCCTGCTCGTTTGTTTACTGTTACTCGTTCTGCATCAGGTAACTAAACGTCATTGTTTGATTTATTCTGGCCACTGTATAATTTTTCGTTTTTATTAGTTTTGGTTTTTGTTTCTTCTGCAACTTAGTTATGTTTCATACGTTTTATTTCCTGTTAGATTGAAAATTATCTCTTACTATGTCTATATTTTTTCTTAATGATTGGTTACACACTAGTTCAATTGATTATTTCTCTTACCTCTTTTCCACATGTATTGATGTAAGTTATGTACTTAATAATTAAATTCTTGCAACCTAACAATAGATTTAAACCCTACTACTTGGGTTTAGACATTTTGTTTGTTGGTTTAAAAATTTCATTTGTCTATGTAACTATACAGAGCTAACTATAGCTATTATAGTATGTTCTATTAAATATTTCATACTATAAAACGTAAAATTTTATAGAATTTAATGATACAGAAAGGATAATTTCCACATCTCTTTCTACCTCACTCATCATACTCTAAATTTCATCATAATAACAATTTCATAAAACAAAATTAAATTACTTGTGCATACCAATTTTGGTAAGACTATTTCCCACCCAACCTTTAGCTTTCTACATCCCCCAGCCAACAACAGATTCTGCAAAGTTTATACAACCTTTTTGTCTATCCAAGATGGTGTTGTCTTTCTTTCCCTTCAGCATGTTTCATAGCCATTCCAGTTAATAAGATGTTGTTTTCTTTGCCTCATTTTCTTTTTTACTTACAAAGCCTACAAAACTAGTTTTTTCCTCTTTCTAGTTTCATTTCACCTCTTCTGAGTAACTTTCCAATTTACTGAGGTATATTTTAGAATTTTATCTCCAATCTAATATTTTTAATTTATTTTATTTTCTCCAAGGATTTTTGGAGAATTTGGGAAAGTCTTTAGATTTAATTCCATCCACATTGACTTGAAATCTTGGTCTCCAATATACTCTAGTCTTTGCACAATAATTAAAATTCCACATTTATAAAATAAAAAAATATAATATGTCCACAATTATTGTTTTCCTTTAGGTCCAATTAACCTTTAGGATTTTCAACTCTCTAATAAAAGAAGTAAAAATATGGATATTACAAATGATATACATGACTATAACTATTACTACATGAGAGAGATAGCTAACAGTATGACCACCTATTTTCTAGTATTCCAAGTGGCAGAAGATGTTAGTATGTCGTCCTAGCTAGTTTTGGACCTCAAACTGAGAAAAACAATTTCTTGGACAAGTAGTACACTAAAGACGAATAAATAAGCTATGATTCTATTTTTTCGAGCTGAAGATGCCAAATTATTCACATCTCATCCTTGTTCATGTTTTGTGTGAATGCATAGTTGCTGTCATCAGTAGTAGGCACGTTGAAAACATGAGAAGAGCCACTACTATCTTGACCCAGAATTTTTCTGTTGATGCGCAAAATTCACTATCTCACTCTTGGGAAGTCTTCATGCATTCCTAGTCTCGTTTTTATGGCTTATGGAAATAACCTTCTTTATCTCCGAGCTTTCTTTTTCAAATTCAAAAACAAAAATTATCGCAACCCAATACAATTTGCTGGAGAGGCCTAAGTTGACGCTCTCCATAAAAAATTTTAAGGCTCATCCCACAATATAGTATTTACAAAATACAAAAAAAAATCATGTCATATGCACAAATAACATACCACTCTACTTAAATTTTATGGGAACACTGTACAATTTATAAAACATTCATGCTTTAAACTAAAGTATCTATTCTAACAATATTTAATTTAATATATGTAGAAAGCATTAATAATATAATAGTTTCCCATCTTCCTAACCCTCCCATGAGGAAGTGAAGCTAGAACCATCTCTGATACCATAAAGGAAATTTTAGGAGAAGACATGGTACACAAAAATACACACAAAAACTATTTTGTATTACACACTTGCCTTCAATTACCATATATTTACATAGTTGAACTTAGATCCAACCACTTATAACTTTAGAGATAAGAGTTAAGAATATCTCTCAACTACATTCAAAAAATCTCAACAAATTCCAAACCGAGCATGGAAACATTATTACTAAAATATGTGAGATCCTTGAGAAATGAGAGAAATAATTGATACATATATTATACTAGAGTTGAAGTGAATGCTTGATATGGTAATGGAAGAGTATCTTCATATGGTTTTTCCATAGTGTGCATAGTTTATTATGCGAACCCATTATATGTATGTTTTTATTTAATTTATTATTTTCCTCAATAATTTACATAACTTATTACTTTTATTATTTTTATTTATTTGATGTATAGTTTTTATTTAAATTATTATTCTTTAATAATATTTATGAATTATTTGCATAAGTTTTTATCATTTGAATAATAAAAATTGCATGATTTTGTTGATAAACAAATTATAATTGTATGAGAGAGATATTAATGTCGATAAAAAATATTAAGAATAAAACATAACGTAAGCTCAAATAAAAAGTAACCAAAAAAAAATAATAGTAAAAAAGATAAAGGGATTCAATTGAATTTCATTGTATTGTAGTTTAAAAAAATAATATACATATAAAATTAAAATGAATTTAAATAATAATGATTAGTATTCATAAACATAAATTTTATAACAAAATAAGTATATAAAAAAAGATATCAGATAAAATGTAAATAGTAGTTATAAATTAAGATTCATTTTACCATGAATTCATAAGTGTTACCTTTATGATGTTTTTGAATTTTGGATGCTACAAAGTGATTTGATAGGGTTTGGGTGATACCTACAACAACATATTGAATATTACAGACCAAAAAACATGTCAGAGTCATCATGAGCATGGTTTAACCTCATAAACAACTAAATATTGAATGGCCTAAGAACAGCCCATTGAGGAGGGGCAAAACCCCCACTTACCATAAAGTATTGGGGGGTTCTCAGTCGATTATGGTGGGGATTGCAGGTTATTCATCTGGAAACAAGGTTGTGGATGTAAGTCCCATATTAGGGGCCCAATGTCAAGCCTAAATTAAGGGGGGATTCCTATCAAAGGCAATATCAAACCCTAAATTTGTGAAACCCAATAACCAGTTGGAGAAAATACCATAGCTCATGGAGGATCATCCCTGATTTTTCAATTTAATGGGCATATTTCCGAAAGAATAGGACATCATGAACTATATCCATCTTAAATGGAATCTCAAGGGATTGTTGGAACTAAGGTTTAGAATAAAAGGTTTTTTATGGTCATATTTGTAAATTTGGATGATCGAAAAAGGATTTTAGAGAACAACCTATACTTTCTGAATAAAAATATTATTTTCATGAGATTTTTGGAGGATTGTCATAAACTTGAGAAAGAAAAACTCATAGAAGCATAGGTTTGGGTAAGAATCTTCTCCACACCTGAGGATTTTTGGGAGCTATATTTATTGGAAGCAACATGTAATGTAATTGACACCTTTATGATGATATAAGAGATCACCAAAAAGAGAATACGGACATCCTATGGCTGTATATAAGTCTATATGAACATATCCTAACCGCATCGTAAAATAAATTGAAATGGAACGCCATGATTTTATATGTTTGTAATCGCTCGACTACAAACATGTTTCTTTGAAGTGTTGGTGGTTCCATGAACACAAACACCTTATAAGAGACTGCCCCCCTCAATTTAGTTGAGACCAAATGGAATAAAGAAGAATGGGATCAATATGGATTCAATTCAATGGGAAATAAGAGGTACAAAGCCATAAGAAATCAAGTGGCTCAGTCTACACAGATAAAACCCAGGAGGAGAAGTCGATGGATCTAGGGGAAAATAGATATGCAGTCCTATATTAACTCGAAAATCAAGGGGAACTAGAGATATAGGAAAAGAAGAAATTTACTCTAGCTATGGAAACACAAGAGATAAGAAAAGCCATAGTAGAAAGGGAACATCCCAAAAAAATAAACATGGATGACCCAAAGTAGGATCGAGAGCTAAAATTAGTCTTAGCACATACTGGAAAATTCTTGAAAGCAAAGGATAAGTAGAATTGATTGGGACCATATGAGAGGACCATGTTGAAATTATCCACACATGGGTATGAGCGGAAGCACAAGAAATCCCTATCAATCAACTCCAAGACTTCCTCTAGAAGGAAACCCCTCAGTTTATATTAGGTAATTGTATTATGACTATAAATTATGTGTGTGTTGAGTGAGAAAGAGAGAGGAGACTGTGTGAGAGAGAAAATGAAATTACATTGGATCTGTTGTAGGTTGTATCTCTTCAATTTCATAGAGAATATAAAAGGAAGGATTGGTTGTTTCTCCATGGATGTATCACACATTGGGTGAAACACATATATCTGTGTCTACGTTGTTTGATATGTTTTTTGTGTTTGTGTGTCTGCATATTTTATGTGTTCCATTTATCTATAGTATATAATTTTCTAACATCACAATCCTCTCCCCGAAATGTTATGATGTTAATAAAAAAGAGTAATAAAGGGTGTAAAAATTTTAATGAAGTAAGGAGCGAAGTACGAAAATTCATTTTGAACTCCGGTCAAATGAACTGAATCATGGAATACTATCACTAATATTCCTTAAGTTCGCAATGAAATTGTTCTCGTCGAATATTCATGGGTTGAATACTAAAGGAAAGTAGAGATACCACAGAAAAATATCGAACAAGAGAAACCAGATATAGTGATGTTACAAGAAATGAAAATTTCTAAAGAGATTTTGAGGTTTATTATGGATAAATGTTAGTGTGGGAGGGAGGTGATGAGGATAGACGCAAGATGAAAAACTTTGGGCTAACAGTAATCTAGGATCCTAGGTGGATAAACATTCAAGACTTATTTACAAACATGAATATTCTCTCAAAAATATTATATTTATTAGGCTGTAGAGAAAGGGCAAGCTTATTGATAGTGTATGGTAATTCAATGCAGGCTCGAAAGGATAAATTTATAGAATATTTGAGAAGGGTCAGAGAATCACTTACAGGTGACTACCAGATAATTGGCGGTGAGTTTAATTTGATTATAAATTCTGAGGAGACAGGGGGAGAAAACATGCGAACAGATCCTGTGGCAGCAAATTTCCAGGAAACCATTAAGGACCTAAATATGGTGGAGGTAGAAATGTAGAATGATTTCCACACATGGAACAACATGACGAAGGTCAGAACTAGGTGGCTTTCCACCAAGATCAGTTCCTCATTTATGAAGATTCCTTATATTAAGATGCAGTCATCTAAGTAATGATCCTTCCTTGCTTGGGATCATATCAGTATCCAATTCAGCTATGGATACACCTGCAGTGGGCTCCAAATTATAATTCCTTCCATTTTGAGAGATTTTGGCTACATAAACAAGACATAGTGAACAAGATGGAATAGTTGTGGTAGGAAATGGTGGTAGTTTCATGAATATATTCTATTGTAAGTTGAAGGACCTAAATATTAGAATCTAGTGCCAGAAAAAGGATGTATTTTGGAATATTTTGGCGGAAAAGAAGAATTTGGAGACTTGGATAGAGGAAATGTAGAGAAATATCATATTGGAAGGTAGATCAGAGTCACTAGTTGAGGAAGAAGGTTGGATTATCCATTAAAAAGAGTCACAGTAGAGGCAAGAGGAAGTTATTTGTGGACAAAAATTGCAAGTGCAGTGGTTAAGAGACAGAGAATGAAATACTAAGCTTTTCCAATTCTGAATGGTCAAGCATCAACTTCATAATCGAATATTCTCCATGATGTCTAGGGATGGGAATCTCCTTGTCGAGAATAGCAAGATGGAAGTAGAGTTTGTGGCTTTCTGTTAGGAATTTTTAGCAGAAGGAGACCAAGATATATTTGAAGCCATTAATTGGGTAACTAGTTTCATTCGCAAACTGATCATTGTAGATCAAAATGAGGCCCTCATGAGATTAATCTCCTACGAATAAATGGAGCTAGTGATGAACGATATTATCTGTAGAAAATCTCTAGCTCCAGCTAGATTTACAATGAAATTATTTATGGCTTGTTGGTACTTTCTTGGTATGGATATTCATGCTTTGTCGGAGGAGTCCCAATGTTCATAGTAGTTATCATATGGTTTAAATGCAACCTTTATTACTTTTATCCCCAAGTGTAATAATTACAGTGACCCAAGTGAATTCAAAACTATTGCTCTATGTAATGTGGTTTATAAAATAATCTTGTCAGTCATTTATTGACTATTAAAACCCCATCTGAAGACCATCATCAACCCTGAGAATACCAATTTTTTGGAGGGTAGACATATATTGGATGGCATAGTGGCTTCCCAAGAAGTGGTGCACACGTTGAAACAAAATGAGAAAGCGGGAATGTTGGTCCAACTATATCTATCAAAGGCTTATGATCGACTGAATTGGGATTTTGTTATGACAATGTTGGAGGAATTTGGATTTTCGGATGCTTAGATTCAGTGGATAAGGTCAATGGTCTATACCCCTTTCTTCTCTATCTTCCTCAATGGATCTCCTACATGTCCATTCATATCCTTATGTAGTCAAAGGAAGGGATACCATCTTCCCCATTTTAATTTTGTCATTGCTACATAGGTGTTAGGGAAATACATTAAAGTCGCTACTCATATAGGGTTTATGAAAGGATTTCATAGTTTTGGGTAGGATCTACATGTGACTCATCAACAATTTTTTGATGACATTATACTCTTTTTGGAAATGTATCTGTAAGAGATCCAAGCTATGGACACTATCCTTTCTAATTTTTATGTTTCTTTGGGGATGTTGATCAATAAGGCAAAGTACATCATGTATTTATTCAACATCCCAATGACGATTCAAAGGAATTTGGCCCATATTCTCAATTTTTTTTTGAAATGCTTCCAACCAAATATCTTGGAATCCCCTTGGTCTCAAATCCCTTGTGCATGGTTTATTGGAAATAGGTTTGACACAAAATCTCAAAGGGACTAATAAATTTGACCTTTTGGTCATTGAATATTGTAGGAAGGACCACTTTTCTCAAGGTTGTTATTGAAGGCATCGCGGTGTTCCAATTATCGATCCTTCAAACCCCTAAAGGAATATAAAAAGATATTGTGTTATTTTCCAAAAATTCTTATGCAGGGGGCTCAAAAGAAAATGGGTGTTAGTATCATGGGAGAAGCTATATCTCCTGAAATGGGGAGGTGGTCTAGGCCTTTGAGACGATTAACAAGGTGATGGGGGAAAAGCTATGGTAGTGATGGTTGCAAGGTCATTCAAAATTATGGAAGAGCATATGGGATACGAAGTAATTTCAGGGAATGTTTGAGGAGGACAAAATCAGAGCTTCAAAGTTTATAAAAGTTTCTCCTCTTCGCAAATTGGTGTGAAAAAATAGAGGCATAGTACAGGATAACATATTTTGGAAGATTACAAATTGTTCCTTGGATCGATTATGGAAGGATTCATGGCAGTATATGACATTCTTGGAATAAATGGAGTATCTATTACCTATAAAGGATTTTACTCAGGCATAATGCACTTCTCGAGTGGTAGAATTTTGGAGAATCCCAAATCCCTAGTCCACTTGGAGGGAGTGAAAAAAAATGCATAATTGGGCTGCAGTAAGAGAAATTAAAAATTGGTTGATCTATCAACATGCCCCTAGGGATAGGAAAATTTTGATCACAGAGGGTCGAGAAAAATTACTGTGAGAACACAGAACAATATTAATATTCACAATTAAGGAAACATATGGTCTAGCCAACAATTTGGCGAAAGATATGAACCTCCAAATTCTAGCCAAAAAATATCCCACTTTATTTGGCCAATATGCCATCAATGATTAGTGACTTGGGATCATCTTTGAAGAAAATGTTTTTTTGGTCCAACATGGTGCCCAATGTATCAGCACCACGAGAAGAATGTGGAGGATTGTTTTAATGCTTTTGAGGTGGTGGATGATCTATGGGAGAGGGTTCAAGGAGTGTTTGGCCATTTGGACCGCTCACCAAGTAGCTTATGTGAAACAAAGGAACAATAGAGTGGATCACTATTCAAAATACTGGTAGTCAGTTGTGCATGGGTTTTGGTCCTATGATTCATACTATAGAATATATGGAAGGAGATAAATAACATTCTATTTAAATATTAGAGATCTCTTATGGAGGTAGTATGGAAGATATCCATTAGGAATGTGAGGGGACAATATTAACATAAAAATTGATAGAGGAAGATTGGAAAGCACAAGGGGAGGAGGTATTAATTTTAAATAAATTGGAGCTCTCACAAGCATCGACCGAGATCCAATTCCCTGATCCGATAAGAGCTCCATCTCTTTCACCCACTAGATTTGTATTCCCACCTGAAGGATTCATTAAGGATAGTTTTTTACCGGGGTAGGGTTCAACTTAATCTTGTGGGACAACCTAGGGAGACCATTGTGAGTGTACATTGGATACTGCAAACATACCACAAATAATGTGGCAAAATTTACAGTGTTGGAAAAGGGTATTATATTAGAATGAAAATTGGGATTGACTAAAATCCAATTCATAGGGGTCTTAGAATTGGTGGTGAATATAATTCATAAACATATTATTTACTCCACCTATAAAGTGATCAAAATTTGGTGCCTAGAGCACCAGTCCATAAGAATTCAAGAACTACTTTCTAATTCTCCATATGCCATCACCTGCCATGCGAGACCATCAGAAAATAAGGTGGTCGAATACTTGGTGAATTGCGATATTCACGATTCTCCTATTGGATTTAAATCTGAATCGATTCCCTTGCTTAAACCTCTAAAAATTAAGAAATTCGAAAACTATATAGTCTAGAGTGACAAGATCTCCACAATGGGGTCTCTAATTGATGTGACAAGGGTTCAAGAGGGAGATTTTACTCCTCGTGCAAGTGGAAATTGAATGTGGTTTCATGCTTGCGAAGACTCCGCTAGTAGGTGGGTTAAGAACATTCTAGAAGAAGCGATGGTTATTTGTGAAGTCTGGTGGAAAAATGACCTTGAAAATTGGTTTCAAGGGATGAGAGGTACATCGTCGGGGGAGGTTTATGTTCCTAGAAAGTAGGAGGGTTACTGCTTGTAGCTCTACTCTCCCTTTCTATTGTAAGGTCAAAATTGTGTGGAAATTTTGGGGAAAATGCTGCTAATTCTGTTAGTGAGGAGCTTTGAGTCATAATCATATTGAACCTTGGTTTTCAATGGCTGTTTTTTATCATGGGGAGACTTATGGTGCAGGATCATGTGGGGTTCTGTGGTGTCGTGTTTCCTTCATGTCAATTGGGGAGCCATTATAATTTTCTTCGGTTTAAGTAACATATCACTATGTGTTCTTATAATTAGTTTAGGTTTCATTTAATTGGGTCTCTCGGGTGGTGTTCAATGTGTTCCGAGGTATTAATTGAGTATTCATTGAAGTTAGAAGAAGTGCAATCCTAGATCGAACTCCTCTTCACTATTTTCATTGGCCCTTGGAGTGGTAGAGTGTAATTGTCTTACGTTCTCTCAGTATTTGAGTTCCTAGGGAGAGTTTTGGGCATCAATTGTTGGACAAAGGGATTTTTTGTTGTGTGAGCTTGGGGGGTTGGTATAGGATGGTAGAATCTGTAGAGTAGGGTATTTGGCCTACTGTCATCTAGAGGTAATAGCAAGGTCACATTTATAGTGTAACAACCCTGGTAAAAAATAAAAAATCCATGTAGAAAAATATAACACCAAGGTCATGGGACACATATTCCAAGCCGAATGTTGGGAAAAAAATCATATTGACTATGACATAGTTTTATTATGGCTAAAGGAAATTTGAAAAGTAAATGGCAAAGGCTTCAGAAAGGAAAAGAGATATTATTGGCATTTTATTTATGAAAACTAAAGGGAAATAGGAGAAAAGGGAGGTGAAAGGTCACAAGTTGCATGTGAGGAGGAAAATGAAGGAAAATAATGGAAACTGAAGAAAATAGAGGCCTCATTGATATATAGGCTTCTGAGAATCAATTGGTAACCTTTTTTCTATTTCTTTTGTGGATATCTCTTCTATTCTCTCTCTCATACTCTTCGACACTTAAAGTTTCTTGGAGCACTCTTGGAGGAGTGTGGCATACTTGGGATTTGGAACAAGAAGGTGAAGGAAAGGCACGAAAACACAAGAGGACATCAGGATCAATGACTAAAAATATAATTTCTTTGTAGGTATCAGGTTGCATGTATGGTTTCTTTGATAGTTTTGGCATACATGGTACTTGAATGTGGCTTCTTGGTTATGATATTCCATTGGCATGGAGGATTTCCTGGCTTGACAGTGGTTTTTCCTAACCTTTCAATTTCTTGGATAGCCATGGTATTGTCAATTTCTAGCCTTTATTTTCTGGTTGGTTCTCATATTACTTTGGCCATGGGTTGAGTTATTAGGTGATGTAGCCTTGGATGGACCAACTCTCTAGAGCCCTGAAACAACTTAGGTTGAGCTACTAGTCGTCGAGCACTAGATGGAAAAATGCTCTCGATCCCTTGGTGGGTTGAGTTACTAGTCCTGGAGCCTTTTTTGGACAAAATATATGGAGCCCAATAACATCTATAGATGGAGTTACTTGTCCTGGATAGTTGGTTGGAACAAATTCTCTGGAGCCCTGAACAACTTGGGTAGAGACCGATGTGGTGATGGTTAGTGATGTCTGACTGTGAGGTGGAATGACTGGTTGAGGGATGAGGTGGTTGGCCTTTGGAAGCCCTGGTTTGGTTATGCTTGATATGTTTCATGAGATCCCATATTCATGCTTGTAATTTGGCATGAGGATGACTCGTTGAAAGAAATAATTGGTGCATACCTGGAATTCTCTAATCTCATTGGATTTGAATATGGTAATAAGAGATATTTATTTTTTGGTATTTTCATGAGTAAATGTACTTGATTTTATGTGGCTTTAATGGTTATTTCCTCATTGATATATCTTTGTTTATTCATTGGTTCTAAGCATGTTTTATGACATATATGATGTATGGAGCTCATCATGTTTTGATTATTATGTGAAATAATAATGAATGAATGACCTAATATATTATAATGCAGCTAATGTGAGAAGGCCTCACTCCTTCTTGATGATTCACAGATAATTATGATATCCCTATTCTCAAATATGTTGTTGAAACTTGTAGATTTCATATTTGTGATATGTTTGATGAAATGACTATCATTGTTGGGCTTGGTTAGGTCAAGTCATTGATGCAATTTTTTATTAAAAGTATTTTTCTTGGTTTCATTTATTGTCTTGGAAAGTATCATCAACTTCTGGGCACTAGTTTGGAGCCTAGGCTTGAAAATGTGGCTTAAATCTCGCAGTCTCTCGCATAGTAGTAGATGAAAAATACTGCAGTATCTCACTTGCAGGAATTTTTGGAGCAACTGGAGGGTCCCGATCGTATGCATGCCCGTGTCATGGGAGTGATTGGGGTTTATTTGAGTGAAAATGAAAATTGACTTAGGTCTTGGGCACGTGGAGGTGTGGTTTAGCTTTTGTGGCTCATGTATCTCATGAGGAAGGTTAGTAAGGTTTTCTTGTGTCAATCACACTTCCTTAAGGTGATCTAGGAGGTTGAATCATATCATAGTAACTCTTCATCATATGTTTACTATGATTGGCCAGTTACTTGGGTAGATGTGGGAGGAAGGTGTTACAGAGTGGTATCAGAGCATCGATCAACACTTGGAATAAACAGGTGAAACTTGTTTGTCATGCATACATGTTAGTTGCATATGTGTTCTTTATGTTTATGGACTATGTGCTTATTGTGTATGCATGGAAGTGGTCATTGATGCAGTTGTGTCACCATTTGGAAGTTAATGGTGTTTTTTTTTTTTTATGTGATCATCGTGGGTGCATGTCAGTTATGAATTTATTATGCATGTGAGTTTCAATATTTTGTTAGGCATGAATTTTCATGGTTAAGGTTGTTGCCCATGAGGTCATTGTAGGAATTCTAGGTCATGATGATGTTGTTGAAATTTTATGATGTTGATGTGTTGGTTGCGATAGATCAGGAGATGAAAATCATCAAAGTGAAGTTGAAGCACTAGACTTTGGGGTTAGAGTATATCGTGATACAAGTATTGTATGTTTGGAATACAGGTATCTTAGTTAATGGATTGTTATATGCATTAGGGTTATATACATGTTTGTCATTTTATTGTAGTTATGGTTACATGAATGGTACATGCTAGTTTAGTGAATTCATATGCACGTGTGTTAGATAGTCATGTAGGATATGAGATTGTTGCTGATGTTATATGTTATTTAACTTGATGATTATGTTATGTGTTAACTCTTTGTTGTTATATGTTAGTTAACTTGATGATTAGTGTTATTTCATTAAGATATTGATGTTATATGTATCGTGTTCATCCATATTGGTCTGTGTAGATGGTTATGGTTGTGATATTTATGTATGATTTGACCTATTTGTGATATTGTGTTGTACTAATCTAGACTGATTGTGCATATGTGATTGTTATGCATGAATGACAATTGTCTATAAGTTCATGATATGAACATGTTAGCTGGTTCTAATTATGGATATCATTACCTTATTTGTGTTTTAGTTTATATGTTGTGAAATTATATTGTGCTAATATAGCTTGATTGTGCAGACAAGATAACCTCCCCTAAGATACTTTAAGGTATGAGTTTTCTTATGTCATATACTTGGTGCTTGAGTGTTTTATTATGTCATTGATTTGGTGTTTGAGTGTTTGGTATCTATTATGTCATCTATTTTCTATTGGAATGTTTGATTAATGTCATGATGTGAGTACGTGTCTATAATATTGCATGAAGGAATTCTATTTCTTTAATATGGTTATAGTAAAACTGACATCACTGATATGTACTTGAGTGCAAGTGAGAGCTTGTTGTAGTGTTATGATTTATGAATACGAATTGATTGTTATCATGGCATAGGTTATAGTATCAGTAAAGGTTAATTTCAATTACTAGATATGATGTCTTGATCTTTGGAACATGTGGCTAACATGTGTGACCAATTGTAGGGCACCATGCTTGGCATTAGTGTGACGAGATAATAGTTGATTTGTTTATATAACTAACAATTAGGTGATGTGACACTACCTAATAAGACTCAATTTCAACAAAGAAAAGGTAAAATGAAGGATTGGGGTGAAAGCTCCTTTAGCTATGTTTGGAAGTTGCAATTCCAAATGAATGAGCGCTTGCATGAATACAAGTAGCCTTCTTAACCATCATACTCTCTGGAATTATGTGGATATGTGCTAGATTTATTAACATACATTTGATAAGTATAACAGTTGGTTTCTAATTATAATTGGATTTTTCAAGGGATTGGAGTCCCTTTGAGAGATGATATATGTATGTGTTCAGATACAAAGTTGTGCTTGCATAACAAAATAAATTAACTAGTATATTGTAGGTTTATATTATATATTTAACATTGGTCGTGCTTTCTGATTTAATAAAGTTGTCAATTAATGAATCAGCGAATGAGATATTAACACTATGCAAACTAATTGATATTTCAGGCACTCTTTACAGTAAGAGATGAATTCCTTGTCCCTTTTCGCTGCAAGTAGTAGTATGAGATTTTGACCGTGTTAAACAATTAATAACAATAATTGTTACAAAGTGTTTGGTATCGTTAGTCAACTATTAAATCATGGTCTACAAAGAGAGTGGAAATATTTAATAACACCGTACTTCCGAAGTGATCGATATATTTAGTCAAATATCAAATTTTCGTGTACGAAGGGCTTGGTTTTCAAAATGAAAGGTCAATTGGTGGGCCATGGCAGCCTCTGCAACCCCGGAGTTGAATGAAGATCAATTCCAACTCAAAAGTCGAAAGATATTTCTGTGTACCCAAAGACTTTGAGACTCGGAAGAAGAAAAATACAACGAAATTGTTGGCAGTCTGCATGGAGAAGGAATAACAGCACCATTGTAGATTTTCCCCACTCGAACTTCGACATATGCTATATTTTCTGTTCATTTTTCATAAGCTTATAGCATTTTTCGATATGGAAGCGAATTTAGTAATCTAAATGTAAATTTTAAAATATATTGGAAATCTAACAGATTCCCAAGAAAGTTAAAGAGTTAATAACCCTGAAGTCTACGCCATCGAATTTTAAATATGTTATGGAATGCACAATGAAGTGCGTGCAATAGAGTGGGTACATGGCTAACTGAATGTTTTATTTCACATTTTCAAAGACAAATATTTGATAAGCTTGTCCTGTCATCATTAATTTTGATAGGGTTTTGTGTCCATTTGTTTCATTTTTCCAAGAAATGGCTCCTCGGGATATCCTACCTTACTGTTGTTGCACGATGGTAATAGGTCTATGTTATCTTCCCTGTAGACTTGGAATTTCAAATTTGTTTGCCTTTTCAAGCTAAAATCAGTTATTTGTTTTGTATGTAGGTTTTTTTTGGCATAGTCTAAATTTGAGAGTGAATAACTTTCTAAGGGTTATTTTTTTATTAATTTTTTAAAAATTAGAGTTTAAATTATTTAGTATACATAATTGATTTTTTTAAGAGGATTTTTAAAGTGCTGAATATATTTATGTATTTAAAATTGTATTTTAAAAAACAAAAGATTTTAAAATTGTATTGCAAGATTTTGGAGAATTTGAATGAAAAAGGTTGTTTAGTCTATAAATTAGACTACACTTTTTTTTTGGATCATTTTAATGTACAAACTATGTTTTTTTTCTTTTATTATATACAACTTCCAAACAACAATAACATATCATATTATATACAACTTTCAAACCATAACAATATTTAATATAATATAATTCATACATCTCATATTTAATATAATACAATTGTCATTTAACTAAAAGATGTCCATTTTGCTTGAGGATTCACCAGAATTTGGATATTAAAAATTTATAAACCTAAAATTCTATAACATTAGAAAAAATCCTTTGAAAATGAAGCATAAGAAATGAATTAAATATATATTAAAAATTTATAACCCTCAAACTCTATAAAATTAAAAAAAAACTCTTCTCATAATGAAGAATAAGAAATGAATTAAATATAGGTCAATATTATAGAATAAGAAATTTATATAAAAAAAAACTATGCTATTAATATTTAAGAGACAACTATGTTACTAAAACTTAGAGATTTTTTTGGGTTTTTTTTTTTTTTTTTGGTTACAATAGATGGTCACACTTAGGAACAAAGAAGTCATTGAGAGCTTAATAAGCCATCATCAAGCTTGATTGCTTTATAAAAAATCAACCCCAATAAACTTAACTTGATTGTTTTATTGAGCAGACTTATTCTATAGCCTAATATGAAGCGGATGTGTAAGTATGTATGTGTCTTTTAAGATAAAAATAAAATATCTTTTAAATAGAAAATCAATATCGACTATAATTTTAAAGAAAAAAATATGTTATACATATTTAATTAGTAGTCTAAATAATCTTATATAATTTCATGTAAAAAATATATGTATATTTAAGATTTTTAAATATTAACTTATACTTAAAAATATATTAATAACAAAAAAAACCAGTTTAATAGTTTAATATGTTCTTTATGTTATAATTTTTATAACATTCGAAAATACAATTTAAACAATAAAATATTACACATCTTTTTTTTTTACTCTAAATCATATTTGCATTTGAACAAAATTGATCCATCTCTACTTATATTATTTATATAATTAAAATAAATATATACACCGTCTAATCTAAAATCCACACAAATAAACTTACATATTTACAATCTGACAAATAAACTTACATATTTATAATCGACAATTAAAATCATTTATGATTTAATAATTTTTTTTTTCATCTGTCGGTATAGAAGTTTTTAATTTTCATGGGTCTGCCTCCACCCTCTGGCATGATATGACTGGCGGATTCGGGTAGCAACGAGGAAGAGAGTACAGCTCGAATAATTAGCAGTACAGAGAAAGGGCATCTTCTTAGAGGTTACAGATATGGCAGATGAATTCTTAAACATTGCAGACATGACATGATATAAGGAAAAAAAAAAAGAATAGTTACGATAAGGGTGGGTGCGGGTGTTATATTTTTTGGTGGTTTAGATGTTTCTCTGTAACCATTAATCATGTAAAACCCACATTACCAGAAAAAAAAACAAATGGATTTCCTTAAAAAAAAAGCTTCGGACAGACCACGCAAGTTTAGATGGTAACCGCGTCCCTTTTCCAAAACTCCTCCTGCGTAAAAATTGGATTGAGCATTGATTAATAAAGACTAACGTATCATGATAAGGAATATGTTACCATCGATCACCAGCTTTGTCAGTTTGTTGGTGACTCCTTTGAATTTAATTCGACGTGTCTTTTTCGCCAGCTACTTACCTAACACACGGCACTGAATGTCAACAAGAAATGGCGTTTACGACATGCCAACGAAAGATAATAACACTTCAATCGTTCGGTAACTTGCTCATGCACCTTATCAGGAAAATTAAATTTTTGTGTCCGTATTTATATCCAGTAATTTAAATTTGTTGGCCCTCAAATCCAAATTTGATGTGTTGTTTGCCTCAAAGTTCCTCATTTCAAGTTTAATGCAAGTGCTTGAGTGTCAATTTTTTTGTTTATGTTATGCGCAGATAACAACAATCCGTATGTATTTTATTTGTAGATTTTTTTTTTTAATATATAAGTTTTGAGTATTAAAACAACATTAAGCAATTCGTATTTAAATAAATACTTGAAATAATGTTTTTTATTTTTATTTATTTTTCTATTTAGTAGCCATTCATGAAAAACCATTACAACAAATAGTTATCCAGAATATATAAGCCACTTCCGGGAGACTACTTTTCGACAACTCCTGGTCATAAAAAGTTTGTTTTATCTAGCATCAACATGATTGAATCTACACATTTACAACCGACCATTCAAATTATAAGGTTAACTTAATATCTGTACTTAAATTTACTGTTGCATCTTTTTCTTTTAACATATCTTTATTGATGTTTTAAATTTTTTTATTGAGTGCAAAATATGTTAAAAAAGAAATATGCTAAACCGTTTATATGTCAATAACCTTCATCTTTTTTTTTTTTACATATTTTTATTCATGTTTTAAAATTTTTTATTAAGGTTAAAATATGTTAACAAAAACACTGCTGAACAGTTTACATCTCAATGACCATGGCCATACATATTTATATGGTAAATTTTAGGAATATTTTCAAATTTGAGGAATAAAAATCAGATTAATTCTTTGAACTAGACTCTTTTTATCAAATATCTTAAAATTCTGTTTCTATCCATGGACTTAGTTTTTTTTTTTTTTTTTTGGTTATAGTCTAACTTTTCTATTTTTTTTTCCTAGTCTAATTTTTGTTGTTTTAGTTCTTTTTATAGGTTTTTCCTTGTCAATTTCTCTTTGAAAGGAATTTGTGGGATTTGTCTATTTTATAAGTGTCATCAGAATTATTCATATCTTTGGAGATTTAAGTGAACATTACACAATTCACTTCAGTAAATTTCCAATAATTTACCTATTTTAGATGATAAATATAGTTCAATATCAACAAACCAAAAATTTAGATAATAAATAGCATATTGTTGTCATAATATCTAAAATATTTATTTAGAACTTTTTGGTGGCATTTTGATAGTCATTGATAAGGAGAATCAGGAAAAAAAAGTTGTTGAAAACATAGTAAGGCATTTTCATAGGACTACGAAAAATAATACTTTACTTGGCTCAAAAGAACATAACTTTATCCTTAATAAACCTCATTGAACCTACATATATACAACCAGCCATTAAAATGATGACTTAACTTGAATGTTGAGATCTCAAATTTACTATTTAATATTGTTTTCTTAACTATCCCCATTAATGTATCAAAAAAATTTTGTGAAGTATTAAATATATTTAAAAAACTAAAAAAAACACAATATGAAAATCTCAAATTCCATGAGTGTTTATACCTCCTTAACCATGGTAATCTCTATATCCATTATAAATTCAAAAAATATTTTGAAATTTAAAAGAGGAAAGTGAAGTCAATTGTTTGATATCCATTATCTTTTTAAGATTCCAGTACATTTTTATATTTAAGTTTTTAATTATGAAACTGTTTTCTTTGACGTGACTAACTTTTCCAATTTTTTTTATTATTTTAATTTGTTTTCATTATTCTTTTTAGATTTTTTTAAAACTAGATATTTGAAAATATAATCTAAACGTAACGTAACGTAGAATAAGATTGAACATGTCAAAACGTAACGTAGAATAAGATTGAACATGTCAAAACGTAACGTAGAATATATAGACTAGGTATTTTTTTTTATTGGGGTTGGATTTTCCACCCGTAATGTTGCTGGCCTTGTACATCTTTCTTTGACTCCTACAGAGCATTCTTGATTGTATTTGGGTATCTGTTTCTTTGTTGCTGTCTTGACAGCAGTGAATGTTATCTTGATCATGCACTGTTATATTATCACCTTAACACCTAGTATATATAGCATTTTTTTTCCTCTGAAAAAAATATAGACGAGGTATTTGTTTTTGGGGTTTTCTGAGCATACAATGGTTCACGCAATGTCGAAAAAAGGGTTCATCCGTGAATGTTAGGCATCTCAACTGCCAAACACTGCAGCGCATTCCCATCAATGTTTCCTGTCGTTTAAAATACTTAATTCATTTTCTACTAAATACAACCCGAGAAACCACGCGTGATTTTGTGCGATCAAGTGGGATAATAACGGTAACCAATATATATTTACAGTCTTATTGACCTATTAATAAATGCTTATCGACAATGTATTTATTTAAATTCAATGGTGAACATAATTTATTAATAAATTTAACTACAAGCATATACAATCCTGGGCATTAATGTGTCAATAACACAATAAATATCGGTTGCTTGCACTCAAGCTATTTCATTGTATAAACGCACGAAACATTTTCCCAGCACGCATCCATTTGATTGCCCTCTTGATCTGATGATCGATAGATCCATTACCAGAAGAGAGCGTTTACAGCTGTATGGTGGAAAAGTATCGGGGATCGGCTCGTCTCTTATAATTGCAGATCGGGAAGTAGAACATATACATCAGTTTACTTTTCATATATTATTATGGAGAATTTTATGGTGGCCAAGGAATTGTCTAGACTGTAATTTTTAAGAAATTTTGTAGTATGAATCGTATTTTTAAAGATGAAAGAAATTTTACACTCTGAAACCCAAAATCTTGAAGTTTAATGGAGGCAACCTTATTTTCAAAACTCTCTCAATTTTTATTAAAAAAGAAGCTGATTAGACTAAGGGTATTATACATGCATGGGTTGAGCCTCCTCTCTCAGTACGAAATGTTCCCTTTCATTATTTGCATTCTGTGAAATCAAATTTGAAGATTTAATACAACCCATGTTGAACGGGATGAGCGCGCGTACCAAAATGAACCCAGCTTTGGCGTCGATGGTAATCTATGGGTTTTGCATAGGTACAGGTTCAATCATGTGGATTGCGATGGCTTTCCTGGATTTGGCAACGGGTACACATGTCCTGGAAACTGACATTCATGTGATGGGGGGATTGAATGAGGATGTCCTGACCGTGTTACAATTTCTCAACGGAATGTTTGCATTGCTGGTTGGAATCTCAATCCTGTTGGACTTTCTTAGTATTGATATTACCTTTTATGTTAATAGTAACCGATCTAGAATTGATCCAAGCAAGACGAGCATTCTGTCACTCCGCTCCAAGATCATCGGAGCGCTGCCCAGAGGCAAGTACGGATGTTTGAGAAGATCAGATGACGCAAATAGGAATGATTCATCTTCATCATCATGTACAATCTGTTTGGGGTGTATTGGGGACGAGGATGGGGTTCGCATACTTCCCAACTGCAGACATTATTTTCACATTTCTTGCATTGATCGGTGGCTTCTCCCATGTACTGTCAACAACTCTTCATGCCCTTTGTGCAGACTCACTGTAATTAGCAATGGCCTCCCTTCAAATCACATTTCCACAGTACAAGCTCCAGTTGCCCACTGAAAAGTTGTTTGCCTTACCGTTGGTGTAATTTAGGTGCCTACATTTACCTTGATCCGCCGTTGAGGCTTCCTCTGGGCAAATTTTCATTTTCATGCAGAAATGAATGTGTGAGAGAACATTTGAAATGCGTTTGTTTCCCTTGTTTGCATGTGAGAGAACATGCAGAGAGACATGGAATTTCAAATTTGTTTGCCTTGTCAAGTTAAGATTAGTTATTTTTTTTTCTTTTTTTTTTTTATAATTTAATTTATAGATAAAATGATTTTTTTAAGATTAATTTTCTTATTAATTTTAATCAAAATTTTGATCAAAATTTTTAAAAAATTGAATCTAAATTATTTATTGTATATAATTGAGTTTTATAAGAAGCTTTCAAGATGCTAAATACATTTATGCATTCAAAATTAAATTTTAAACCATAAAAAATATTGAAATTGTATTATAGGATTTTGGAAAATTTCAATGAAAAAGATTATTTAATGTATAAATTAAACAACACCTTTTCTTTTCTCAGTCATTTTAATGTGAAAACTAATGTTTTTCTTTTATAATATACAACTTCCAAATAACAATAACATCTCATAATATATACAACTTCCAAACCACAACAATATCTCACATCTCATGTTAAAATGTGGTGTGAGAAAGATCTAGTAGCTAAAAGAAAATTAAGATATTATAAGGAGGTAATGAACCCCACCTTAGAAGATCAAAAGTATCTCTTTGTTTTAACTATCTCAAAGATGAAAATTAATATAGCCAAGATTAGAACGAACTGTCATGAGCTCCATAGTGAAATAGGGGATGGAAAGGATTTGCCATCTCTATCAAAATATGAACATTGAGGATGAAAATCACTTCCTCTTCCATCTCTATCAAAATATGAACATTGAGGATGAAAATCACTTCCTCTTAGAGTGCCCTGGGTACAACCACATTAGAGCTCAATTTCATAATCTCTGTTGCAATACTGACCTTCCTATCCTTTTAAGATGTCAAAATTATAGTGAGCTCGGAAGGCTTCTCTCCAAGCCTTTCGACATCTTAAATCAAACTAAATAACTCTTTTTTTTAGGTCCAATAGACAAAAGATTGGTCTCAGTAGATGTTAACCATCATCATCATAATTCATACTTCTCATACTTAATATAATACAATTGTTATTTAAATAAGAGATGCTCATTTTTCTTGAGGATTCATGAGAGTAACATTAGAAAATATCCTTTGAAAATGAAGCATAAGAAATAAAGAAAATATATAAATTAAATATAGTTCAATATTCAAGAATAAGAAATTTATATCTATAAAAGAAATATGTTACTAATATTTGAGAGACAACTATGTTATTAAAATTTAATAGATTTTTTTGGGTTTTTTTGTTATAATAGATAGCCACACCTGGAACAAAGAAGTCATCCAGAGATTAATAAGCCATCATCAAAGTTGATTGCTTTAACTAAAATGAACTCCAATAAACATAAGTTGATTGCTTTATTGAGCAAACTTATTTTACAGCCCAAAATGAAATATGTGTCTTTTAAAATAAAATAAAATATTTTCTAAATAGAAAATCAGTGTCTACTATAACATAAAAGAAAAAAAAATGTTATGAATGTTTAATTAATTGTCTAAATGACCTAATATAATTTCATGTAAAATAATTACAAGTTAAAAAAATATATGTGTTTAATATTTTTAAATATTGATTTATACATTAAAATATAGTAATACCAAAAAAACAATTTAATATATTTTTACGCCGGAGGCGTTTTCCATTGCGGGCTTGGGGTGAGCAAACACTGTTCACCCTAGCCAATGAGAGACACTTTTCCAAGCGCATGGAGCCAGTTACATTTTTACATGTGGCAGTTCCTGAACCAATAAAATTCCTCGATCTTGTCCAGTTAAGTCATGTAGTCTTTACATGTGGCAGCTCGATCTGGCGACCAGGTGTTGATTTAAAATTTCAAACTCTCAAATTTAGATTTTCAGAATGAAATCTACATGGCATAGAATGATTTAATGCAACCGTTTAATGTGCATTGAAGAACTTGCAGGTTGCATCGAAGACTAGGCTATTGCCGACTTGCAGCTTGCATAATATTGCCGACTTGCAACGTGCAACCGACTTGGATGTGCTGCTTAAATAGAGTTCCATCTAACTAAACATAGTGCCAACTTCAGACTTCCAGCTCCAGCCTGAAGAAGAACTTGTCCGACTTTCAGCTCCAGCTTGAAGAAGAACTTGCTGGTAAGCTTCTGTTACCTGCAATTAGGAAACTCAATGAATATTCTGAAAATGAAATTCTGAATTAGAAGAACTTGAAGTCCTGTTCCTCTAAACTAATTGAATATCTATACGAATAGTAATTACAATGCAAATGTTTCCTTGGAAGAGACTGATAAGTGTGTGAATAATGTGAGAAAATAAAGGTTAATTCAAAGTCGAAGTTAAGATTAAACAAGTAAAAGAAGTGTAGAGCAGGTAAAATTCTGGCAGATTGACTTTGTTTCTTTCAAGTTACGAAGGACTATAATGCAAACTGTTTACGGTTGAGAAAGCGTGAATTTTGATAGGAAAAAATGTTGATTCTAAGGTCGAAGCGAGGACGAATTAATTTTGTGTTAATTCTGTCAAGTTTTGATATTGTAGTACTATAAACGAAATTTTGTATGATACATGGGAGTATTCTTCTGTTACAGTAGATATATGTAAGAAATAACTTAGTTTTTAAAGAATGGAAAATTATTGGTTTACTTTAATTTATTATTGTGGAAGAGACATGGTATTGTGGATAGATTAACGTTGAATGAGTAGAGATCAATTAACCGAGGAAAATTTAGTGTATAATGTGAACCAGAGAGTACTCCTAAACAAATCCAAACTGCCACCGAGGCCTTGTCTATGGACAAGAGTTGTGTATCAAAGAATGTGCATCTAAGAACCCACTTGTCTACTGGATACCCAACTAGCAAGGTTGTGGGGAAGGAATAAAACCCAAACGGAAGACGATATAAGTCAAACGAAAGTAAGGCTAGATGGGGCTTATAAGGGTGACCTTAGTAAAGATATAATAACATAACAAAAAATCCAGTTTCACTGGAAAAGGTCTTGCAGAAAACAAAAACATAAATTTCATATTATACTGCTGAGAATTAATACATAAGCGTGAATTAGCTATACAAGTAAAACTACTAGCATTTTATATTAAGACTGAACTTGAGCGGAGAGATTTAAACCCTGACCCGTTGGTACATGTAGGGTTTTACATCCTTAGGGCTTAGGTAAGACCTTAAGAAAGGTAAAACTATAAATGTATAGTTTATAGATAGATATTGAACAGAGAATTCACCATAGAAAATAAACAGAGTATATATAAATAAGCCATCTATGAAAGATAATGAAAAACTACGAGTTATAGAAGTGGCTCAGCCAACAAATTTAACTATAAATTTTACGACAGAGAACATTCATAAAAGAACCATAGCTTTATGAAATTGACTCTGCAAAATGACATATACATTTTCTTCAAAATTTACTTGTAAACTGAGGCCTTAATCGAATTCAAGAGAGTATATAAAAGACAAAAGAACTCTGCTACACGAGTAGCGTATAAACTCGCCATTATGATTCTGCATATAAACAATGTAAATGGACAAGTAGACCTTAATAAAATACGTTGAGAATCCTGTGATAAAAAATCTTCACGCTGGTAGCAAGCAACACTACCCAAATAAAAAGGAAAATGTAAAGCCCCTACAACCTCGAAACCCTAGGGGTTTAACCCTAAAATTTATATACAGCAAAACCAAAGATGTAGTAGAGGCGTTCCTAGCTCAATCATGGAGGAACTAGAAGAACCGTGCAAGAACCTTGACCCTCTAGCAACAACCCATCAAAACGTTTTGACACTACCTGGCAAGACCGAAGTATTAGAGCTCGACGAATCCGTGTCACCAACCTGAATTTAAAGACTAAGCTGAGAAAGTAGATAGCTGCACAAAGACAAGAGATGGGTCAGTATATTTACAAATAATAGTGTGTACAAAAAACCTTGTGAATCACAGATGTTAAAATGAAACAATTTCGCAGAAACATAGAAGCAATACTTCCCTGTAACCTTTCCTGTAATGGCACGGAGGAAGACAAAAGTCATATAATTGAATACAACAGCTAAGTTGCCAGTAAAGAAAGCAAACAAAGAGTTTGTACATGCCACCTGAGTTTGTAAGTGTTCAAAAAAGGCAACATGCGAGCAAGAAGATGGGCAGAGTTGAGTGCGTATTGAAGGACGACTAAAGAAAATAGCACAATCACTTGAAGGTCAACGAAAACACATAAAACACACTACTTCACGGAGGAGAATAGCAAAGCGGCAGACTGCCGAGAAACATAAGCCAAATGACAAGCGCCTAAGGGAGTTAGGGGGTAGGTTGGATAACCTAACCACCTCGATCTCTTCTGGATGATCTGATCCAGATTCAAGCACGTTTAAGCACGTTTTACCATGTTGTGAGAGTAAATGCAGAGTTATTGCTGACAGATGGGTTCGAACGGAGGTCTCTAGCCAAATTCCAAAGTTTGGATTCATAGATTAGGCGCATGAATTTCTTTGTTTATAAGTTATCCGATGCAAGCACGTTTAAGCATGTTTTACCATGTTGTGAGAGTAAACGCTGAGTTATTGCTGACAGATGGGTTCGAATGGAGGTCTCCAGCTGTTATCAACCAAATTCCAAAGTTTGGATTCATAGATTAGGCGCATGAATTTCTTTGTTTATAAGTTATCCGATGCAATAAAATACATGTTGATAACATATGATGCTAAGATTCTCCATTGAAATTATATATATATGATGATAACTTAATAATGCTCAGACCTTAATCATATGGGTCAGATAGGGTTTTAATAATTGTTAAGTAAACACCAACAATGAAATCCAAGGTACAGAGATAGGTTTGGGAAGTATGTGGATATGTTGTTGACTTGAATATTATGTGTTGTGGTAAAATAAAAAAAATCTACATATAAGATAAATTCAAGAGGAGATTAAACTAAATATTAATAGTAATGATTTGTTATGGCTATATATTGCCTTTCGTTTCTCTTGTTACAGTCCTTCGCTTCTGCTGTTTGACTATGATACTAAACAGAAATGAAGATAACCGGTTTAGAAAATTAAAAATTAGATTATTAACAATGGAGATATATTCACAATTCCTCTTAATAAATATTATTTGCAAATAATGTTAATGTTGTACAAATTTATTTAACCTAATTAGTTTCAACACATCTTAGAAAATTTAGACCCCATAATCTATGATTTATTATCTTCAACTATATCATTGAACTATTTAGTTAAATTTCAATTAAGAAACACAAATATTAATTTTCAACCACCAACCACTAATTTTGAACATGAATTTTGCATTATTTGTATTTTAGAGAACTTTTCTTCTTTTATAGAAATGAAATTTGTGATCATTAAGACATGAAAGGTATTAAATTCTTGTTATTTATAGAAGGCATATATATTTTAATCATTCCAAGGACTATGTATTTATCATTGTATAAGATTTTTCGTTATATTGAGGCATTCAACGCATAATGGATTTATGCTTTAAGTGACCACCTAAAAAATTTAATAGAAAGTTTTTATGAATGTTGTCAATTCTTGTTTTTTTGCTTCAACTCTCTTAAATTGAAAACTTAAAAGTTTTGGTTCCCTTATGTACACATCCTCTTCTTCAGTTTCTTTACCTTCATATTTATAGTCGCTAGCAACACCTCGTTTTACAAAACCAGTTGCATCGTCATGGAAACATCCTTGACCCGCAATGGGCTCTCGTCGCTGCTTGCTGGTGGTATCGACCTACAACCAACCCTACAAATCATTGCAATCAAACAGATACCTTCTGCTCAAGCTACAACGCCTCGCTACCGCATATCGTTGTCCGATGGTGCTCACAAGCACATCGTTCTACTTCCTTCTTCACATACAGAGTTTGCAAAAAATGAGGAGTTGCAAATAGGCTCGATAATTCACCTCGGGAAAAGCTCATGCACGTATGCACATCATTCCATGTAAGCTACGTAGATGTCACCTCTCCGCTTCCTCCCCTTTAATGATTCTCCTCTTATGTCCCTTGTTTATCTCAATTTTCATTTCTAACATTTTACTTCCCCTCTTTGCTAATAAATATCTCATTCTTGCAGGTCACTTTGTCTCATCGATCTTGACATACTGCAATGTGATGCACCATTGTTTGGTGACCTAGCCCCTATTATTCTCTCCACTGAACAGATGAACCAAGCTACCTCGACCTCCTCTTCTTCGTCTCCCTTTTCCTCGCCACCCTCCTTTGACATTCACTCCTTGTCCTTCTGAAAACTCCACCCTATCATCTACAACTGTTCTCCCTTTTAAATCACTCTCCCCTACCCGAAAATCTTGGTCCATCCAAGGCAGAGTCCTTTCAAGAACACCCCTTCGTGAATTTAGTAATGCACGGGGCACTGGAAAATCACTGGGGTTTGACCTTGTCGATCGCGACAGCGATCAAATCCATGTCTCTGTCTTCAATGAATTGGCATAATCCCTTCATGGTCTCATTAAAATTGGCCACATTTACAATGTTGCAAATGGGACCATAAAGATCCCCAACCCTTCATATAACCATCTCAAACGACCATTTGAAATCCTCCTCTTCTCTTCATCAACAGTGTCACAGGTCTTCGTTGATGACCTTACAACTCCTTCCCATACCTATCAAGTTGTGCCCATAAGTTCCCTCAAAAATTTACCTCCTAATTCAATCGTTGATGTCATAGGTATTGTTGCCTCCCTCTCTCCTTCGTCTATCATTCGCAAACACGATGGCTCTGAGACTCCCAAGAAAACTATCACTCTTCGTGATATGTCCAGGAGCAGCATTGATGTCACTTTGTGGGGCAAACACTGCCATGCTGAAGGTCGTGCACTCTCTGAAATGCGCATGGATTGTGAGATTTCTGTGCTTGCAATTAAAGGGGGTAGGATTGTCAAGTTCAACGGCCAAACTATCAGCACAATCCCAACTAATTCACTACTTATAAATCCAGATGTCCCTGAAGCACAACAACTAAAATAATGGTTTGATGGAGAAGGAAATAAAGCACCCTCACTGTCGCTCAGCCACAAATACAAAAGTACAAACAAGAGGCCTTTGATTTCGAAAAAAATTGCTGACATTTTGGCAATGCAGCCTGACGAAATTATCCCATGGATTTCGCTTCATGCTACTACTATCTCTATTAAGATGGATGATTTCTACTTCCTCGCATGTCCCCTTATCAATGATGGGATCCAATGCATGAGAAAGGCTCTACAACAAGGTGAAAACACCTACCGATGCTCGAAGTGTGAAGGCTCGTTCAATGAGTGTGACTATCGCTACATTCTTTGACTCCAATTGCAAGACCACACTGGCCACCTCGATAATGTTGTTGCTTTCGACAAAGCCGCAACTGCCCTTCTTGGCGTCTTAGCAAAGGACCTCTGCCTCCTCTCAATTGATCCTGAAAGTATTATTGACATATACAACAAAATCAAAGGACACCATTTCCTCTTCACACTATCTTTAAAGAGGGATAAATTCAACGGTGTTGAACGAATATGCCCAACTCTTATGCACGCAGAAGAACTTGCGTACGTTGAGGCATCAACTACCTTGCTAAGGGACCTACAATCAAGTACTCCCCCTGCCAACCCATTCTAACACAAACTCTAACCATTTCTTTTTTGCTCTCACTCATCTCTCCCCCACCTCTCATTCAATACATACTTTCCCCATAATAGCTTCCTCCTAACATGTCCACCATCCGCTACAAATTTTCATTTCCCTCCCATTGTTCCCCTTTCAGTATACTTAAACCTTGATTTCCATTTCTCATCCATTTTCCAGACATATTTTGTAATCGTAAGTATATATTTCCATTGCCCTTCTACTTTCTACTACTTCTCCTAAACGCTTTATCACCCACTCCTTTCTTCATGACGTTTTGTATATATGTCATTCCATTATGCTTTAATGGATCTTTCTAATATAGGAACATTTAGTCACATAGTTTTGTCTTTCCTCCTTCATTTTTTCATCTTCTTTGGAACACACACAGTTTCTAAATGTACAGATGAATATGCTATGCTTACTATAAAAAATAATACATAAATTGCTTCTTCTCTTTTTGTAAAATACAAAATATGTCTTCACTTTACTCTAGCCAATACATGCAACATGTGGTTGATTCCAAAAGAAATGCTTTCTCAATTTGAAATATGCAACACACATTTCCAAGCAACCCATACTAAATACATTTTCGCTTTAATAATCAGTTGCACCCAACTAGAAAAAAATGTGGAAAGGGAACAACAATGACGCTACTACGCACTTAATAAAGACATCATCAATGCACATCGTCACCTCCTCTCTTCAAATCGTCGAAGAAACCTTTGCTCTCAACCAAAAATACTCCTACTGCTTCAAAAAATTATGTCCTCCCCATACGTCCCACCCAAACTTCCCAACTTCCCCTTCCATCTCCACTTCCTAACTGACCCTTTCCAACCGCTTCAACTCCTTCAAATCTTCCCTACCCTTTACATATTCCACCCCATGTTCCTCCCTTTCCACCTGCCCAACAATTTCTCCCCATCCTTCTGAAACATGCACATTTTTGGTTTCGTCAAAGGATCGATGCACTTTGTCCCATCCAAGTTTGCTCAATTTGTCATGAAGCTTACCCATCCATGAAAACAAAAACAAGTCATGGAATAATTTTTTGTACCCGTTGTGTTGCCGAATGATCAATGCATCGTTTCTCCTCTACAAATAACATGGACCCAGGTATCCAACCACATGTCCTATCCTACCTAACTCAAGTTGAAGAGATGCTCATTTCTCGTGTCAATCCCATTCTTCAAGTCACCCATGCACGTGGTGGCCAATTGAAATATTCCGGTCATACTATTAGTTTTCCACAAGATATCACAAATATTGTCACCTCTCTTCCTCGGATGTTGTCAAAACTAGACATCCTTGTGGTAAAAAAAACTAGCTATGATGAAAAAAACTATGAATTTCTTGTTAGTCGAACACATGTCCATGCAGCTTTGCAATTCAAACTACAAAACGACCCATACTACAAAGATGTCCATATTAACCAACTTGCCCTCTCTACTTTGCATATTCCACCTACCAACATTTCCAACATGCTACACCATATCAACACATCTTCCATCGCACTCCATGAAGCCATTCCAGAAATTCCTACTTTTGAACTTCCCCAATCATGCCCGTCTGACCTCCACCCATCCTCCTTTGTTTCAACTCTACCAAAATGTCATTCTGAACTTGATGAAATACGTGCCTACATATATTCCTCCAATTCAAAAACCACCCATTCACTTCAATGGCCGACCATTGGCCTTTCCCCAATCAATGAATACAACACAGAGGGCCTATTCTCCATGGCCTTCCCCACCCTCTTCCCCACAGGATCTCCCATGATTAACCAACCAAGAATTTCAAAAGTGGACATGCAAGAATATGCTATGCATCTAATGCGCTACAGTGACAATCGTTTTGCACAACATCCTCGCTTCCGATATTACTTGTACAACCTTATCATGCGCCATCGTAGCCAAGCAACTGCCTCTGTCTTCATTAAAAGGGACCTTTCAAACACCCTACCAGCAACAGTCACTGACCTCCGCCACCAGCTCCAACAAACACCCCCTTCCACCATTCCAGACAAAATTATGCGTTTCGGGTCATCCTTGCGTGGAAGCCGTTATTTCTGGAGCAGAGCTAGAGGAGAAGTAACAAACATGATCACTCAAATTGGTACCCCTACCATATTCTTCACACTAACTGCAGCTGATACAAAATGGCCTGACTTGCATAATTTGATGCCTTCCAACCCTCCATCCAATTCAAATCAGCACACTCGATGGAGAATCCAAAAAATTGTTAGAAACCCACATCGTGCATCTCAATATATCCATTGCAGATTCACAATATTCCTGGAAAAGGTGCTACTTAAAGGATTCCTTATAAAGGATTACTGGTGCAGGTATGCATACTATTCCTTCCTTCTCTTATCTTTCATTCCTTTTACTTCCACACATCCAATCTTACTATCTGTCTCCTTCCTTTATAAGGTATGAATGTCAACATCACGGCTCCGCACATATCCATGGGTTTCTGTGGCTTCCAAATGCACCTGCTATGGACAATCTCGATTGGACCAATGCCACAGATGTCCGCGTGGATACAGAATGTTTTGATAAGTACTGCACTGCTTGCAATCCTCGTCTGGTTCACAGTTGAGCTCCTGGAATAAATCATTCATCTCTACAAGATCCATGCCTCCTTAGCACGCATGAAATATTTGCAAGCAATCAGTTAGAAGACTATGAAAAAGTCCTCAATTTTGTTCAAAGGCACACATATTTCCACTCTTCTACATGTTTACGGAAAAGAAATAACACATCAACTTGCCGCTACGGAGCCCCATGGGAGGTTCGCAACACGTCATCTCTTCACATTGATGGTTCTAGCAAAAAGGTGTACTCCCCTGCTAGAAATGATGACAAACACAATGTGCACAATGCTCAGCTACTTGCAATATGGAGGGCCAACATTGATTTTCAATTAGTTCTCTCACGCCATGCTGTGTTGAACTACATTTCAAAGTATGCAGCAAAATCAGAGGCAAAGTCTGAAAGCTACTACCAAATTCTCTCACGCCTCTCACAATGCTCCCCCCAGATGCTCCTAGTGTCACTATCGTCCGCTAAGTCCTCACCGAAATTGTTGCTGATCAAGACATTGGTGCACAAGAAACATGCCACATGCTACAAAAACTCCCACTAACAAAATGTAGTCGTTCTTTTATCTCCCTCAATGTAAAAAAAAAAGTTTTCAAACGCGTATTGCATGATTTAGATGGTCATCCTCCATCAACACCTTTCATTGCCTACTACATGCAAAGACCAGCTGCACTTGAAAGTTTGTCTCTTATTGAAGTTGCACGCTCCTGGTCCTTCTCCACCCGCCAAAAAACATCACCATGGAAACAAATATTCCCTCCCATGGTTATCCGCGTTCTTCCTCGTTACACCTCGATTCCATTGAAAGAATCACCATCCTATGTAGACTTCTGCTGGAGCGAACTCCTTCTATACTTCCCTTTCTGTAACATCCCGAATGATATTGGCATATCTGATGCAAGAATTGTTGCACACTGGGAAGAAATTAGACACACATATCAACCTTGGCATGTTTATCGCAAACCATCAACCCCAGACCTTTCCGACTCTATCTGTTCATCCCCAAACAACCCTCCCCATGGCCCCACACTTGACGTGCATGAATGGCAATTTATCTCTCAACTCCACCCAGGTAACAACCTCGTCCTTGATGAGCTTGAAATGCTTGGCCATTGTGAGTTTAACACAAACCATAATTGGGGCCACTCTACAATCCCTCCACACTTACAAGAAACAGCGATCCACTTCATCGACTCCACTCGCTCCTCCACAAGATCCCACGAACTCCTAACTCCATTTGCACATTCCCTTTCCTCCTTGTCCCCAAGCCAAACCATTGCATTCAACATCATCTTCTCGCACTTCCGCAACAACATTGCCAAAAAAACACTACACATGATAATCCAAGGCACTGCTGGTACCAACAAGTCGTTCCTAATTGAGTTCTTAAAAAATGCATTCCTTGAAAGCTCCTCCATGCAAAAATGCCCCCTGCTACTACTTGCTCCTACCGGTGTTGCAGCATTCCACATTAATGCTTTGACGATCCACTCTGCTCTTTGCATCCCTATATCCTGTATGGAGCCTTTAGAGGGTCAATCCCTCCTAAACCTTCAAGAACAACTTCAGCATATTCATTACATTCTAATTGACGAAATGAGCTTCATTGGTCCTAAATTTCTTTCTCAAATTGATGATCGCTTACGCGAGGCATTCCCATCAAATAGAAACAGCCCATTTGGTGGACGTTCTATAATCCTTGTGGGCGACCTTGGCCAACTACCACCTGTAAAAGACATGCCAATGTATGTAGGCAATTCTTGTGGCACTGCACTTTGGAAAAGCTTCACTACTGTGGTTACGCTTGAAACAATTTTTCGACAATAAGGAACAGGTCCTGCACAAATTTCCTTCCACGAACTCCTCTCCAACCTTCGCAATGCAACACCCACTGTTGTTGATTGGAATCTTCTTATGACATGTTCAAAAACAAATCTTCCTGAAGCCGAAGCCCAATCATTCTCCACTTCAATGCATCTTTAATCAACAAATGACGTTGTTGACTTGCACAATAAATCAATGTTAAAATTATTAAATCAACCAGTTGCACATTGTTATGCTGCCGAAAAGAGGCAACTAGAAACTACCCAACCAAAAAATGATCAATTATCAAAGAAAATACTCCTTTGCATTGACCATCCTGTTATTCTCAGAAGCAATATTTGGGTTGGCGCTTGTCTTATTAATGGTTCGCTTGGCATTGTTCGTGCAATCATATATTCACCAGGTTGTACGCCACCAAAACTACCATCCTTTGTTGTAGTTGCCTTCCCTCACTACACTGGTCCACCATGGGATCCTTCGAATCCTACATTTGTCCCGATCCCCCCCATCACAAGGGGTTCACACACACAAATCCCTGTGGGAATGGCATGGGGTTTAACAATCCATAAATCGAAAGGCATGACACTAGATAAAGCAACAATTGACATCGGTAACATTGACCGGCAAGGGCTCACTTTCACAGTTATCTCAAGAGTTCGCTCGCTGAATGATATTTGCATCTCCCCCGCCTTCTCCTACTTATGCTATTCACGTATGCAGGACAACCCTTACGTCATGCGCAGGAAACAAGAAGAAGCACACCTTGCATCCAAATCTATTATTCACACTCCTTGAAAAACTCCTATTATTGGTACCTTCTATTCACTTGCATTCCACTTTTACTTCTTTCTTCTTGTTCCTCATAATAAGACCTTGCAAATTTCCTGCTTCATTTACATCTTCACTTTCCAATATCATTTCAACTCATATTTGTTTCTTATTATGCTTTTCATTATTAGTGTCAAATTTTTACATGTTCACTTATATGATTTTCCTTCCCTTGCAGCAACTATGGATCGCAGGTACCTTTCTTAGCTCAACAAATTCTATGAAGAAATCACTCAACAGGAGAATGCACTCCTCATTCTACAGCAACGCTTCTTAGTTCGACCTACTCTACCACTATACCATTTGCGCCCAACATTGAAACTACTCCATGAGATCAAAATATTCATTCGTCGCCTCATTCACGTGCATGAAAGAGATGCACACAGGCAACTTCGAGCATACTATCTTAGTCGCGTCCCGGGTTTGGACATCAATTGGTGCTGTCGCTTTGGAAACCCCCTATATTTACGACTAGATTGCAACCAAACACCTTTCCTTTCTGTTCCAAAGCAATTTTCTTCTGTACTTAACAATATCACTCTTACTGTTTTTGCTTGTACCATGATGTAAAACTGCCTACTACTTCGAGTTTTAATAACATGTAAAACCTTTTTACCATTACATTACTTCAAATCAAGTGAATGATGCCTTCGCAAAAATCTATACGATGCACAAGAATACCCCCTCAATGTGCTATGCTATCACTTGCTCCTCCTTTTTGTTCCAAATCTATTCTTTTCTAAATTTAACAATATCACTCTTACTCATTTTGCTTCTACCATTATGTTAAACTGCCTACTACTAGGACTTTCAAAAACATCTATAGCCTCTTTACCGTTACATTACTTCTATACAAGTCAATGATGCCCTCACAAAAAAAAATATATACAATGGACAACAAATCTACGGTCTACTATATTGTATACTATCTATTTTCATCATATCAATTATGCCTACATAATTAAATCTCAAAAATTACTTCCTTTATATGCTCTCATTTTATACGATTATAAATTGATTCACAACCAATCATATTCTTAATTTTCAATTACTTTTCTTCTAATTTAAATTACATTCATGCAAATATCAGTAACTTACTTCTACTATTATTAACACATAATGATTTAACATAATAACCACAAAATCATAAAATGTAACTCATCGAGATGAAATTACCTACCTTCTTCCCACCTCCAACTTGAGCAAACAACATATTTTATTTTCATCGTTTTATTTTCCTCGTGTTCCCTAACATGTACCACAAAATGATTCAACTCTCCTCCTTCCCTCCCTTGCAGCAACTATGGATCGCAACTACCTTTCTCAACTAAACAAATTCTATGAAGAAATCACTCAACAAGAGAATGCACTCCTCATTCTACAGCAACGCTTCTTCGTTCCACCTACTCTACCACTATACCATTTGCACCCAACTTTGCAACTACTCAAGAAGATCAAAATATTCATTCATTGCCTCATTCATGTGCATGAAAGAGATGCGCAAAGGCAACTTCGAGCATACTATCTTAGTCGCATCCTAGGTTTGGACATCAATTGGTGCTATCGCTGTTGAGCAACCCCTTGTATTTACGACTAGATTGCAACCAAACACCTTTCATGCATGATTAGTCTACTATGCTAACACTTGTTCCTCCTTTCTGTTCCAAAGCAATTTTCTTCTATATTTAACAATATCACTCTTACTATTTTTTCTTGCACCATGATGTAAAAATGCCTACTACTTCGAGTTTTCATAACATGTAAAACCTTTTTACCATTACATTACTTCAAATCAAGTCAATGATGCCTTCGCAATAATCTATATGATGCACAAGTATACCCCCCCAGAATATCACTCTTACTCATTTTGCTTCTACCAGATGTTAAACTGCCTATTGCTAGGACTTTCAATAACATCTACATCCTCTTTACCATTACATTACTTCTATACAAGTCATGAAACCCTCCAAAAAAAAAAAAAAATACAATGGACAAAAAATCTATGGTCTACTATATTGTATACTATTTATTTTCATCATATCAATTATGCCTACATAATTAAATATAAAAAATTACTTCCTTTATATGCTCTCATTTTATACGATTATAAATTGATTCACAACCAAACGTATTATTCATTTTCAATTATTTTGCTTCTAATTTAAATTATATTCGTGCAAATATCACTAACTTACTTCTACTATTATGAACACATAATGATTTTACATAATAACCACAAAATCATAAAATGTAACTCATCGAGCTTGAGCAAACAACATATTTTATTTTCGTAGTTTTAAATCTAAATATTCATGTAATCAATCAATAACAGATTTTACCCCTCATAAATTCACATTCATCATGTTCCCTAACATCTACCACAAAATGATTCAGGTCTCCTCCTTCGGGCGTTCCCTTACACCCCCAGTGCAATTGCCAGTTATAAACATAATATAA
The DNA here is from genome assembly GCA_034641835.2 of Pinus albicaulis. NCBI lineage: Eukaryota > Viridiplantae > Streptophyta > Pinopsida > Pinales > Pinaceae > Pinus > Pinus albicaulis. The sequence continues at coordinate 1,618,596,438 of CM076578.1, forward strand.
TCTCTATAACATTTAAAGATACAATTTGGACAATAAAATATTATATAATTACTGATATTACGGAGAAATTCTTAAACACTACAGAGATGACGACGACAACAACAGATTGATATATTTTAAAAAGGCTCTGGATAGACGAAGCAGGTTTAGATGGTAACCGCGTCCTTTTTCTAAAATGCTTACTGCGTAAAAATTGGATTGAGCATTGATTAATAAAGACTAAGTTATCATGATAAGGATTATGTTACCATCGATCACCCGATTTGTCAGTTCGTTGGCGACTCCTTTGAATTTAATTCGACGTGTCTTTCTCGCCATCTACTTACCAAACACACGGCACTGAATGTCAACGACAAATGGCGTTTACGACACGCCAACGAAAGATAATCACACCTCATCGTTAGGCAACTTGCTCCTGCATCTTATCAGGAAAATTAAATTTTTCTGTCCGTATGTATATCCAGTAATTTAAATTTATTTGCCTCTCAAATAATAAAGTGATGTGTTATTTGCCTTAAAGTTCCCCATTTCAAGTTTAATGCAAGTGCTCGAGTGTCAAATTTTTTTATATTATTCGCAGATAACAACAATCCGTATCTATTTTATTTGTAGAATTTTTTTTAATATATAAATGTTGAGTGTTAGAACAACATTAAGCAATTCGTATTTAGATAAATAAGTGAAGCAGATTTCTGAAAGATTTATTAGGTTATTTTTTTTTCTATTTCATAGCCATTGTTGGAAAACCCTTACAACAAAGTTGTCGAGAATATAGTAAGCCACTTTCGGGGAGACTACTCTTCCACAACTCCTTGTAATAGCTACAAACCATATTTTGCTTTTGCACAACTCTTTGTCATAAGGATAAAATACTTTGCTTGGCCAATAAAAAGTTTGTTTTATCTAGAATCCACACATTTACAACCTGGCATTCAAATTATAAGGTTAACTTAATATCTGGAATTCAAATTTATTGTTTCAATTTTTTTTAACATGTTATAAAACTTATTTTTATTGAGTGCAAAATATGTCAAAAAAACACTTTGCTTAACAATTTATGTCTCAATAATCATGGCCATACATATTTATATGGTTAATTTTAGGAATATTTTCAAATTTAAAGGATGAAAGTCAAATGACTTTGTTTATCAAATTTCTTAAAATTCAGTTTTTATCCATAGTATTGGTTTTTGTTTTTTTGGGCATAGTCTAATCTTTCTAGGTTTTTTTTTTGGGGGGTCATATTCTAGTTTTTGTTGTTTTAGTTTCTTTTATAGGTTTTTCCTTGTCAAATTTTCTTTAAAAGACATTTGTGAGACTTGTCTTTTACAATTATTCATATTCTTGGATATTTAAGTGAACATTACACAATCCACTTCCATAAATCTCCAATAATTTTCTTATTTTAGTTGCTAAATATAGTTCAAGGTCAACAAACCAAAAATTTAGATAATAAATAGCAAGTGGTTGTCATAATATCTAAAAGATTTGTCTAGAGATTTTTGGTAGCAATTTGATAGCAATTGATGCCAAATTCAGGAAAAGAAAGTTGTTGAAAACATAATAAGCCATCTTCATATGACTACCATAAATAATACTTTACTTGGTTGAAAAGAACATAAATCTATCCATAATAAACCTCACTGAGCCTACATATATATACAACCAACCATTAAAACGAAAATTGTTTACTTGAATGTTCAGACTTCAAATTTACTTTTTAATATTTAATGTTTAAAAAACTCAAAAAACATTATGGAAATCTCAAATTCCATCAGTGTTTATACCTCCTTAACCATGGTTATTTCTATGTCGATTATAAATTCTAAAAATATTTTGAAATTTAAAAAATAAAAATGAAGTCAATTGTTTGATCTCCATACTGTTTATAAGATTTATTTTTAACTATGATACTGTTTTCTTTCCGGTGACCAAATTTTCCATTTTTATTGTTTATCTCTTTTATAAATATTTTTCTTAATCAAATTTATTTGTAGATCTCTTTAAAATTCTATATTTCAAAATATAATCTAAACAATTTAAATACCTCCAAATTTTTTAATAATATTAAATCTATTTATACCCACAAACATAATTTAACCAATAAAAAAATATAATCAAAATAAAGATTAGATCCTCACAGTGAAAACAAATACAATCTAAGTTCTTAAAAAACAATGGTCACATTCCGATTAAACATGTCAAAACGTAACGTAGAATACATAGACAAAAACCAATGCTCACATTTCGATTAAACATGTCAAAACATAATGTAGAATACTTAGACGAAGAATTTGTTTTGGGGGTTTAATGGTTCGGTTGGAAATAATTAATATTATTTGTATATTAATAGAGAAATGGTTACATTGTTGTAATGTAGCTCCTTAAGTTAGGATTATTTCCTAAGATATAGGAGTTTCTTTACGACTTCCTACTTATTTGTGATGTACTTATAGTTGTATCATTTGATTAATGAATGTAGAGTGTACTCTCCATTTGTGTGCAGTCTCCAGGTGCAGTACTCACTTGTGAGCTGTAGTTTCTAATCAATTCAGTTTTTATCTTGGTATCAGAGCTCAGACCAGGTGAGCCTGATTTGAGAGCCTTAGTGGCTACAAAGCCTTAGTGGCTATAAAGCCTTAATGGCGATGCACACAGGAGCTTAGTGCTCACAGGAGCAGGTGGTCTGCAACAAACACCTGACTCACAAGTCTCAGATGATTTTTTGGAATCTCTGAGCACAAGAGGGTTGGCGCGGTTTTTCTGCTGACAGTCACACTGAAAAGCACAATTGGCGCAACTGCTAGGGCCATACCCGCGCCAATCTGGTTTACTTACACAGATTCTTAATTTGGCGCAGATATTTGCCTCAGAAAAGTGCCAATCTCTCTCTTTGGCGGTTCTTCACATGGGATTTTCCCAATGGTGGTAGATCTGAGTCGCAGACACGTTTGTTGGAAATTCTACACATGGGATTTGCCCGGTGGTGGTAGATCTAAGTCGCAGATACATTGGTTGGTGGTTCTGCAAAGGGGATTTGCCCGTTGGTGGTAAATTCAAGTCGCAAACACAGTAATCAACAGATCAGTGGAGGATTTGAGGTGCAGTCATAAGATCAAGCCAGATTGGAGGCAAATCGGTGATCAGGGTCTGGTATGTATTGAATTTTTTTTTAGTGTAGCTTGTAATTATTCAACTAGTTAGAATCATTGGAGGGTCTGGAATCAGATCAGTATAGTATAAATAATACTATAGAAACATATCTCAACAAGTCTAGCAAACTCGATGGGTCCAATTTCACCAATTGGAAATTCAAGCTACAGACATTGCTTGAGGGAGAAAATGTGTGGTCAATTGTCACAAGCGAGGAGCAGAAACCAAATATTGTAACAGGAACAACTGCACTTATACAAGACTGGGATAAAAGGGAGAACAAAGAAAAATTCATATTGAAGATGTTCGTCAAGGATAATATTATCCCACACATTAGAGATGGCAAATCATCCACTGAGATCTGGATGACGCTTAAGAATTTATACCAAACACAAAATACAAATTGCATCTTGTCACTCAAATGAAAGTTGTTTGCGATGGGGATGGAGGAAAATGAATCTGATGTTGGATTCATTACAAGTGTTAAAGACCTGAAGGACATATTGGGAGACATCGGAGAAAAGGTGTCTGATTCTGATCTAGTCACAATTACATTGAATGGAATGAAGGATGAATATCAGATTTTCATCACAGGATTGGCAGAAAGGGATAAAGCCCCTGTATTTGAATAATTGACAGGAATTTTGCTACAGGAAGAAGTGTGGCGGAAAAATTTAAGACCGCAGAATGATGATCTTGCTCTGATGGCGAAGAGGCGACAGTTTAGAGGGAAGCAGCCACAGCAGCAACAGAGAGGAGGTAGCACGTTTCAAAAGAGACCATTTAGAGGTATGTCTGAAAACAAATTTTCAAACAAGAAATGTTTTTATTGTGGGAAAGTTGGCCATGAAATTAGGGATTGTTTTAAGAGGAAGACAGGGGAAGCAAGGAATAATCAGAGTAGGCACAAAGGATATTTTTTTAATGAAGATGTAGACTATAGTCATGAAACTCGACTATTTGAAGCTGATTGTGCGCTTTCAGCTTCTAAAGAAGATGAGGACGACATATGGTATGTCGATTATGGCACATCCTCACATATGACAGGTAAGAAAGAATGGTTTGAATTTCTTGAAGAAACTTCATGTGGATCTAAAAATTTTCTAGGAGATGAAAAAGGATATGAGATAAAAGGGTATGGTGATATTCCAGTAAGATTACCTAATGGTGACATTATACATCTTAAGAATGTATTGTATGTGCCCGGGATTAGGAAAAACTTGATGTCTGTATCAATGATAACAGATCAGGATCTTCTAGTTGAATTCTTCAAGACACGCTTTGTCATAAAGGATAGCAAGATGGAAATATTTGCATTAGGAGTGCTTTTGGGGAGCCTGTACAGATTAAATTTCAAAATCATGCCACAACAAGCCATGGTCGCAACAAGATTGACAGCCGAAAACCTCTGGCACTAGAGATTTAGTCATCTTAATTTATAAGGCCTCTTGTTACTTCAAAGAAAAGGTATGGTCGATGGTCTCCCTGTTTTTCATAGTGTTCAGTTGGATTACATGATGGATATGCATTAGGGAAAATGCATAGAGAGGAATTTCCTTTTCATATTGATAGAAAGATAAGAGATATTCTAGAGCTGATGCATACAGACATATGCGGACCTATGTAGACTAGGTCGCTAGGTGGTGCATATTATTTTCTTCTGTTTACTGATGATTGCACTAGATTCTCCTGGATATATTTTTTAAGTAAAAAGAGTCAGACCTTTCAGTGTTTTAAAGAATTTAAAGTTTTGGTAGAAAAGCAGACAGGAAAATGTATAAAAATTCTCTGCTCAGATCAAGGGGGAGAATACAGGTTGGGTGAGTTCATGAATTTTTACAGAAATCATGGGATTTTTCAACAGTTTACAGTGCCTCATACACCACAGCAAAATGGAGTGGCAGAAAGAAAGAACATAACTCTTGTGGAGTGCGCAAGGAGTATGCTTCAAGGTAAGGGTCTATCAAATGGTTTCTGGGTTGAAGCCATCAACACTGTTGTTTATTTAAAGAATAGGAGTCCTACTAAATGTCTTGGCTTCAAAACTCCCTTTGAAGCATTACATGGATTCAAACCAGCAATGAGTCATTTGAGAGTATTTGGGTCAAAAGCCTTTGCCCATATACCCAAGGTGGATAGAAAGAAGTTAGATCCTAAAGCCATGAAATGTATCTTTGTAGGATATGGCACTAAATTTAAAGCATACAAGTTATTTAATCCCGTGACTCATAAAATATTTGCAAGTCGAGATGTGATATTTCATGAACAGGTTGAGGAAGGAAAGGATGGAAGTAATAATGAATGGCACATTCCATTATTGTTGGAAGAAAACAACGGGGATAATCAGAAGCAAGAGCATGAAGAAGAAGAAATAGGTGATGTAGTCAATAAGGCAAGCCCATACAAGTTTGAAGCAAACAGATTTGAGGTAAGTCCCCTACCAAGGAGATCAGGTAGGCAGACACAACTACCAGCCAGATTGAAAGACTATGCTTTAATGACAAGTATTTTAAACATTGTAGAACCCACAAACTATAAAGAAGCAAGTCAATCTGATGAATGAAGGGCTGCGATGAATGAAGAAATTGAATCAATTACTAAAAACCATACTTGGGATCTAGTTGAACTGCCTGAAGGAAAAACACCCATAGGATGTAAGTGGTTTTACAAACCTAAAGTGAATGTAGATGGGAGAATAGAAAATTTTAAAGCTAGACTGGTAGGACAGGGTTATTCACAACTAGAGGGAATAGATTTTGTTGAAACGTTTGCCCCTGTAGCGAAATTAAATACCATTAGAATGCTAATTTCTTTAGAAAAAAAATATAAGTGGAAGCTACACCAGTTAGATGTTAAGTCTACATTTCTGAATGGTGAATTGAAAGAAGAGATTTATTTAGTTCAGCCTGAAGGGTTTGTTAAAAAGGGGCAGGAACATCTAGTTTGTAGATTGAACAAGGCATTATATGGTTTAAAACAAGCACCCAGGTCGTGGTATGAGAAGATCGATTCATTCTTCTTACAACATGGTTTTCATAGAAGCATGAATGATCCAAACATGTATACCGAGTATAATAAACAGAGGAAAATTATTTTGATTTCTTTTTATGTGGATGATATGATTATAACAGGTAATGCAAATACTCTGATCAAAGAAATCAAATGGCAGATGTCGCAAGTATTTGAAATGAAAGATCTCGGAAATCTCCATTATTGCTTGGGTTTGGAAGTATGGAGAGATTCTGGACAAAATTTTCTTACTCAAGAGAAGTATGCTAGAATTTTTCTAGAAATATTTAGGATGGAGCAGTGTCAGTCAGCAGCAACACCGTTGCAGGAGAATCTAAAGTTGTGGAGTGGCGATGGCACTAAGGAGGTGGATGCCACTATGTATAGACAAATAGTTGGGGGTCTGATATATCTTACTACAACTAGACCAGACTTGGCATACTCTGTTAGTGTGTTGAGCTAGTTCATGTCTAAACCTCTCGAAAGTCATTTGGTTGCAGAAAAGAGTGTGCTGAGGTACCTTTGTGGTACTAGTGATTATGGTATTTTATACACTAACACATCTGATGTTACTCTAGCAAGTTTTTCAAATTCCGATTGGGCAGCCAACCTGGATGATCGCAGATCTATCACAAGTTGTGCATTCAGTATTGGATCCGGGGTCATAGCATGGAGCAGAAAAAAGCAAAGTACTGTAGCTTTATCTTCAGCTGAAGCTGAGTACCAAGCATTGTGTGCAGCCACATGTGAAGCTATCTGGTTGAGAAGACTCCTCAATGATGCAGGAGAAGAAAAAAAAGAAGCATATACCATTAAAAGTGACAACCAGAGTACGATCAAGCTAACATACAATCCAGTATTTCATAAAAACACCAAACACATCGATTCTCAGTTCCATTTTGTTTGAGAAAAACTTCAATCAAAGGAAATATTTGTTGAATATTGTAAATATTTTGACAACATGGCAGACATTTTTACTAAGCCTCTTAGGAGAATAAAGTTTGAATTGTTTAGAGGGATGTTAGGAATTCAGGCTAATCCCTTCTCCATTAAGGGGGAGAGTTGGAAATAATTAATATTATTTGTATATTAATGTAGAAATGGTTACATTGTTGTAACATAGCTCCTTAAGTTAGGATTAGTTCCTAGGATATAGGAGTTTGTTTACAACTTCCTACTTCTTTGTGATGTACTTATAGTTGTATCATTTGATTAATCAATGTAGAGTGTACTCTCCATTTGTGTGCAGTCTCCAGGTGCAGTACTCACCTGTGAGCTGCAGTTTCTAATCAATTCAGTTTTTATCTAAAGGTTTCATCAACAAATCGGAACAAACATTTCGGTTTGAGATGCCACGAATTGAGAGTGTAATATTGTATCTTAAGCATTGCTCATGCCTTTGGTAGTTGGAACAATTGGCTTCCAAAAGAGCTATAATAAATCATTTTTTGCTTCCAAGAAAATGTTGCACTCTAAATGTATATTTTTTAATACAAATATTTACCGTTAATGTGGAAAAAAAATTCCACTTTAAAATTAGTCTTAATAAAGTTAATTAATAATAAATAATAATTTTAAGAAGTTAATAAATCGCAATATTTAATAAATTACAATTTTATTTTATCTATAAAATTTATAAATATTTTTATATTTTTCAAAATATTAAATATGATATAAGGTTTTAGCAAAATTAAATTTGTATATATTTTTAAAAAGTTAATAGATATTTTAATATATACTGTTTTTTTAATACAAATATTTATGTTTTGTATAAATTATAAAGCATTTATAATTTATCATTATTATTTTTAATATAGTTAAAATTTAAATAATATTGAAAAAATTTCATGAAATTCAAAATTTAATGTAAATTATTTCATACCTATTTTATCTTTAAAATTCTAGAATTCCAGCTTCTGTAAGGTTTTACCTTAAAGACAAAGCATACTTGAAAAACATTAGAAAATATTAAAAATAATTGTTATTGTGACCAATATGGGAAACCTTCTTCCTTCTTGCAATAAATGACAGGATGGATTGGTCATCCCTCAATGCTTCAATTTTGCAAACGTCGGAAATTGTTCCAACTCAAAGTGTCATAGCTTCTCCTTGTTACTTTCATGTCATAGCTTCTCCTCGAAGAGCACTATTTTAGCTTTCATTGATATCAATTGTCTTCCTGAAGTCAATAAGTTCTTTCCACAAACAATCTTACAATGACCGTAAAAATTAATCCACGCACAATTTTACAATGACCCTCTTCTGAAATTTTACAATGACCGTGACTTTTAAGATTTAATCCACACACAATCTTACAATCACCATGCCTTTTAAGATTTTTTTTTCTCAATGGATCCAAATAAATACAACATAACTCTTTATATATAAATTATTCTTATTTAAGATTTAGATGTAAAGTTAAATGGGGAGAATAATAAATAAAATGATTTTTTTATTATCGAAATACAATATAATTTCTAGAGAGATTGTAAATTTTTTTTCTTGTTTAAAATATACTTTTGAATGTATAATTCAACACCCTCAAAAACCCATGCGACACTCAATCTTTCACAATTAAACAATTTAAACTTACGATTTTTAAAAATTTGTATGTAATTTGGAATAAAATTAATAACGAAACATGTTTGGAGAAAGTCACTTCTTCTATAACGAAACATGTTTGGAATCTTACAATCACCATGCTTCTCCTTGTTACTTTCATGTCATAGCTTCTCCTCGAAGAGCACTATTTTATTTTTACACTTTTCCACCTATGCTTTCATTGATATCAATTGTCTTCCTGAAGTCAATAAGTTCTTTCCACAAACAATCTTACAATGACCGTAAAAATTAATCCACGCACAATTTTACAATGACCATGACTTTTAAGATTTAATCCACACACAATCTTACAATCACCATGCCTTTTAAGAATTTTTTTTCTCAATGGATCCAAATAAATACAACATAACTCTTTATATATAAATTATTCTTATTTAAGATTTATATGTAAAGTTAAATGGGGAGAATAATAAATAAAATGATTTTTTTATTATCAAAATACAATATAATTTCTAGAGAGATTGTAAATTTTTTTTCTTGTTTAAAATATACTTTTGAATGTATAATTCAACACCCTCAAAAACCCATGCGACACTCAAACTTTCACAATTAAACAATTTAAACTTACAATTTTTAAAAATCTGTATGTAATTTGGAATAAAATTAATAACGAAACATGTTTGGAGAAAGTCACTTCTTCTATTAGTTAGACTATGTGATTATTTAATGTGACATATAAATATTCTTTTCAAATGAGTAAAATTTATAAAAGAATTATTATTTAATGTCAAATAGACCTGAAGTGCAGTTATTGTTGGCCGCATGGTTCAAAATTGAACCCATTACAGCCCGCCAAGAGGGCTCCAACATGTCCTAGAAATGCTAAGATAAAATTGCTAATAGAAAAAATGTAAAATTTTATTTCTATTGTTTTTTCAAAAATATAATAATGTAATAAAATTCCCCATGAAGGGCTACAACCTGCCAGATAAATTGCCAGATTATGGATATCTTGTTGGAACTTGGACTGTTGGACCTTGCCACAATGCCACTAGTTGCAACTTAGTACAGACTCCAAAGTACACATCCAATTTTCAACTATAATGGAGGCAATAAATAGTGCATGAATTGTAATGGAGGTTGAACTTGCATTGATAACAAAATAAACACCATTACATCCCTGCAACTATTGCATTTTTCATAGCGATTTCAGTATATCCTTGGGAAGTACAAAGAATTAAATGGAAATAGATGTGGCCCACCATTTTTTATGAGAGTAGTCTATAATGCGACTTTTTAAAATTTGATGTGACATTGCAATGGATGGATGGTCATACATGCCAATGATAGTTCGACGACCATCTCGGTTTTTCAACAGTTGTACATCTCTTACTGATTTCTTCAAAGCTTTGACTTACACATTGAATGCCTCGCCAATTTATTTTTTCAACCTTCATTAATACAACATTTACGTTCCCGTGCCCATTTTAATTTCATAAAATCGCCTCCTAGCCTATTTGAATTTGAATTTAATGCATCGCTGCGTCCATTTGAATTTGAATTTTTCTGCATCTCAACGCGCATTTGAATTGTGTTGTTAATGCCTCAACCAAACCTAATGGAGTTGTCCATGGAAGTTTATTACAGGAATTTTAGGCCCGACGATAATCCCATACTTTGTTTTTCTTAGGTTTTTGTTGCAACAATCATGAAATGGAATTTGAGGGCTCCATCACCGGTTATAAGATTTATGAGTTGTCAAGCAAGGAGTCAACAATGGGGGGAGTAGGAAGATAATGCACAGTGAAGATTTTAGGTTCTTGGTTACTACTGAATTTCCCCTTGGTTACTACTCAATCATATTCTTTAATTTGAATAAAATTATCATATTTTAGCTATTTTTCTTATAAATAATAAAAATAAAAAATATATCAATACAAAATAAGATATTGTCAAATAAATATTTGAATCTCTATCCACATTATAATATGAGGCGAACAAACCTTTACGAGAAACATTAATATAAAGAATAACTTATACCTGATTCAATAAACCATACTTTCAATGTGTTCTGAACAATATTTTTCATGGTGCCCAATGAATACAAAAGTGTTTATATCAATATGCAAACCAATGTGTAATGTATATAAAATTCCTTTTAAAAATGAGTGTCGATAGTATTTTGACCATCAAAAACATATTATTATCGGTAGTTTTAAAAGGAATCATAAGCAAACTTTTACGATTAAACCCATATGTTTATATTTTATAGTGTGGATCATCTTCGTTCTTGTCCATGGATCGTGAAATCCATTTTTAGTGTCTTTCACATATCACATATGAAATAAATTCAACCATTGTAAGGAATTCCAATAAGAAACATAAACGATCCATGTGGCCCATGTTAAGAACTTATGGGATCCAACTAGGCTTATTATTTCTCCTAATGATATCCATTACAACAGTGACGATCAAATTGTACACATAGTTCCCCATGGCAATGGATGTCATCCACACAGAACTACCAAAGCTTAGAAGTCCTTCAGGAGCTTGGCCATTGAAAAACCCTAACTACCCAACACACATAAATGCCTCTAACACACCAATGAGGGCATATTGAGTAGTTTTCCAGAAAATTTCTAGAGAATTTTGGCCATGGGATTTCTCCACAATTCTCAGATGATACACTTCACGTACACCCGTTGAAACCATGGAAAACACAACTAGTATCAACCCAACACCCATCCTTTGAAACTCGGTGAAACTGTTGGGATTCCCTGTAAATTTTATTTCACAGGGCACTAAAGCCTTCATGTATATGACTATACAAGTTGCGATACAGATAATGGTAAAGATTTACATCCATGTAGGTGGAATATAAAATCCACTGCTCTATAAACAAAGTTTCCATTTTGGTGAACACAACAACGTAAATAATTGTGCATCGACAAATGGGTAGCATACACAATATGTAATTCAATTCCTCCACTTGAGAGACACTACACAACCTCTAGGTATTTTGTGCTTCATCTGAGGTTATGTCATCCTCTGTTAACGTTGTTGCCTTGTCAAGAAACCTATAAACCCATTAAATGAACTTTTGAATAGGAAAGTGGTGGGTTGGTTGCAGACATTAAGGATAATCTCTCAAATCTGGAGATTACCTCTTCAGTTTCAGGTGAAATTTCTTCTTTGGTCTTCTTATAAGTCTCACTCATCCAACTATAAATTTCGTTCCACAAAATCTAAAATTCATTAAACCCATTTTATAACCATTTCATAAATTGCGGAGCCATAATTATTCAAACTATACGAAAATATAATAATCTTAACATTAGAGCGCTGAAGTCAACAGGAAATTAAACTGGAAACTATAAAAATATCGCATCCTTTTTTCATATTAAACCATATGCATCTTTTGGTGTGATATCCATCGGATCAAAGATCTTGATGCGAAAGTCGTCAAATCTATTGAATGTTGGACGAACAACTCAAATCATAAAATTGGATTTATAATTTATCGTTTCCAATTGAATTGTTAAATCTCATGCAACTTAAATTGCAATAACCGTCAGATCGCAAATTGACAGTTGTGACTCCTCTTGGATTTATTTGTGATCATGTTGTCTTTTCTTCGTTTCTTTCGGCAGATTGACACTCTGCATTCTTATTCTTCTGAAATCCGCTTTCAGGTATCAACAACTAATAACCCTTGGTTTAATACCAGTAAACCATTCCAATCTCACAGCGGATGTGTAAATTAAATGAAGACACACAGATTTCATATGATTTAATACACAAATAACTCAACTGGAAATCAAATAAACAGAAAATTTTCGAAGGATAACAAGAACCCTCTGGGATTTGACATTCACACACAGAGATATCAATTTCTGTCAATCAAACTTTCTACAGCCAAAATCCCTTTCGATACATTCAAATTACATACATATACTGTTTCACAATCATTCAAATCCAACTCAAAGGGATCGAAATTGTCTAATTTTGGGCTAAAATCCCTCTGCACTATAATCTCCCTAAAATTCTCAACTAAAACTAAATTCAATTAATCAAGTACCAGCAATCCAAATCCCTGAATACTAGTCAAATCTCTATCTATTCAAACTGTAAATTTCCAGCTAAAGGAACCCACTCCTTTGCTTATAATTTTTTTTGTATTTTTGGAATAAAAATGAAGTCTTTTATCTCAAAGCCTCATGCTCCTGCATCAGACTCCTGAGGATAAAATTATTCATGGGCTCCTATCCATGAGCTTCTCTCTAGAACTACCCAATTTCTGTAGCATGGTATCTGTCATCCAAGTAGCCTCTGCGATTGGTTGATCTTTCGACTTGACTAAATACTCAAAATACTCCCATCCCCTTGTCTTTTTAGACAATATTTTGTCTAAAATCTTATCTGGTTGCAATGCTTTTGCTGTGGGTAACTTTTTCAACCAATCAATCTCTTCTTTGCCTTCAGTTGTATCATCTGTGTCGCTGTCTTCAAACCTGTACAAATCAACAACATTGAAAATTGGAGATATTACAATGTCAGGGGGTAATTCAATTTCATACGCATTTGCAGAAAATTTTCTCAATACTCTGCATGGTCATATTTTATTAAATTTCAACTTGTTATACGCCCTTTTAGGAAATCTTTCCTTTCTCAGGTGTGTTAGAACCAAATCTCCAACTTCAAAGTTAACTTCTCTCTTCTTCAAATCTGCTCTACTTTTGTACTTGATGTTGCTGTCGTGTAACTATTGTTTTACCTATTCATGTATTGCTCGAATTTCTGAAGAAAATTTTTATCCTTTAGCACTTCTCATTTTTGCTTTTCCCAAATTTCTTAGTTCATATATTCCTCTTGGGTGCATTCCATAAACTATATGGAATGGACTCTGCGCTCTACTCCTGTTAGGAGAGTCATTATAAGTGTATTCAGCCTGTGTCAAAATCTGATCTGTGACTGTTTAGGATGCTCACCTGCAAGGCTTCTCAAAAGATTACCCAAGCTTCTGTTCACCACCTCAGTCTGAGGGTGATAAGTTGAGCTAAAAATTAGTTTAGTACCAAGCTTTTTCCACAATGTCCTCCAAAAATGACCAACAAATATAGTGTCCCTATCAGAGACAATGCTTTTAGGTAACCCATGCAACCTTACAATCTCTTTGAAAAACAAATTAGCAACATGAGTAGCATCACTGGTTTTATAACATGGAATAAAATGTGCCATTTTAGAAAATTTGTCAACTACAACATAAATTGCATCATTTCCTCTCTGTGTTTTAGGTAAACCAAAAACAAAATCCATACTTACCATATCCCAAGGTCTATCTGGAATAGGTAATGGAACATACAAACCTGTGTTTTGACTTCTTCCTTTTGCATACTAACAAACTTTACGATTTCACACATACTTCTCCACTTTAGATCTCATCTTTGGCCAAAAATAAAAATGACTTAGTTGTTCATAAGTCTTGTCTGCACCAAAATTTCCACCAAGTCCACCACTATGTTTCCCCTTAATTGAATTTTCTCTCATAGAACAATTTGGTATGTACAGCTGATTTATTTTAAATAGAAAACATTCTTGAAAGAAAAAGTCTAGCCACTTACTTTTGTCCAACAAAACAGGATTATTGCATGCTTCAAATGCCGCTTTAAAATCCAAATCTGTCTTATACAATTATTTAAGAAAATCAAAACCCAACACTTGAATTTGACTTTCTTGAACTACTTAAGGCATCTGCTACTTTGTTTTCTTGGCTAGTTATATATTTCAATACAAAATTGAAACTTTGAAGATACTCTACCCATTTTGCATGTTTCTGATTCAATTTTGGCTGCTACATAATGTACTGCAATGCATGATTGTCTGAATAAAGCACAAACTCTTTAGACATCAAGTAATGTCTCCACTTCTTTAATGACTGAACAACTGCATAAAATTCCTTGTCATAAGAAGAATATTTCCTTCTTGTCTCATTCAAATTTTCACTAAAATAAGCTACAAGTCTGTCTTCTTGACTTAACACAGCTCCAATTGCTTCCCCACTAGCATCAAATTTCACTTGAAAAGGTTTGTTTTAATCATGCAAAACTAATATGGGAATTTCTGTTATCTTTCATTTCAACAACTGGAAATTTTTCTTTGCTTCATCGGTCCATCTAAATGGTTGTTTGTCTTTTTTTATGGTTTAAATAATAGGAGCATTGATCTTACTAAAATTCCTTATGAATTTTCTATAAAAACTAGCAAGACCATGGAAGCTTCTTACCTAAAAAACACTCTTAGGTGAAGGCCATTCCATGATTGTCTTTATCTTCTCTGGATCCATTTTCAATCCATCAGCAGAAACAACAAAGCCTAAATATATCAATTATTCTTTCATGAATGAAAACTTTTTAAAATTTACCAGTAAATTTTCCTGATGCAACTTCCTTAAGACATAATTCAGATGTCTCTTGTGTTCTTCTTTATATTTTTTGTAAATTAATATATCATCCAGATATACTATTACAAATTTACCAATAAATTCTTTCAATACTTCATTCATAAGCCTCATAAATGTACTAGGAGAATTTCATAATCCAAATGACATTATCATCCATTCATACAATCCTTCATTTGTTTTAAAAGTTGTCTTCCATTCATCTCCTTCCCTTATCCTAACTTGATGATAGCCACTCTTTAAATCCAATTTTGTAAAATATCTTGCCCCACTTAAACAATCCATCAAATCTTCAATTCTGGGTAAAGGAAAGCTATACCTAATTGTTATTTTGTTTATTTCTCTTGAGTCAGTGCACTTTCTCCGCCCTCCATATTTTTTTGGACTCAACACTGTTGGCACTGCACAAGGACTCAAACTTTCTCTGATCAGTTCTTTATCTAACAATTCTTGTACCTGCTTCCTGATTTCTTCATTTTCTGTGGGAGTCATCCTGTATGCTGCTTCATTTGGAAAATTTTCTCCTGCAATCAAATATATATGATGGCTGATCTTTCTAATAGGTGGTAATTCATCTGGAAAATCATCTACAATGATATCACAGTAATTTTCCAGCATCTCTTGAATTTCAATTAGTAAATCAGAAATTTTAGTGGAAGTAATTACTACCTTGGGTTTGCAAATTAATGCAAATTTTACCTCATCATCTTCAATCTACTGCAGATATTCTTTTCCACTCGACAATAAAACTTTAGGATCAGGTTTTCTTTTTGATGCATCTTCTTCTTCTATAGGCAACAATGTATGATTGACACCATCTTTACAAAACTTGTATGTGTTCTTTTTCCCATCATGCATAGCTCCTCTATCATACTGCCAAGGTCTACCCAGAAATATGTGACATACGTCCATAGGCATCACATCACACATAATTTTGTCTTTGTAGTTGCCCAATTGGAATTCCACTTCACACTATTCATTCACTAACATCTGATGTCCTTTCTGAAGCCATGACACCTTGTAGGGTGTTGAATGTTTCTTTTTCTTCAATTTTAATTTCTCCGCCACTTCTGTAGAGACCAAATTATCAGTGATGCCACTATCAATTACCATTTGACAACATTTTCCCTAAACTTTGCACACAATTCTAAAAAAAGTATTTCTCTGTGTTGGTTCAACAACTTCCTTTATTGGTTTTAATAGAAATTTGTTCACTACCAAATATTCTCCTTTCTCTGGTATATTTTCTGCTTCTGGCACTTTTGCTGCTTCTAGCACTTTTGCTACTTCTTCTTCATTCTAAGCAACAATTACATTTTTCTGATTTGTTCCCACATTCTTTGGACATTCATAAGCTCTATGTTCAAGCTTATTACATCTATAACATCTAATTTCTCTTCCTCTGGAAAAACTTCTTCTGCCATTTATATCACCTTCTGTGGAGGTATGCTGATTTGAGCTATTGCTAGCTCCTTCTCTCGGTGTCGTAGATCTTCCTCTACCACCTTGACTTCCTCTTCCTCAGAAAGTACCTCTACTTATGGCAAATTGCTTCCTCGTGATTTTTTCTTCAACCTTCAAGACCATTTGATAAGCATATTCCACTATTTTAGGAGATATTAGACTTATCTCATCTTGTATCTTCATTCCGAGACCATTAATATATCTTGCAAACTTCTGTGTTGTATCTTGAATTTTCCCTACTCTTATGCTCACTTTGTAAAATTCCTCTGTGTATTATTTTACTGTCATTGACCTCTGTCTAAGATTCTGCATCTGTCTAAATAATTAAAGTTGATAATCACTTGGAAAAAAATTACCTCTCAACTTTGCCACCATCCTGTTCCAATTCTTTATTGGCTACTTACCAAGTCTCTTTCTTTCTGCCTGCACTCCATCCCACCAAAGTGCTGCATTTCCTTTCAATTTTGTGACAAAAAAATTCACTCTTTTTCCTTCTTCCATGTCTTCATAATCAAAGAAATTATCCATGTCATTAACCCAATCTATCAACTCCTCTGGGTTTAAACCTCCTGTAAAAACCGAAACTTCAAGTCTGGGTTTAGATGTAGATCCCAACACTGATTTAAAAAATCTCATTTCAGGAGTAACTTCTGCAGGTTCTCCCTCTTCTGCGGATTCAACTTCAGGCTCACTGACATCTCCAGCATCTACTTCTCTTTGATTTCCCATTTCCATTTCTTCTTATCTAGCTTACATCTGTTGCATAACTCCCATCACTTCAGCATTTGCAACTGGTCTTCCTCTTCTTCGACCAGCACCACCTCCTCTTCCAACTCTATAAGCCATGATGGATTTCTTTTACTGATCTTTGAGATCTTTCTCAGTGTTTAAAGGCTGCTCTGATACCACAACTGGTGGGTTGGTTGCAGACGTTAAGGATAATCTCTCAAATCTGGAGATTACCTCTTCAGTTTTAGGTGAAATTTCTTCTTTGGTATTCTTAGAAGTCTCAATCATCCAACTCTAAATTTCGTTCCACAAAAGCTAAAATGCATTAAACCCAGTTTATAACCATTTCGTAAATTGCGGAGCCATAATTATTCAAACTATACAGAAATATAATAATCTTAACATTAGAGCACTGAGGTCAACAGGAAATTAAACTGGAAACTA
Organism: Pinus albicaulis; assembly: GCA_034641835.2. Lineage (NCBI taxonomy): Eukaryota > Viridiplantae > Streptophyta > Pinopsida > Pinales > Pinaceae > Pinus > Pinus albicaulis. The sequence goes on from CM076578.1 coordinate 1,618,614,256, forward strand.
TAAAAATATCACATCCATTTTTCATATTAAACCATATGCATCTTTTGGTGCGATATCCGTCGGATCAAAGCTCTTGATGCGAAAGCCGTCAGATCTATTGAATGTTGGATGAACAACTCAAATCATAAAATCGGATCTATAATTTATCGGGTCCAATTGAATTGTTAACTCTCATGCAACTTAAATTGTGATAATCATCAGATCGCAGATCGACGGTTGTGACTCCTCTTGGATTTATTTGTGATCATGTTGTCTTTTCTTCGTTTCTTTCGGCAGATTGACACTCTGCATACTTATTCTTTTGAAATACGCTTTTAGGTATCAAAAATTGATAACCCTTGGTTTAATACCAATAAACCATTCCAATCTCACAGTGGATGTGTAAATTAAATGAAGACACACTGATTTCATATGATTTAATACACAGAGAACTCAACTGGAAATCAAATAAACAGAAAAAGTTTCGAAGGATAACAAGAACCCTCCGGGATTTGACATACACACACAGAGATATCAATTTCTGTCAATCAAACTTTCTACAGCCAAAATCCCTTTCGATACATTCAAATTACATACATATATTGTTTCACAATCATTCAGATCTGACTCAAAGGGATCGAAATTGTCTAATTTTGGGCTAAAATCCCTCTGCACGATAATCTCCCTAAAATTATCAACTAAAACTAAATTCAATGAATCAATTACCAGCAATCCAAATCCCTAAATACTTGTCAAATATCGATCTATTCAAACTGTAAATTGTCAGCTAAAGGAACCCACTCCTTTGGTTGTAATTTTTTTTTGTATTTTTGGAATAAAAATGAAGTCTTTTATCTCAAAGCCTCTTGCTCCTGCATCATAAAGACATAAATTCATATATTCTTAAAGACTCTTAAAAAATAAAAAATCAAATGAAAAGGATGGACCAGGGTATTTCAATAATAACAAAGAACCTGAACTCTTCACTATGCAATATCATCTTTCTTCCCCCATGGCTGACTCCTTTCTTGGAAATTCATAAAGCTTATTGCCTTGTGATGGATCCCCTCATATTCAATTTCCTGATTGTTGGAACAAAAACTTGAGAAAAACGAAGCATGGGATTACCGTCGGGCCTAAAATCCTTGTAACATACTTCCATGGACAAATCCACTTGCTTTGGCCGAGGCATTAGCAACACAATTCATATGCGTGCCAAGATGTAGCAAAATTCAAATTCAAATGGGTGCAGTGATGCAGTAAAATACAAATTCAAATAGGCCAGGAAGCAACTTCGTGAAATTCAAATTGACATGGGAATGACAATGTTGTATTAATGTTGGTTGCAAAAAAAATTAGTGAGGCATTCAATGTGTAAGTCAGAGCTCTGAAGAAATCGACGAGAATTGTACAATCGCTGGAAAACTGAGATGGTTGTAGAAATATCAATGGCATGTATGGCCATCCATCCATTTCAATGTCACATCAGATTCTAAAAAGTCGCATTATAGACTACTCCTTTTCTGTGTAAAGGATTAGACTATAGTCTATACATTGCCAATGGTGACCCAACACTAGGTATAGACCTGCGTACTCCTTGTTCGTAATCTGTCATACTGATTTGAACTGTCAGAGTTCTCGTCTTTGGAGGTCACATGGGAGCAGCTCACAACAACATGGGATAATGCAAAGGGCCACTAAGGAATTTTCTATTGTATATCTTTTATTGATAGTCTGACCCATCCATTCGTGATATATATGAGAGTGGTTCTGCAATTGCTTAATTTTTATGAGATAGATAAGCTCTGGAGAATTTGCAGATGCTTAAGCATCATAATCTCATCAACTTTACATTTAAAAATGGATGCTTTACTCATACACATGCATTTAAGAAATTTGAATCATAAGTTCACTCCATTCCCATTGTATAAATTTGATTGTGACTTCTATGGGTCAATTAAATTTTTTATGATACTTTTCTTCCAAAAGTATTTTTCCTTTTATAATCTTTCATGTATCTTTTCTTTTATATTTCATATTTATTTTTTTCTATTATTAAAATATTATTTATTATATTCCTTTTTTAATCACTTATTTATTTTTATATGTTATTTAAATATCATTTATTATATCAGTTATTTTAATAAATATTCATTTTTAAATATTATTTTCTATTTTTTTTTATTATGAATACAAAACTATTTTTCTAAAAAAAATTGGGAGAATTCTAACTTTTTAAGCATGCATTTATAAAAGATTCATCAATACCTAATTAAAAAATAACAAAGAACTATATAAATAATAAAATAAGTTTGAACTTACTTTTAAAAAGAAATTTGGAATAATATCTCGAGCAATAATAATGGTTAAGTGGATCTAATGATTATGTGCTTCCTTAAAAGAGGTTATGTTTGTGGTGCTAAAAATTCCTTACAAAAGGGTGTGTGAGTGTGTTAGGAATTTTTGTATTAAAAGTCCATTAAATTTGATTGAAAATGAAATATAAAGAAAATATATTGTTGCGAATTAAAATGTACTTTTTTTAAAGCTTTTCATTATGGAAAGGTTGTATGAATATATATATTTCTAGTTGAAATTAATACTTCCTTTCAAATTTGATCATAGTAAGCTCTTTTCCATTTGGATATATACTTTGGACCAATTGAAATTCTATTTAAAAAAATGAAGTAACATAAGATGACCATAATGTTTAAATGTCAAAATCTAATTAGATAAATGTATATATTATTTTTATCAAAGTATTTTTGCAACAAAAATAACCATATAACCATATGTAAAAAATATTAAAATAATATATAAAAGATATTATAGAAATTTATTAATTGCAATTTTACATTATTTATTTTCTAATATTTAAATTTATTTAACATTTTTAAAATTTATGAGACAATTTAAAAAAATAATTTAAGTAATTTAAATTTAAATTTATAGTCTGTGAGGTCTTGATTAAACGGTGATGAGGCGGGCTATTATAGCACTCATCATAGGTTCAATTCCCTTCCCTGATCAGGGTGATGTATTTGGACATGTTGATGAAAATGAAGTAAAAAAAAAAAAAAAAAATTGAAAAAAAAAGAGAAAAACAAAAGATACTACCATACTTTAAAAAAAAATTAAATTAAATTAAATTTATAAAAAAATTGATTCAAATTTGGTTAGAAAAACAGCCCAAAAACATTTTGACTATATAATTTCAACCACTAAAATTTAAAATTACAACTTAATTTTAAGGAATTTTTTAGAACAACCAAAGTAAATTGCCTATTTGTCTATTGCCTATTTCCTTCCTATTACTTTAGAATGATAATTTAGTAATTCTTAGTCTAAAAAACCCACAAAAATTCTTAATCTTAAACAAATCTTCTGCAGCACTACAGAATTGAATTTCACGGCTTATGACTAAAAATTTCTTTAACCCGTCAACTTCCTTCTTTGAAATTGTTGAAATGGTCACGAAGTTGTAAAATCCATAAAATTTAACGAGAGGTTTGGTTTAGAAATTCCTGTCCACAAAAGATATATAATAACGGAAAAAACACAAAATTTACAAATTACAATTTTAACTCCTAAAATTACAAATTACAATTTTTCCGTTGGATTTTGAATAAAACTAATTAAAAAACATGTAAAACGTAAATATTTAGACTACATAATAAAATGGAATTTCACATCTCAATTTCGATTAAAATTTTTTCGAACGTATTAATTTCCTTCTCTGAAAATGTTGGATTATGTTGGAATAATTATATATATTATAATCCATAAAAATTAATTGAAATTTTAGTAATTTATTTAAAAAATAATATAAATATGTATTACATAAATTTGAATTATTGTTATTTGAATATGTGGTATTAATAAATCATGATATTATAATAAATTATATTTGTAAGTTAAGAAACTAGGGACATAAATCTCTACAATGATTAAGAATCTTATACATGTTTTTTTAATAGATATATGTCTAATTGAAATATAATTCTTTTTATAACTAACACAATTAACTTTCTCTCTCTCTATATATATATATAGTAAATAACTGATAAATGTTGATAGACATCATAAAAATTATTTAAATTATATCTTTATTTAAAATAATTATTATGACAAGGTTCGTATGACATTTTTTAAATTAATGATTTTAATTGAAAAGGCAAAAAAATACTTCGTAAATAAATCTCAATTTTATTGATAATTAAATTAAAATCCTAAAAGCCTTTGTATTTATTAGTCATTTGATTTTAGCTTAACTAATTTATTTCTTAGATCTAAGACTTTTGTGATGCATAAAGTACATAGATGCCTTTCTGTTTAAAAATAAATAAATAAATTATTTTCTTTATTTTAATTAAAATATTTTAAATAATTAAAATAATTAAAATATTTATTAAATATTACTTTATACTATCATCTTTAACTTTTTAGTAATTATTAAAAAATTAAACATTTTTCTTAATAACTAATTAACTAACTCAATAATAATTAGTTTTTAACATCTTACTTATAGTGCTTTAGCAATCCCATTTTATTACCTATTATGTTTATGTTAAAGCACTTATAAATTAGTTGATCAACTACTCTCTTTTACATCATGATGTATTTAGTTTCCTATTTGAATTTTGATTTCTGCCTTTTGGGATATATATTTTTTAAGTTATTCTAGAATTTAATTTTTAATTTTTATATTAAATGTTAAATTTTGGTGCTTTTATTTTTTATTTTTTTATAGTGTTATTGTATTTTTTTTCTTTTTAATGATGTAAAGAAATTAATGGCCTAAGGTTTAGAGGAATTTGATAAGAGTGAAACTCTGTTATTTGAGAGTAATTGTAGGTGGCTCGACTTTTCTTCAATAACAATGAGAATAATTTTAGGTGGCTAGACTTTTCTTGAATAACAATCATGAGTTAGCTTGCGCCAATAGCAGCCAATAATACTGATTTGACAACTAAATTATGATAAGTTTTCCCATTATATAAAAATAAAGATAAAAATTATATTATAAATAATGATTATATTTTATTTCTTATTTTTTATATTAAATAATATGTTGTGAGTTTTATAATTTAGTTTGTTTTTCTAAAATCTTATTTGATGGGTTTTCATGTAAAACTTTTTATTCTTTTTTATTTATAAAATAAGTTTTTCAAAAACTAATACTCATTGTCCACAAGGTCTTTGATAGACGGTGATCAAGTAGCTTTGTTGAGGCACTCCCTGATGTGAAGTCACCGGTTCTATTCTACATAGGACATGATGAAGATGTAGTCTTGCCAAGCTTACAAAAAAAAAAAAAAAAATACTCATTATTTAGATTTTCAATATTAATTTTAGCTATTTTCACTTATTTTGAGTATTTGATTTTCAAAAATCACAATAAAACAAAACAAGAGCACTAGTATATTGAGGATTTAGAAACAGAAATCTCACATCTTCCAATCCTATTTAGTTATATATTGAAGATATGGAAGTTGGAATTTTGCATCTTCCAATCCTATATTTCCATTAAAATTACATCTATTTTGAAATAGAAAAGGGTTTTCCACTTTAATAAAGTCTTTTCTATTAGACAACTAATCCTTGGAATTAGGTTTGTGTTATGGTGAGTGGTTATTACAGTCCAAGAAGACCCAAAAATTGAATAAACGGTTTATTTATGTATTTATATGTAGATTGTGCACATCATTCATTAAGATCAATTAATATACAGTTGTATTTGGTTTCCAATATTGTATGTTTAAAAGTGGTATCAGAGTGGGTAGTTCATCCACCTTGTTGATTGAGTTGAGCCACTAGTTTAATGGCTCTTCACGAGCACTGATTTACATCTGCATTGCGTGAGAGGTAGGTGTTATGTGAGGCAGAGACTGTTTAATTTGGGTGCTTGCTGTTGTTGATTATGACATTGGAGTTCGAGTTCTGTTCACAAGGAGGAACGTGGATTTCCATTAGAATTGAGTTGATTGAAGAAACTATTGACTATTGATTAAAGCACTGTTTAAAGGCTTATTTGGTAGGACCTGACTGGTTTTGAAGTCGAGGAACAAGCAAAATTCAAAGACTTAGAACGTTGTCCACAGAGTAAGAAGATCTAACAACCAGACCATTTTCAATATCGATGTACGCCCCGATGTTTAAATCCTAATTTTCATATCGGAGTTTATTCACAACATTGTTTAAATCTCAGAGGTAAGTGTGAGTTTCAATAATGTGCTATTTGAATTGGACTTGATTGAAATAAGTTTTGAAGGGTAATAAATTATTTAAAACGATTTTACAATTATGAGAAGGAAGAATTTGAAAATTTTGGAACAAAATTTTAAACAAAGGCGTGACAGTTCATATTCAAAAATGGAGTTTGAAGTTAAGTTTTATTTATAAAATTTATGAATTTTTTTTTTGAAATCTATTGAATTATTTGGATAAGATACAATTTTTACATTATTAGAACATTATTTTATTGGAGAAATAAGTTTCTTTATTGGAGAGATAAATTTATAAAGGAGACATAAAAATTTTATGGCGAGAGAATTAGAGTATTTGGGATGTATAAATGCATACTGAAATTGAACTTGTAAAGAAGGTAGTGTATTTAGAAAAGCTCATATAATTACATGGTATATTGAAGGTTACAAGTTCAAATCCTTTCGAAATAAATTTTGGAAGTTGTTATTAGAAGATGACATTCTTTTTGCAATATTTTCACTTTTATTTGAGTATGTCATTATTTGTTATCTAATAATTTTTTGGTGAAATTAATTTTTAAAACAAGAGCATTTTTTGTTTAACCCGACACCCAAGATTAACTAAAATGGATCAAATTAAGAATGTATTGGACATATTAAACAATTTCATTAGCTCTACTATTGATGAAACTGTAAATGTCAGAAAAGTAAGTCTTGTTGATATTAGAGTCCCTTTACATGATGCATCGGAGGAAATTGAATTTCTCCAAATTGAGTCTAAAGTACAACAAGACGATCCTAATTTCAAACAAAAATCGAAGAGTAATGAAACCATTTCAGGAGCAAGTTTGGATGCAACCTAAAGTCATGTTGATGCAAGGGAATGCAAGAGTCATTTGCATACAGATGTGAAGCCTGTTGTTCTCAAAAGCTTTATAAGAACGTGGGAAGAAATTTCCCATAACAAACATGAAATTGGTTTGGGATATAACAAAGATTTCCTGGATGTATCTTTTCATATTCCTGATTTTTTTAAACCTATACAATTTTATATTGTTGGATTTCTAGATGGTGTTGTTCAAGAACAAATTGATCGGTGCCAACATTGTGATAGAGTTGGGCATATGAAATATCAATGTTTTGGTCTTCACCCATGTGAGCATTGTGGAAAGCAAATTAACCATTCAAACAGATGTTCCAGAAAGAAGACTACTACAGGAGAGAAATTAATTTTTTGGATGGATTGCTTCTTGGGATTGGTCGAAAACAACCAAGAATATTTATAGGTCATATCGCACGATATGTTCGAGAGAGTTGAGTAGCCTTGTAATAATTAATAATACTTCGTCTTCTCACCCTGTATCCAAAAAGGGGGAAATTGTTGATGGTTTGCCACAGGTTCAAAGATTTGTCAAGCGAGGTTAAGTAAAAGATCCACAAGTGACCTAAGCCACAACATGTACCATTTATTTTTAGAGTTGTAGCCAGAGAGACTTCAGTGTTTTTTGAATAAGTTGTTTGTAAACGAGCACTTCCAAATTTAGAATTTTTTGAGGAAGTACATTAATAGTTCTAGAGTTAGTGGCTACATTTAAACCACATTTTTGGTTATTGTGAGAACTGCTATGAAGGTTCCAAAGTTGGTGTTGGTTGAGACCTTGATTTCTCCCACACTAGTTTGTGGTCATCCTTAAAAACCATTTCTGAGACACTCAGCTCTTGGTTGAGATTCATTTTTTCATTTTGAGCTCTCATTCTTAGACTTTGATACAGTCCTTCGGATTAAGGGGGGAATGTTAGACAACTAATCCTCAGGATTAGGTTTATGTCATGGTGAGTGGTTATTAGAGTCCAAGAAGACCCAGAAATTGAATCAACGATTTCTTTACATATTTATATGTACATTGTGTACATCACCCATTGAGATAAAAAAATATATAGTTGTATTTAGTTTCCAATATTGCGTGTTTAGTATTTTCCGCTTATAAATATCCAACTTAATTTTTGTTTAAAATCCACTTTCCCATGAATTACTTCAAATAATTTTCCATCAAAATTTAGCTTTTTTCTTTTTAATAATTAATATTTTAATTTTACCATATTTTCACACATCCTAGCTTCTATGTAATAAAAATCTCTGAAATTATTTGATATATTTACACGTTCTGTATTAACTTCTTAAAAACAATCACATCATTACCTAAACTAAAACCTTAATTATAATTCCTCCTATTAATAAACTCAATATGAAAATGTAACGGATGTAGCACAAGTAACCATGAGAAGGAACCTGTCAACAAAAGTAGAGTCCACTTGTTGAATGGTGTCGTGGAATACACATCCACAACAACAACATTTATAATAAACCCACAATTTTGTTGATCGGTAATGTCCACAAACACGACATGATTGTAACATGTGACCAAATTGAGTGTGTGTTTCTATGCACTTGCGTTTATTAGCAATCTTTAGATTCTTTAAAAATTTACATGTAATATGAACTCCCTAAGTAGTATTCAATAAATCTATTTATAGATTTATTTTAAACAATAAGAAAATACATAATCAAAATAACCAAAACATCTAATAATTAAATTATATCATTATTATCAACTCTCTCATATAATGGGTCTAATAATTAAATTATACCATTATTATCAGCTCTCTCATATAATGTGGACCCAGATAGCTTTGCATAGAATCTACTCTATTATTTTCATTTCTATAAACCACTATTTCACCAACTATTTTAACATAAAAAAATATCTAAATTAAAATTACTTAAACTTGAAAATTTATTCATACAATCTACTCTATTATTTTCATTTCCATAAACCACTACTTAACCAACTATTTTAACATAAAAGTTCTCTAAATTAAAATTACTTAAACTTGAAAATTTATTTGTTTAAAAAAAAAAATCAATAATTACATTGTTTATTAATATTTTATACACACGTTACTTATTAAACATGTATATATAATTAAACCGCCTAGAAATGAATACATAGGATACCATAAACTCTAATCACTCTATAATTATAATTATTATATATGATATTATAAATTAATATTCAAATTGATCTCACAAAATGAAAATATATAGTAATTTTATTTTTATTTTTGGGTATATGGTATTAGCAAACCATGATATTATAACAAAATCTATTTACAAGTTAAGAATCTCCATATATAATAATTATTTTTATTTTTGGGTATGTGGTATTAGTAAACCATGGTATTGTAACCAAATATATTTACAAGTTAAGAATCTCCCTAGTAAAGTGAGGTAAATCTCCATATTGATTAAGAATCTTGTTACATGTTTTTTTTTTTAAATATATATGTTTAATTGATATATTAATTGTTTTTATAACTAACACAACCATCCATGTATATATGATTGATAAATGTTGATAGACATCGATTCATTATAAACATCAAGATACTTCATTATACATCTCAAGTTGCTAAAATTTAAAAAATCATAAAAATTATTTAAATTATAACTTTATTTAAAATATTTATTATGACACTAGTTCATATGACTTTTTTTAAATTATTGGTTTTAGTTAAAAAGACAAAACAAAAAAAAGTACTAAATAAAACTCATTTTTTTATTTTTATTTTTGTATATTATTAAAAATATTTTAAAATATTTTATAGAGGTTAATCCCTACACTAGACCTAATAATTTTTTATAATTAAATTAAAATTGTTTAACCAACTCTTCCTGAAAAATCAGGATATCATTGTGATTTTTACACAGGAAACAATTATGGATCACAAAAGTTTACAATCTAAAATAAATTAATGGACATGCTTATTGGCATGATCAATAATAATAATAATAATATAATCATTTATATATTTTTAATTTTTTTTTAAATCTTGACATTATGAAATGTATTATAAATAAATGTCTCTTGACATTTATTAGTTTTTTTTATTTTTTTGCTAATTTAATTTATTTGTTTTAAACATTTAATATATTGTGTTTTAATACTTTTTAGCATTTATCAACCATTTAATTTATATAACTACAATAATTTATATATTTTAAATATTTAATCTTTACACAATCTAATCACACATTTCAAATTAAAAACACCAATCTTACTCCATATATTTCTCAAGCTGTGTTTAACACTTCCCAACCGAATTTAAAAAAAAAACAAAACCATATCATTAGATGCAAAACCATAAAAATAGCTCTAATTCCACTGTGCCAAATAACCTAAATTTGGGAGAGGAGGAGAAACAGATAAAAATAGTAAAGCCGAATCTCTGCTAAATTGCTCTCCATCTTCTGAAAATTGAATATTTCTTCCTCATAAACTTTTTTCTCAACCCGCTGATCTTAACAGAGAAGCGTTGCAGGCGGATCCGCCATGGCAACCGTTTGGTTTTGTATAGCAAATCAGCTTGCTGAAGAGTCTTGTTGATCAATCTCTGAGCAACGTGGCTCTGTGTCTGCTCAACCTTCGTGTATCCCTGCAACCATCCAACAATGCGTGTGTTCTTCATCATAATTCCTCTGTAAAAAGTGAGCTGAAGCAATGTATATATATATAATTCATATATATATATATATATATATATGACTTTTTAGTTTATATATATAATATGTACTAAAATTATTTTTGTTTGGTTAAGAATTTGTTTCATATGATGTAAGAAATAGGTTAATGACTCAAGATTTAGAGATATTTGACAATATTGAAACTCTGCTACCTAATCATGGGTGGGTAATTTTAGGTAGCCTAACATTTTTAAAATAATAATGATAAGTCAACTTAAGCTAATAACAACTAATAATACTGATTTGACAATTAAATTATAATAAATTTTATCATTATGAAACAAAATATAAAAATAAAAATTAATAATGATTATATTTTATTTCTCAATTTTTGTTTAAATACTATATTGTAAGTTTTATAATTTATTCTTATTTAATAGATTTTAGTGAAAACAAAATTATTCACTTTTATTTATAAAATGAGTTAAAAAAATAATACTCATTATTAAGTTTCTCAATATTCATTTTAGCTATTTTCATGTATTTGATTTTCAAAGTTCACAATAAAACAAACCACAAGAACACTAGTATATTGAAGATTTAGAAATTGAAATCTTGCCTTCCCAATTCCAATTCTAAGTACGTGTACATTTAGGGTGTCTTTTAATCACAAACACCAGTGTATTCAAGGTTTAGAGGAGGAATCCAACATCTTCCAATCCTACTTGGTTATATATTGAAAATTTGGAAGTTGGAATTTTACATCTTTTAATTCTATATTTTTGTTAAATTTATATTTATTTTGAAATAGAAAAGGGTGTGTGTTATGGTCGGTTATTAAAGTTTAAAAAAACCCAAAAACATTTTTTATTTATTTATGTATTTATATATATATATTGTTTTTAATATTTTCCATATATATATTCAATTTAATTTTTATTTAAAATCTATTTTTTTCTAAATTATTTCAAATAATTTTCCATCAAAAATTATTTTATTTTTAATAATTAATATCTTAATTTTACCATATTTACATATACTTAGTTTTCATGTAATAAAAATTTCTGAATTTCTTTGATATATTTACATTTTGTATATTAATTTGTTGAAAAAAATTGTTATTTTATAGAGAAATTTCAGTAATAATCACATTAAAAAAACTTTATCAACATATTTCAAACCAACCAATATAATTCATCTTACCTAAACTAAAACCTTAATTATAATCCTCTTATTAATAAATTCAAAATAAAAATGAAACGGATTTGCCAAATGGCAAAAAGTAGAGTCCACCTTTAGAATAGTGCTGTGACACATCCACAGCAACAACATTTATAAGAAACCGAGAATTCAGTTGATCGGTAATGTCCACAAAGACGGCATGATTGTAACCTGTCACCAAATTTAGTGTTACATTTCTACGCAGTTGAGTTTATTAGCCACCTTTCCATTCTTTAAATACAAAATTATTCAAAGTCAACATCCATCAATGTACGGATAAATTACCTTTCGATTCTTTAAATAAAAAGTTAAACTATCTTACGATCTTTTAAATAAAACTACTTAATCTGAATTCCTCGGCACTATTCAAATTGTTAAATTTATTCATACATTTTAAATAACAAGCAAACATGATATTATACCTAAAAATAATCTTATAACTTATTAACTTATTCCCAAAACAACTAAAATATTTAATAATTAAAATTCCCAAAACAACTAAAATATTTAATAATTAAATTTATATATGGGACACAAATCACTTTACATGTAATTTATTTGTTTTTTTTTTTTTTTTAATTTGTCATGATTATATCTTTATCATGTTCAATATATCTCTTAGATTAAGGAGAGAATTGAACTGGCTACTTAACGATCGACTTTATATCAAACATCATTGCATTGACGGAACACTAGATCACCATCTATTTAAGACCTCGTAGACTACTTAATTAACTATTTTAACATAAAAAAAAATTATCTATTTTAAATAATTCATTTTTTTTATAATTACCTAAATTAAAATTTCTTTTATATAAATTTTTATTTCAATAATTACATTATTTATTAATATTTAAAAACTATATTTATTATACATACTTTACTTATTAAACATGTATAAATAATTAAACAATATGCCCATAGCAACATTAGTATTAAAAAAATATTAAAAATGAAAATTAACACTATACTATACATATTGATCCAAGCAATATATATATATATATATATATATATATATATATATAAACTCATATTATATAAAGTGATACACATCCATCTCACTTGTAAGATAAATTTGTTATAATAACTGAGAAAAACTAGCAATTCTATTAAATAGGATGAATAACAATGGTTGCTAGTCCCTGCTTAGTCCCTGCCTAAAGGGAAAAAGAACTATAACTTGGTTACATGGTGAGAAGTTGAAGTTACATTGTAACATTCAATGTTATAATTCATTGTTTCGGTTTGAACAAACCTAATTTCATCTCCATTGACCATCTAAATCACAGCCAGAAATTTACTACAGGTTTTTTTCACACATAGTTCTAGGATCTACGGGAAACGGTTGGAGTTTTTCAGTCCTATCAAATATGAAACCAACATGAAATCTATCAAATATTCATTCATGGAAACATATCCATGTGTATTTCCTTCATTATAGACTATATCTAACCGAAAGTCTAGAGAACACATCAACCCAAGGATTTATCAGCCTACGATACATTCAAAATGACCCATTTCTACCATTAAATCTGACACTACGATCCAAAAGAAATATCTAAGCATTGTAGCACTCAATTTTCAATTCGTATAGCGTATTCATAAAAATATAAATGAATTTGTAAGTTATTGAGATTCAATATGAGAATAACATCTTGATATATTGAACTAAAACTTGCAGTGATTCTAAATATCGGTTTTACGTGTGCATAAGAACGAAAGAGAACTCTTTGAAAAAAATGCACCTACCCTTTTTACATGATGAGTTTACAAGAGCACTTTCCCCAACAATACAGGATGGAATACAATAACCTCTAAAATTAAAACTAAGTACCTCTGCACAGAGACAAAGCTACTCGTTTGGCTAATACTTGTCTCTATGTACTGGAGATGACAGGAAACAATATGTTTCAAGGTCCAACACTGATTTATTTTCCCTTTGATAACACATGTATGGTTAATCAGTTCATGTTGCAGATTTCCTTCAGACTGATCTCAAATTCCTTCAGACAGATCTTTAATGCTATGAATATTTTAATTCTCAACTCATCAAGTTTAGCATTGAAAGATGAGCCAGTACATGCATAAATCCATGCACAGAGCCATGATGATCTGGTCTCTGTGGTTTGGTGGCATGTCGTGTAACTTACAAGACATTTGTAGAGACATATAAGACATATTTAACCAAAGATAAATCCAAACGGCAAAGCAAACATTTCATGTAAGGGAACTAATGTTGGCATTAGAAAATATACAAACAGAAAAATCCACACAATATATGGCCTGCCTCGGGAAGAGGCCTATGGTAAGGTTTTAACCTCCATAAAATATTCTGGAATATTTTTAATAGTAGTCACAAATCTAAGGTTGATATTTATCTCAAAAGTAGTTATGCTCTTTCTACCTTTTAAATAAATTGATTATTGGGGGACGACTCAACTCAACAACAAGCCTCAAATCCATTACAACAAAGTTCATCATGTTACTTGTTGGTATTGAACCTAGGTGGCAAGGGTAACAATCATTCCTCCCAACCACTCAAGATAAACCCAATTGACCATTACTTAATAAAATTAATACATGATAGATGATAATGACATCATATGCTTGAAAATGAGGGGCAATAGCTGCGGTGGGGTCATTACTTAGGTCTGAAGGAAACTTAAAAATATCATATTCATGGAGTCTTAACAAGGATTCAAATAATATGGTGGAAGGGTATGTGTTGTTTTAAGGCCTATGTTTAGCACACTCCAATTGCATTTGGAAACTATTTATTGGGGGCGATTTGCAGATTATTCTTGATCATATTGTCATAGATTCTTTCTCAAACAATTATTGACAAGGCTCCAACAATATGGTAGAATAGCATCCATTATTTCAAGGTTTATGTTTAGTGCTCTCCAATCACATTCAAAATTTATTTATCAGGGGTAAGTCAAAGATTATTTTTTATCATATTGTCATAGCCTTGTCCTCAAACAATTTGGCATTGAACTCAATCCTCAAATGCATCAAAAAAATATTGAAAAAATTAGAGGAATAAATGGCCTTCCATGTCCTCTAGAACAATAACATTGTTGTAGATCAATAAAACAACCGAGAAATTGATTATGAGGTGTGCTCCCTCGTAGTGAATGAGGTGACATCTTATCTCTCCATTTCATGAACATGACAGGTGGTGACGATGGGATCAAACAATTAATGTTTGCATGTACAAGTGTAAGGTTATGAGAGATATGATAGTGGAAAATGCATATGAGTCCCTATCAAAACTTAAGGCTTAACCATCTCTTAAGAAGGTGGTTGCATATCACTTTAGTGTTGTGTTGGTTCCCTCAACTACTAATTATGGTAAAAGGGAAGGTAGAGGGTACTTACCCTGCATGGATGCATATTACAAATCTACAAAATGAGCAAACAATTCATTATCACTTCTATGGATACGAGGTGGTAGCTTTGGAAAGAAAGTTGGCAGATTGGACATCGAGTTTTTAGGAGGTTCACATTGTGTTTGATAACAATGAATTATGCTTCCGGCCTCACAATCCTCTCTTCTACTTGATTATGAGGGTATTGTGGTTAGAATCATCAGCCATGATTAAGGTTCTACAAAGTTCTACTTATTGCAGGGCATCATTCAATTTAGACCAATCAACTCCTTGAGAGTCTAGTTAGTTTACTAAATGGGGTTGGTTCCTTGTGTTAGCCACCAATAAAATTTGTCACATAAAATGGTGGCTAAACGTTTTTTGAGCCTTCAAGAAACACTTTTATTGCTAAAAATATTATCTCTTGAAGACTCATGAAGACATCAGGCCTTTTGTCCAAATCTTCACTATTGTTTCCATCTTAAAAACTTTGAAATTATGCTGATTTCATTGAGGAAATACTGCTGCAAAGGCCATTTTTCCCCTCCTTCCACTTCCAAAACTAACCTTCATTTTTACGCCTTTCATTCCCATAAACTTCCTCTATTTTCCCTTTGTTTCTTTTCCCCCTTCATAAAATCCACCTTACAGAGTTCAAAACTCACTTTTTAACTCTGCCGAAACCCCCAAATCCATCTAAACATCTTGAAAATATCATAAAAAACAAGTATTTTGACTATGGGTTTAAGCCCCTTTGGGCTAAATCCAAACCACTCCCCCACCGTATGCCCATGGTGCTAAGACCAAGCGCTAACCCCTCTCAGCGCTAATCGCATTGCAAAAGTCCAATGGGTAGATTGAAAGACCAAGCCCAACCTCCGATTGCAATTGGCCCTCATATATAGGCCCCGAGCATATTACATTTCATAAATACCATGAGTCGAGCAGTCAAGCGCCAACCATTTCATATATATACATTCCGCCGTGATAAACCTATGTTTTATTAAAACTTTGGGTTTTCATAGAGTATTAAGGGTTTCCACTGGAGCATAATTTAAAGCAATATCTGTCGTTGATCATTGGGCTGATCAAACGGCCTGCGCAACATCGCATCGCAAGTTTTTTATTGGGCACGTCAAATACTTCTTGACCCCTGATTGGCCATCCCTCCGTTTCTCTCCCCACCGTTGATCTGATCCTCAGATCAACGGCCAACGCTCAATCGCTCTATCGCACTCCTAGTCCTTTGCCCCGCCGATGCCTCTGCCTCCAATTGCATCTGGATTGTCCACGTGTCCAGATCGGACGGTCCAGGATGCTTTTCCCGATTTTGGTTTAAAATCATGCACCTCGCGTTCTAATGTTTTTCACCCAATCTTAGCTATTGATCTCTGAAGATCAAAGGCTCTCGTCAGCCCTTCCTCCGCCATTGTATTATTTCCATTAACCCCCAGATTTAATCCTAGCCGTTCATCTATTCCATCCAACGACTCGTATTAACCCGAAAGGACCTGCCCCCTGTGGGTCCTGCCTCCCTTCAGAGCTAATCTCAGCTGTCCATCTCAGATCTGACAGCCCATAATAAAACCACCTTTCCTCTTATAATCCGCACATATGTCTCATATCGCGCTCATTTCCCCACCGTCAGATCTGGGGCCCCAGATCTGACGGCCCTCGTTCCAAGTCGCGTGACTTTCAGCACGGTCATTAATTCCCAAAAAAACGCGATATGGGCGGTACTTAAAATCCACGTGGCGGCCTCTGACGCATATCGTGTTCAAAAAGCTAATACCACCTGCCCACCCTTTTGTCGCGCGAAAACCACTGTTTTGCAACCCGAAACCACCTTCCGTATTTTTCTTTTGTGTGTTATCGCGCACGCCCTCCACCGTTTATCTCTGTAGATTAGCGGTTTGGATTTAAACCTTCATTACATATCGCCCTCCGCCTCTACCAAGGGTTTTAACGCATGATTTCCACTGTTGATCGCATGGGCTGATATCATCCGACGGCCCACGATCATCCCCAAGCCCACTTTGATTTTTCATTCATTTCTTCTTCCGCCAAAGGTTTTAAACCTTATTTCTTTGCATTTTCACCATATCCCCGTAATGTGACCATTACATTATGATTTATCTCGATTACTCCCCACCGTCGATCTTTGCGCGATCGACAGATCTGACTTATTTTCTTCCTCCGCTCTCCTTTTGACCTCCTATAATAAATCTTCACCGTTGGATGATGCCATCCAACATTCATGCTCTCTCTCCACGCCCTCTGAAGAAGTTACCCAAAGAACGCAGGATTTTATAAAAAGTGTTGGTATTTTACAGGGTTTTGATGGTTTTCCATCATATTAAAGAAAAAGCCAAATGCTGGGAATGACGATTCCCGTGCCTCTGATTCATCAAAGGGAAGCCATTCATGGGTTCGAATTCCACATCTCATCGATGCTTCATGGGGACCGATGCCTATGAGCCCTGTGTGGCCCTGCACATCAACAAGACACATGTTCTTTGATCAAATTAAAGAGTACCCGTGTCAAAGATACAAACATACCAGAATAGGAGATTGAAGACCATTTTGGGTGTATTATGGCTAAGATTGATTATCAAAAGCCTAATCCTCCGAACTAAGCACAGTTAAAGAAAATTATGAGTGTTTATCAGGCACAAAGGCCTCCACCGCCACGACAGAGGCAAATTGAATCCTCTCAGCTACCTCAAAGCCACCTGTGCCTCAAAGCATTCAAACAGAGGCCGAAGTTATTGATCAAAATCAGATATTTGCCTCAGTGAAGCCAAAAAATTAATTCTGCCAAAGGAACTTAATGTAAAAATATCTGCAGAGTTACTATAACATAACACAGAGCCTCAGAAGTCAACAAAATCTCCCACCAAGCTTAAATCTTAAATGTAGAACATTAATACAGAAAAACACCTGTAAACTTCTCCATCGAGCCCCTCAAAGGCCGAGAAGTCATTGATCTGTATTAATTATCTTGGGAGATATTTTATTAGATCTCACCTCCTCATTCTTCTATAAATATTTCTGTAGAAGATGAGAAATTGTTGGTTGCAGAACTTTGAAATATACTTGAGCTTGAATCTCCTACTTGTAAATAGTGTTCACTGGCTCTTGAAGCTCTGCTTGTAATAGATAAGTTAGTCTGGGAAGTGCAGATGATTTCTAAACTAAAGAATTGGACATAAAGCTATAACTGGTTTGGAGCATCAATACAAGCTGATTTATGGGATTTGGTCTATGTCAACGATGATGTCATTTCTTATTGTAAATTGTTTTTTCATTTCTGTTTCCACTTTGTTCATCTTCTCTTATAAAGAACAACATGCATAGAGTTAGGATTTACTGTATATCAGTACCCTTCTCTGACTGAAAAATTTCTATCTATATGTTTTCCTCTGAATTGTATTATTTAAGAATGATTTAATTTAGTTTAAGCAGTAGGAATGTTGGCATTCCCTCATCCTCTTGTCTTAGCTCATTTTTATTCTTAAAAGTTATTTTCATTTCATGTTAAGTAGAGATGAACTAAGGAAGATATGGTGTGCCCCGGTCCTAGTTTTATCCCAAAAGATTGTCTGAAAGTTTCCCTTGGAATGTGTTAAAAGCTGGCTAGTTTCAAAGTACTTACCAGATCTTAGACCATTCTTTGTTACCTTTGTGTTTGTCTTGAAAGTTTACCAAGTAGAGCAGAGCTAGGAGAGGATTTGTGGTGAGCCCTGCCCGCTAGTTTCTTCTCCAACAGTTGCTTTCAAGTTTCCCTTTGTTTTTAAAATGTTTTCTATTGAAAGTGTATCAAAGGCTAGCTAGTTTCGAAGTACTTACCAGTTCCTAGTTTACTTTCATGTCTTTCTTAAGTGTATGTCAAAAGCTGGCTAGTTTCAAAGTACTTACCAGATCTTGGGCTGCTCTTTGTTCTTCATTTGTTTAATTCCCCTTCTTGTTATATCATTTCATTCCATAAATCAAACTTTAAAGAGATCCTTAGACATAGATGACTTGCCCCATGGACCACTCTTGCCCCTTGCTATTTCAATTAAACCCTATTATGACTCCATAGCCCAATGGACTAAAACCTGCAATTATCTATCTTTTTGGCCAAAGCTTACTCTGATTGCTTGCAACTTCACACCTTTGAAACTCTTTCCATTTAGGACTTTCCCTCAAACAATAATTATGCTCAACCATCCAAAAACAAAACAAACCCTCGGCCTTCATAACTATCCTAATATCATTACCC